>VZTG01002534.1:204665-309635 GCA_013397845.1 Melanocharis versteri | reverse complement strand
GAGCTGCTGGGGCACACACACAGCGCTGCTGGGGTACGGGCAGTGCTGCTGGGGCACAGACAGTGCTGCTGGGGCACACACACAGTGCTGCTGGGGCACAATGAGTGCTGCTGGGGCACAATGAGTGCTGCTGGGGCACAGACAGTGCTGCTGGCACAGCCACAGCTCTGCTGCAGCACACGACAGGTGCTCTGCCCTGCTCGACTGGAAGGGAGAGAATGGACAGTGGAACAAAATGGAAAAAATCAAGGGAGACTGAGAAAGGTGGACAAGATGTCCTCACAGGTGACTTTGGCAGAAGAGTGTTTGGGCTGATTGCTGTCACAGAATCAGCCAACTGCTCCCAGACTGAAGTGCCCACATTGTGGCTGTGCAGAGGATCAGCCCTGTTCATGCAGTGAGACCCTGCAGTGCTGCCTTCAGGGTGTGCTGCTGCCATGGCACATGCAGGGAGGATTGAGGCTGGAGGAAAAAGGTGGTGCTCTCCCTCATGGTCTCATGGATGCATCAGAAACTTCTCAGTATATATATAACCAGCCGGGTTATCCAGACAAATTGAGGAGGATTTGACAAAATTCAGCTTGTTATTGCTCTCACTGACTAAACAGTGTAGCAAATCCCAATCAATTCACACAGTTTAAGCCAAATCAGGGTTGGAGTGGTGTATTGATTCTTTAATGATGTGTAATGAACTAGCAATCTTGAACAATACATTCAGGATCAATACCAGCCACAACAGATAACCACAGTCCAGCCACGAGTGGCAACATGCAGCTACAAATTTCTGAATTACCTTCTGTAACTGATGCAAACATACATACAACCCCCTCCCAGGCTGTGGGGATCACACGTACCCCTCCTTATCTGGGCAGGTGGGGCCCCCTGCCTGCACAGGGAGGTGTGGGTGCCCCAGCCCTGTGCAATCCTGCCCTGTCCCTTACCCCTGGCACCCCAGATGTGGGTGAGCAACCCACCCTGGGAACTGGCCCTTCTGAACACAGAGTGTGGGCTCCTGTGGTGCACCCATTCTGAAGGGGACATTTTGGGATCCCCGAGACATCTCCTCTGCCAAAATCCATTTTGCAATGTGGACTTGTGACGATAAAATTAAGGTCAATTTTTGTGTGTCATTGTGCAAAATTATTTCCTAGTTAGCACAACTGCATAACCACTGAGAAAGCCTAGAATCACTTTATACTCAGACTCTTGAGCATTATAATAAAAGTGGAAGAGTTTATCAAATGATCTACCAAAGAATGACACCAAGGGCTGCACTCCTTCTAGCCTCAGAGGGAAAGTTCTCTCCATGCTGTGTTTGTGGGTTTTCTTCTTCTGTTTTCATCCTACCCTTAAAGTAGTCTCCATGAGACTTGAGTTGCACAATGTCACTGCTAAAGTGAAAAGTGTATCTCTGTCTGCCAGAACTTCAGCTACTGTTCTTGCAATATGACAAGCTGGGAAGAGTGTCTTCATCCAGGACATCGTTTAGGGCCATCGATGGTCATTTGTCAGCACGCATCGTGCCTGTTTAGCTGCGTGTTGGTCTAACAGGCTTCTGCAGAAAGTCATATTTTTAACGTGCTGTACCAGTCTTAAGTACGAGAGTCTTACTCTGAGGGGGTAAGAAAGCAGAGCCCTCACTGCCCCACCTCACAGAGGTGAGAACATTGCAGTTTGAGAGCTTGTGAAGGGATCTGACCCATATCGATAGAATTCCTTCCATCATTCATCTGTCATCTTTACAGACCCCTCTTTTCTGCTAAGAAGCGTGTTTTGGGATCCTGAGTTACGGATTATCAGCTTTTAAGCTCTGAAACCAAGATGTATTTTAACAGGTTTTAAGCTCCGACATCTGATTCTTCAGAGGGCCCAGAGTCAGAAAGTCAAACAAATGAGAGCACAGCCCTTTCTGCAAAGATGTTGGGTTGTGGTTAATGGAAACAGCAGAGCTTGCAGTACTCTGTCTTGGCCAAGTTCTACATCTTGTTAAAGTCAGTGGTGGTGGAGAAGAAAATCACCTGATCTCTAGAAAGCTTCAGCTCACTGGTCAGAGTTTATTTTAGAAACACTTGTAAAAGTCAACTCAGCACAATTTAGTATCAAGATCTCCATCTTGAGTGAGGAATTTAAGGGTATTGAATTTTGGAGCAGAGGTAAATTTTACAGCAGGAGAAATCATGCTGGAATAAAAGCTTGAATAAGTGCTCCTTTTTCCAGGAGCCTTTTCTGACTGGGAAACAACTTCTCCTCTGTTGTTTTTAGGGAGAAGGGTCACTTAAGACCGATGTCTAAGCGTCTTCTCTGAGCAAACAACATTTTACAAGAATAGGTAATTCATTAAATTTAATTTTAAAATTAATTTAAATTTGTAGTTCATTTAATCCTGGGTTTGCTTCCAAGAAGGCAAGTGAGGAAAAACTCATTTTGTTTGTCTTTTTCATTTTGACTCCTGTGGGCTAATTGCACTGGAGGGTCTGAAGTAATTCAAATAGTACCAGGAGCAAGCACAGTGGCTGAAGAGCATCATATTTCACAGACGAGAAGGAAGAAATTCACTCTAGACTTGAGTCTTGAGGGTGGAAAACCAGGAGAAATTCACGGGAGCCACTCCACTATAAACATCTTGACTCGTGCTACGCAGTAATGTTACAGGTTTTTAAAAAATGGATACTAAATTTGAAAATGTCTTTCCTTGTGTTTTAAAGAGAGTAGTTGTTCTCTGATTCAAATTAACTAAAGTAAACAAAACGTGTCAATGAGGAGGTAGATCAGCAGTGTTATTAAATCATTTAAGATTTGTACCAAGTCCTAGTCTGGGATTTAAGTGAAAAATATATTTAAAAGGAGCAATTAAATTGAAGTAAACTATGTAGATGAAGCATTGGTTTACTTTTTAAGGGAAACATCCTATATTATAATAGATTTGTTGACTCTAAATGGTTTTGTAAAGCATTTTGTGAAGGCTGAAAGTGTCTGTCCAAGGAAAACCTGTACTGTCCTGGTATCTGACAGTGCCAGAAACACAAAATATTTTTTGAGCATAGCTTTGGTTTCTAAAATATTGCTGCTTTATTTTATTCGACTGCAAAAGAATAACAGAAGAAACACATTTACTATGGGAATAGCAAAAGAACAGATTTAACTCACTGCCTGGCAGTCAGTATCTCTAACTGTCCTGAAAGATAACCTGATGTGATTTAAAATTCCGTGCCTTGTTTCTGCACCAAAATTGATCAACTCTACTCGGTGGGGATTTCTGCCAGACCAATGTGTAAATGATTGTCTAACCAGAAACATTTTGCAAACAAAGTTTAGTTTAGAAGTTCAGATTACCCTTGGGGTCTCCCTTGCAGTAAATATAGAGACTTTCTGGTGATGTTAAATATACATCTTTGCAGCTGAGCTTACTGGGCAGGTGGCAAAACCTTTCGAGTTTCTGTCTGTATGAGATGTGTCATGTGAACCCTTTAGAATGAAGCAGGCCCTGACACCAAACATGATCTAAGCATCTCTGACATCTTTACTTCAGGCTTAAGTTTCTTGCAAATCTTCCTAACATCTGGTTAGGACAGCTAACATGTGTCTGTATTAGTTCTGTACATCTTCTGTAGACTGAAATGCCACCAGACAAGAAAAACAGCTTTGTGCTTTATCAGTTGCACTTCTCTTCACTATGAGGCCCTTGAGTGACGCTTGGCTTTTGGGTATGGGTGAAAAGAGAGGAGTTCAGAACAAATTTGTGAAGCACGTGAAGGGATACTCTTGTGACTCCTCAGTCTGCTGACACTAATCTTAGATGACTTGCTACAATAACATATTGACTGATAAACACAAACTCTGTAAATAATGGGGCTTCTATTCATTCCAAAATTCAAACTGGAACTTCTAGCAAAAGGATTTCTAGGATGGAACTATTTCTAATTTAGAATGAGCAGACTGGTGACCATAAACAATCCAATGGTACGTGGGTGATGAATGACCAAACAAGCATATTGTGGTCTTTATATGTATAAAGTAAACTCAGTACTCTGCCTTTTGATTACACAAAGAGCAGCCCTATCCCTCAGCATCATACTAACTGATCATATACTTAACTGAAAGAAAGAGCTGACAGAAGTCCTCCTCTCTCAATGATCCAAATACCCTTTTTCTCAAATGTTCCAAATACCTCACTTCCCCCAGGGCTTCAGTAATACTGGGATTCATTTGCAAACAGAATCCTAGGAATAAGCCTTGCCACCAAATGCTATTTGCAGCAAAGCAAATATCCATAATAAAATGTAGAGAACTAACCAAACTCTAAAAGGGAATAACATTTATTACAGAAGTTAAAAATAGCAACTTTATGGAGTTCAGATTTATCTAGTGATGTAAATCAATTTAATTTAGTAGGATTATGTGTCAGAAATATAGCCTAATACATCTAGGCTTACCAAATGTTGATACTTACCAAAGACATAATCTTTTGTTAATTTTCCTGATGTGTATTAACAAATTCTGTATTATTGCAAGCTATTTCTTGTATACATTCTATGTAGAATGCTGCATAAATAAAATCTTGGTCTTTCTCTTCAGTTCACCACCTATTTATTTCTGCTTTATTTGTGTGATGACACAGAATGTTGGCAGCAACATACCTAAACAGTAACATATTTTTCTAAATAATGAAAACGTATGTGTATCATTCACAGCAAAGAAAAGCCTTTTTTTTTATTATCTTACTTTATTTTCAAAAATTATATGTGTTTAGTGATGTTTATCCAAGGCAGAGAACAGTTTAAAGGAACACATCTAGAGAGCTGAGTGATGTTCAGTGACAGCAGGTACTCAAGGGATCCCCTGCAAAGAACTGGTGTCTGTGCTGAATGATCCTTCTGCCCAATTCCACCTCTTTGCTGCAAAACCTTCGTGGTGTTTCCAGGTGCTCATGTCCCAGATCAGTGATTAAAGGCTAGTTGCATGTGCTGGGAAATGGAAATCTTCTGTTATCCTTCTCACCTCAAGAAGTTGCTTTTGGCATCTGTTGAAAGGAATTGGTGGATTCTGCCCAGGTTGAGAAGTAGCTTACAAAGCAGCTGGATGCAGAGGCTGAGCAGGAGGAGGAATAATGTGCTCCCTGCAAGGGATGTGAACACCACGGCAACCTGTACAGAAGGGTGTAAGAAGGTTTCAGAAAAGCGATGTTTCTTTTGATTAAGAGCTGAATCTGAGGGTTCTGAGGCTGGAAAGGAGCTGAATAGATATGATTTTTGTCTGTCCTACTTATGAGAAACCACTTTATCTAATGTCATGAGTAAAGCTGACAGGGAGCTGGGACTCCTTTGGTTGTAAATTCAGCTCCATCTCCAAGCTGGTCAACAGAGGTAGCTTTCTGACTCTGCCACATAATGCTGAGATTGAAGTAGGAACTGCAATATAAATAAGGCTTGGACAAATGTATTCACAGTGGCCAAGTAGCCCCTAATTTGCAGTCTCCTCGTTGTCTTTTGACAGCTATCCACTCTGGAGTCTGTCAGCCAAGCTGAAACCCTGGTGAGACCCATTAGTGTCTCCCAGTTGCTATCTGTAATGGAGGGGCCCACCCTTACCCATAAAAAGTCAGAGAGTACTTGGGGAGGCAGTGTCAGACCCCAGGAGCAGCGCTGCACTTCCTCAGGGCGCTGTGAAGCCTGCCCTGCGCTCTCCTTCCTTTTCCCCGCCAACGAGCAGAGTGAAGCTGCTGAGGTGAGGTGAAGCCCACAGAGAGGCCCTCTCCTGCACCAGGAGCATCCCAGGGAAGTGATGCCTTTGAGATATCATCCTGGAGCTGCCACACAGGAGAGGGCACTCCCTTGTTGTGTCTGACTGCTCTAGGGCGCTGTGTCAGCCCTAAATAGCGGCGTGGATGGATTGCTGTATGCTGACTCCACTGCCGTGCCAAACAGCCCACTCCACTCCTGCCCGCCCCTCCAGAGCTGCCTGCAAGGACTAGCTGAAGGTCTGGCAGCCTGGCTCTGTCACCCAGCAGTGGTACAAGTAGATATTTGCCTCCTACGTGGGATGTGACAGCCTTACACCAGGCTCACAGCATCGGCTTTTTCCTTCGTTGTCACTTGGGCTGGTGGGATTACTAATAGCTGCATGGCAAACTTCCCCCTACTCATTGGGTCTTAAAAGCCTGATGCCTTCTAGGTGGTTAGATGCTGTCTGACATGCTGCCCTGTGCTACCTGGTTAGATTTTTATTCTGCAGTGATACAGGCAATAATCAGCAGTACAGCTACTTTACAGCTTCAATTTTTCACCACTTATCTTCTCCCAGAAAAACAATTTGCACATCTTTGCTCAGCTGATTTCCCCAAACTTACCTGAGAGCCTTATCTGTGTTAAGTCAATACACAACAATATGAAAATTTAAACAGAAAGACACTTTCCTTGCTACTTAATTTGAGACAGGGGACAGGAGGGTTATTAGATAATTTACAGGACTCAGATTGGAGGGCAAATCAATTCTTGATATAAGTTCATGGTTCAGCAGCAATGGATGAATTCTGCCTAGCAACAGGCAAAACCGTTGATAAAGCTGAAAAGCCAGTGGGATGCTAGACATGGGTTTCAAGGTGTGGGGAGAAATCAGCGTCCAGTTTCTAGGTGATATCTGCTTAGCAGACAACTCTTCTGAAAAGATGGTGGTGTTTTTCTTTTGTTTTAGCAAATATGATTACATGTAATAAATCACAAACATGCCTGTACACACAGCTTGCTCTCTTCCTCTGCTTCTTCTGAATGAAGGATTGATTATTTTTCTTAGCCAGTCTGCTCTTTCTTGTTACTCTCTGTAGTTAATGAACTCTAGGCAAGAACCTCGTAGTGGCTGAAGAGGAAGTTTTGTGTGAGTGATGGAGACTAGAGCATCACCAGCCGGGCAAGGGAGGGGATTGTCCCACTCTGCTCCGCACTGGGGCAGCCTCACTTTTAATGTTGAGTGCAGTTGTGGGCACCACAATAAAAGAGAGACATAAAGCTGTTAGAGAATGCCCAGTGGAAGGCTGTGAGGGTGGTGAAGGGCCTTGAGGGAAGCTGAGTGAGGAGTGGCTGATGTCACTTGGTCTGTTCAGCCTGGAGAAGAGGAGACTGAGGGGAGACCTCATTGCTGTCTACAACTTCCTTGTGAGGGGAAGAGGAGGAACAGACACTGATTCCTTCTCTGTGGTGCCCCATGACAGGACCAAAGGGAATGGCCTGAAGTCAGTCAGGGGAGGTAGGTAGGAAAAGGTTCTTCACCCAGAGGGTGGCTGGACACTGGAACAGCTCCCGAGGGAAGTGGTCACAGCACCAGCCTGACAGAGTTCAAGAAGTGCTTGGACAATGCTCTCAGGTACATGGTGTGACTCTTGGGAACGGCCCTGTGCAAGGCCAGGAGTTGGACTTGATGATCCTTGTGGGTCCCTCCAACTCAGCACATTCTCTGATTCTGTGAAAATAAATTATATTCTTCCCACTTTGCCAGGCATCCCAGCCAATCTTCAGCACAATGTACATACATTTATACTTCATATATGTGCTTCTACTTCCTTCATTTGCAGGTAGAACTGAACATCAGTCCTGAGTTGTTTGAGCTTCTCCCAATAGTGGGTTAAATCCCATTGGGTTTTTTTTTTGACTGTGTGGCCATTTAACTGTTACAGCATCCTAAATCTATTCATTTGTTCATTTATCAAGTAATGCCTAAACTGTGGAGCTGTTCAACATTGATCTGATTAGTGTAGTTGTTACAATCCAAAACTTCTTGTAGGGAGAAAGGAGTATAAACAAAATCAAGGCATATGCTCCAATTCCTTACCATCTTGCTTGGCTTTCTCCACGTGGTCATGGGACACAGTGCTCTGTACCCGTCTCTTCCCAAGGGTGTGCTTTGGGAAGTAATGACTGTAAGAGATACTTTTGGCAGAAAACTCCACACGTCTCCTGGATTCACCTGACGTGCTTGTGTCCAGCAGCTCATCTGTTTTGTCACCAAGGTCAGTGTAGCAGGGCACCTCAGCCCCCTCCCTCCCCCTCAATCTGTTGTTTGTTAACAGGTCAGGTAACTCAAACATGACAGGCTGTCTTGTAGTGAGTTATTTTGGTGCCATGGGGCTAACACTGGCCTGGCATCTCCCAACTGCCGGTAAACATCTTACTGTTGAAGTGAGATCTGGCAAGATAAGCTGGATTTCCGACCGACATCCACTCACTTTACAACTAAAAAAGCCACACCAAACTTTCACAAAGCAGAAATCTTCTATGCGTTTTCCGGGAAATGTGTGGAATTTCTCCCATGAGTAAGGATGCTGCTTCACGATTACTCCCTAGGGGTTAAGTGAAGGAATCTGTGTACATTATCATCATTTTAGTGGTAAGTTACATTCAACCCTTAATCAGAACTATTTCTTTCGCTAGCTTTAATATAGGTACCTTGATATAATGCACTGTTTTATGTTATGCTGTAATCGACTAATAATTCTTTAGTTTTATATTTATAGTAAGTAATTCTGATTAAGATCTTTCATCTGTTATCTCTTGGCTATCTAATAAATAATTCATTTTTATAAATAGATCTGATTTGCCATTATTAGAACTTGCAGGCCAGAGTGATACCTTAAATTTAAATTGTTGCCAAAATAGACTAAGGCAGGACTTGTCTGAAGATT
Source organism: Melanocharis versteri (assembly GCA_013397845.1). Lineage (NCBI taxonomy): Eukaryota > Metazoa > Chordata > Aves > Passeriformes > Melanocharitidae > Melanocharis > Melanocharis versteri. The sequence continues at coordinate 300,964 of VZTG01002534.1, read as the reverse complement.
CCACTCTTCTCATGACAGTTAGCAACTCTGCTTTTGGCAGAGCTTCCCTGGCACCTGCTTGAGATTTAATCCAAAAGCATATTTGACTTTCTAAACTACCAAACATTATTACCTCTTTTTACAAAAAGGCCTATTTCCTGTGCACACTTGTAGTTTAACACAGAAAATGTAATTTGACAAAGAGCAGCAATATGCTGATACTTCTCCCTAGGATAGAATATGGCTTAAAAGTTCCTTTTATATATTTGAAGGTAAAAATGTGCCTTGATAATTGCTGTACTATTGAACCAGCTTCTGGTTTTTTTTTTTTCTGGAGTCCACCCCCACAAATAGCCTCCTCATGCTTCAGGCTAAGGTTCACAACATCACAGGAAACAGCCTGCTGCAATGGCAGAGCAGGAAAACTCTTGTTGTAGGAAAGAAGTGTGTTAGCGGTTTGCCTTCAGGCATTCTGATGAAAATCAGCTCACTTGAATGTTGTCAATCTAGGAAACCTGCAGGTTGGTTTTGTGTAATTTCAACACCTGACTTTGTCTGATAACGTCTTCTCTCCCTGCAGTCCCCAGGCTCCATAGGCTGTGGCTGTTCTGAGTTGAGCTGCCTGGATCCACCTGGCAGTCCTGTGGCCAAGGGCCACACTGCTCGTTGTGTGAGCGAGCTCTATGCCCCAGCCCACGGCAGGGCTGCTGTGTCACTGGTGCTTGGCTCTGTCCCCTGAGCCATGCCTGGGCAAGGGCCAGCAGAGGTCCTCTTGAGTACGGACAGCGGGAGGAGAGCGCTCCATGCAAGCCCAGCCCAAGTCAAAATGTTTTTCCCCTGATTTGAATTCATTCTTAATTTCCTGAAGAAAAAAGAGATGCTTCATTTGCCATTTTTCACTTTACATTTCCACCGAGAGAACGTCAGTTTTCCAAATAGCTTTGGTTTTTCTTCTGAGCAATTGTCAGACATAACTTACAACTTACATTAAACTCTCATCTTCAACAGACATGATATAAGATCCTTTAACTGTGAAAGAGGAATTGGTTTTGCCTAAATTACAAATATATTAAAAACCCTTTTCTCTTGCTTGGGAATCCAGTACTTTATGTCTTATTCAGGAAAAAATATCCAACTCACATAACAGAGGCAGGGCTGGCATAGTAACATCATTATTTAGACTGGAGACTACCAAATGGGATCAATTTTAAGCAATCAATGTCCAGAGCTAATAAATATTGAAAGTGTTTTTAACAACTCATGAATTCAAAATTTTTAGTGCTTTTCATGCAAAACATATGCAACTATGCTTCAGCTCTCAGACTTCTTTCCCTGAATGTCGTGGTTGTAGCAAAACCAAAGACCCTCAGTATGAATTCTGCGTGCCTTAGGTCACCCTGTGTCTTTCATGAACACACCCTGGTCTTGTGACTGCCCTTCATTTACAGCAGAGATTCTTAGAACCCTCTTATTCTCTTTCCACTCCAGCTGAAGCTGTAATCAGTGGTTGTGAAGACCAAGACTTTTATTAGCACAAATTAGACTGGCGTATTGCTCTGCCTTTTCTTGTCAGGGAATTGACAAACTTTCCTCAATTCCCTTTTCCACTGATGAGCTCAGAGCAGCAGGGAAAAACCCCGAAGGCATTCAGGCCAACCACACTCCTGGGATTGCTGATTCCATGCAGATACACTGGGATCCAGAAGTGCCAATCTAACAACACCAGAAATGTTTTAACTATCTAACATGCTGAGACCAGTTTCAGTATCCTGTAATTCCCTCTGCTTAAGTTGAATTACTCCAGGGTAAACGTGGCTCCCAATAATCTGTCAAAACAAGCTGGCCGGGTTCTAATATCTACAGACTCTGGAAAAAATAATAAAGGAAAAGTACTTAGAGGAAGATGACGTATATTGTGGCAGCTACTTTTACTCAGGAAAAATATCCTAATTTATCAAAATTAATGAGTTTATTTAATATTACTGTATCCTAAAAATCTAGAATGAAAATTGCCCAACCATTTTTTTTTAAATAACAAAGCCACTGATTTACAGAAAATTTACATGGCCTATAAGACTACAGTTTCTGGAAGGAGGAGAGAGGATGTAGATGTAAGGCCAATAGGCATAATTAAAAAAAAATTCAACAGCACAAAAAATCATTACTTCAGAAAAGGGAAAGGATGCTTCTGAGTATGGGGCATTTGCAGGATGGGTAGTAAAAGGAAAATTAAGACTGTTGCAGCAGAGGCACTGTTCTTCTACTTGCCCAAGAGGAAATGGCAGGTTTCCTCAAACAGGTTTGTGTTTAGACACCGAAAAAGCTGAAAGGGACCCTGTGAGCAGTCTCTGGCCTGCTGGATCATCCTGCCTTGCTGGAAACACACATCTCAGGTGGCAGCTCCCTGAGGATATTTCTCCCTAAGAGACCAGGCACTCCTGACATCCTAGAGGGTCTGTAAAAAGGCAGTGGTTTTCCCTTGAAGCCTGGGGTTGGCAGAATCTCTGGTGGAGCTTTTAAAGCCATCCCCTTTCACTGCTGGCATTGGAAAGGGTTGCCCTACAAGGACAGTAATTACACAGGCTCCCTGGTGAGCAAAGGGCATTCAGGAATATATTCCTGGAAGAGCAGGAATTATGGACACCTTCAACCCACCACAGTAACATCTCAAAACCAACCCCTCTGCACACAGATTTTCCACTGCTGGGGATCTCATGATCACTTGTGCCTGCAGCATTACATCACCGAGCTGAATCCGGCCCGGGGCCAAACTGCTCATGGTTTAATGAAATGAGACATTACTCTTTTGGCTGCAGTAGAGTGATGGCCTTGAATGATGGCAGGACTACTAATCTGCAGAGTGTTTATGTGCAGTTCTAAATCAGATTAACATTTTCCGTGTATTCAGGTGTTTGGTAATGGCCTATCATTTCACTTTCCAAAAGGGAACTGATATGGTCAGGGTGATTTTCTAAGGAGCGTGCAAAGTCATAAACCAGAGGTGGTATCGGATACCTGCAGGGAGCACGCTGCCCCAGAAACACTGTACTTCTCTTTTGTATCAAATCCCTTGTTTTGAAAGCAGACTTCAGAATTTTTGGTGTATCAGAGGTATCAGAAAGACAGTGGACAGTCCAAAACAGATACCACTCACAGCATAAAATATTTGCCCAATCTGCCATCAATAATAACTCTCATCTTGGTTGTGAACAGCAGTGGTTGTGCTTAATTGTTTAGGTTACAAAACCTTCAGCTCAGCTTTTGTCTCTTGGGAATCTTTTTTCTTTTATATAAAATCTGCTTGGTGATTCTGTGGTCATTGCTGCAGGATTGCCCTTCCGGTGACAAAAACAAAATGAGTTTTGCTGAGCATTACTCAGTTGTCAAGACTTAAAGACCAGTAATTGTTTTGCTACTTACAATGTGATGTGCTGTATGACTGTATGCAGCAATACATCAGAGTGAAAGGACACTCAAACAGCTGCTGTCCTGTAACAGTTAAAGGCCATGTACAGCAATCCCACAAGTGATACTTGCATTTCCCATGGGAGTTGAGCAGGCAGTTCGATAAACTGTTCTGCAAAGCATCCTAAAGCTTTCGGGGAAAGGCCATGTTTAATTTTTGCAGTAATGTTATGGCCTCAGGAAATTATAGTCAGAGCGAACTGAGGTGACGGGGAACTTTAATCTCGCTGCTGTGTAAACAGTTCTGAGAGGTGTTGCTGGGAGCTCCAGTAGTCACTGCCACTGGCTGGCGTGGCATCACGGCACCCAACTTGGATTAGTGACCCCACATTTGCATGGTGGGGGCAGTGGAGATCTACAGGGCCTCTTCTAGTTGGTCCTGGAGCACTGTATGAGCCATTGGCTGCCTGAATATGGCACCTTTTCATAGGAAAGGACAAAAAGACAGATACTTACACTTAAGTCCTCCAGTTACATTGGTTGCAAGCTTTCTACTTCGTATTTATAAAGGAAAAGTGCAACACTTGGAAAAGATCAGGCTGAACCTGAGACTGAAACCACACGCTCCTCCACACCCTCTGCTACTCATGGCTAGGAAAATGCCTTTTATCTTGAAAAATTTTAAAAGGGATGGGTACCTCTACTACCTCTGCCATTTCCACTCTTTGCACCTTGCCAACAGACAATCCCAGCATACTGACTCCCAGCTCAGTAGAGAGGACTGCACTTGCCTGATACTGAGCAAGCTCCCAGGGAATGGGAACTGCTCTGCCTTCAGCTCTGCTGAGCAGAAGCCTCTTAGTTTTGTATTTGGACACGTACCACCAGTAGTGGCCCAACCCTTTGTCTTCTTTCTTTTCCTCATACCTTGTCTTCTATATGTACCTTTTCAGTGACAGCAATTTTGTCATATGTATTAGTACCAAAATTGCTACCCTAGAGTTTTGTAAAGCTAGATCTGAAGATGAAGAATCTCACTGAATAAAATTCTAAAAACATTTCCTCTGAAGTTTTAGTTACCTTCCAGCAGCTCTTGACAGAACTACTTCAGTTCCTGGGATTTTTTTTTTTTTTACTGCATATCCTACTGCCTAAATGAATGGTAAACGGGACACAGGAAAGGGAATGACCTGAGGAAGATTGATTTCTGTGTTGCAAGAAGGACACGTAGATACTCTTCATTCACTAACATGCTCTTGAAAAAGTGTGATGGACCATGGAGAGCAGAACAGATCTGGGAGGTACCTTGTCTTCCCATGTGACAGGGGTCACATACTGCTTTCTTCTAACATGCAGAAATAAACATTGTTAGCTTAGACAAAACAGTTCTGTCAACCCTTTTTCCTGCATCCATCCCTTCTGTTTCCATGTGAGACTCTTTAAATATTTTTTTCCATCTTTTCTACCTGGTCTCCTCCCTCAGTTTTAAAGAGGGATCATATATAACCTACTAGCTCTAAAATGTAAACAATAGGCAGGACACAGGACTGACAAGCTACAGAGGTAGAGAAATCTTTCTGCGTCTGGGTGATCAAACATTTGCATGATTAAACTCAGACTAGGTACCACATCGCTTTGTGGTTCTCCCTTTCTGCCCTTAACAGCCTTTGGACTCTTCAGCCTTTCACATGCAACTTTGACTTTATTTCTTAAAAAAAAATGCTGACACTTGCTTCAACAACAATATCTCCTGGGCCACATAATGGCTGAAAGCTTGGTAACCCGAAAGCAAGTTGAGATTCTTGGCTTGAAGACTGTACTAAATGGAAGCCAAAGACATCAGTCCTAACCAAGGTGCTGCAGTTTAGCTCTATGTATTTCTATTTCACTGCAGTCTTGCAGTTTTCATTTCAAAGCAGGCTTACTTTTCTCCTCACAGTCCAAATTTAAAAACAAAATCAGAGTTTTGTTGTTAGAAAATGATAGCTTTGGGGGTATTTCTCTCAGGTGTAGAAAATCTTTCTGCTGGCCCCTTCCTGAGAAGGGAAATTCAGAGGAAAATTTGAAATACCTCTCTCGGTTTATCCTAGTGTCTGTGGTCATTTCAAGGGTCTTTAAGAGGATGCATGAGCTTGCATAAGACCTGCAGCACCAAGCCTGAGCTTGAAGCTCTTCACAGGAGCTGGGGAGAGTGTGTTTAACATCTCACAGCCACGCTAGGCGGCTTCTGTTGAGCTTCAGTGTCTTTAGAGCTCTGTTTACAAAAGAGCAAAATCCCCAGTTTCCAATTTGTGTGCCACTAGTCATTTGTAACCTTAGAAAGCACAGTATAGCCAAACATGAAATTTGCTCCTTTTTCATTTCCACTCCACCAACCCCCCTCTTCCGCTCCTCTTTTGAACTGTTCTCACCACTTGCCAGTGTAGCACAGCTTGTTAACTGGCTGCCATTCTGATTTTTCACAAGTTTGCCACGTTGCAGTGACAAGACCATGTCGGGGCCCAGATGCTTCAGAGTAAATAAATAGCATGTCTGGGATTTGGAAATGGGCCGGCTCTATATTATGGAAAAAGCTGGTGTGGAAACACATCCAAAGAATACACAGCTGGAAATTGTTAACTCTAGAAAGAAAAGAGGGGGGGGGGAAGAAAAAGGGGACAAAAATTCAGGCATTACTACTGCTTGAGATCTTGTGCATTATAATTGCTGAGAAACAGAAACCCAGTTTACACAGCAGTTAAATTAATAGCATTCCTGAAAAATTGATAGTTTATAATAATTGACCTCAAGCAACATAAAGGCAGCACAGGGTGGGAAGCTCGACTCCTCACTGTCTGGCTTTCTTGGATGTGTTTGGTAACTTCCCAGCTATTTCACAGGCGAGCTGGTGGGAGGATGTTGGTGGTAGAGTGATGCGACTGCCCTTCTGGAGCCACGCTGCTGAGAACTGCAGCAGTTTCCCAGGCCCCCGAGCAGCCCGTGTCACTCAGGGTGTGCTGGCCCCAGAAATGCACACTGCAAGGAGGCTGAAATGGAGGTGGCCGTGCTCACAGCATCGCTCCCGCAGGCAGAGGAGCAGCACCACTGGTAGATAATTCAGGAGGGTGAATCAGCAGCAGCCGCAGAGGGAGCTGCTCCCACCCACTCTGAGCCAAAATCATGTGCTGCTTCCACTGAAGAAAGAGTTTCAGCAAGGTAAAGCCAGGACAGGAGAGGCAAGAAGGAACCCAAAACAGATTGAAATTGTACCTTTGCACTTTTTTGTTTCAGACAAGGATCTCCTCATTTGAAAAAAAAAAAGGCAAGCCTAAGCAACAAAGCCTTCAGACAGTGAAATTACTGTGAGCAATTATTTTAAGCACTGCTCCAAGGGAGGCATGCATCATAGAGGAAAGCTCCTACTTTTCATATGGGCACCAGTCCTTGTGACAGCTGTCGATGGAACGCTAGAGGCTGCCACAGTCCCCACGCTCAGAGACCTCCTCTCTTTCCAGTAACTCTTTAACAGCTCGGAATGCTCCTGGTTTTCCCAGATGAGATAAGCATTGATTGCAGCTCAGAGCTGGGAAAGCCAAAACACCAGGTATCCTCGATCCTAAGGCAATGCAGCAGCCTTTGCTTCTGCAGTAGGTTCGTCACACATTGGAGAGAAGAAAGCATTTTTTCACTTACTTTTTTTTCCTTTCATGTTTGCCAGGCTTCCTTTCCCTGGTACACATTGATTTGGATTTATAATTGCATAAATGGAAAATGGAGCAAATCCAGATTTCTAGACCAAAATATACCAACTTAGGCAGTTTCGAATCTATCATTGCCTATGTATAAAATACGGATAATCTGCAGTAGTGCTAGGTAGTGTTTGACTGTATGTTTTCTTGTATGTTTAAGAAGCCCTTTATTGTGCCAGAACAGATGCCATTTCATTTCCTGCATGCCTTATAGTGATGCCTGATTATTTCCTAGCATTTCTTTTATTTACCCTAACAACACTCTGTTTTCATTTTATGGTTAAGAAATAGGATATTTTGGCAAAATCCTTAAAGGATTTTGGGCAGAAGAACCTAAGGACTGTCTCTAAAAGCTTCCTGAGCTGCAGACATAGGGGTGTGCAGCGAAGAGGTGTGTTTGGTGCCTCTGTCCCTTACACAGAGCATGGGAAGGACAGACAGCATTCCCCTTGCAGACAGCCCTGCCCACGGTTCTGCTATGCCCTCATTTATCCCTTATTTAACCCTATGCCCTTATTACCTTGACCCGGGTTAGGCTGAAGGCGAGTGCTCGGTTGATTGCATGGAGAAAAAACCTAAAGCCTGAGGCTAAGAGCGTGGTATTTTGAGAGAGTCAGAGTTAGATCAAGCAAACCATGTTGAGCGTGCCCATGTCAGCAAGCCAGGGCTGTTTGCTTGACCTGCCACAGGAGGTTCTGTCCTTTGTCTGTGTATTATAAATGATGCCAGCAGCAGTTATAGTTTTTACAATGGTCCTTTCTTAAAGCCCCATGAAGAGCAGGCATTAGCTGCCCCACAGACACAGTGGGTCACACACCAGGATATTGGGTTCAGTTGTGTAATTGAGAATTAACTGAAAGAAATTGTATGGCCTGGGCAATACAGGAAATACATACCGTAAAACAAATCTGCTGGAATTTCTGAAGCTGTGTTAATCCAAGCAAAACAAAATAACCCACAGAAGGCTGGAGGCAAGTCCTGGCTTCCCAAAAACACCACTCCCTCACCCTCAGAGCTGTTCTCAAAGTGACCGTACTCATTTTCTCCAAGAAAGATCTGTGGTACTCACCCTCAAGAGAGGATGTAGGAGGGAAGTCCAGAGTGGAGAAGATGTCTCCTTGCAATGCTATGTCCATTTGATCTTACTGTAGCATCATAGTTGCTATTTATTTGGCAGCATGGTTTTTATGGATCCTCTTGAAAGGGTCCAGGCCCTTCCTTAGGGAATCCAAACCTGAGTCCCGTGTCACCAATGATGTAAGCTTTATATTACCCGATATTCACTGAAAGAGAGCAGCTGTGACTGGCACCAGGAGGACACTCCTGCCCCACCTGCATGTCTGCAGCCACACAGTAGCTCAGTCCAGGGCTAACAGAGGAGCTGGGGGCTGTGTTGAGGAGCAGACAGATTCAGTGGGTCAACAACTGGTTGCACAGCTGGTGCTGACTACGTGGATTTGTTTTCTACAAACTCTTTGAGAATCAGGGACTTTGAGGGTCAGTCAACAGGCTCGCCAGCCCAATGAGAGTTCTTTAAATGAGGGGCAATGTGGAAGGAGATGATGACACCCTGCCAGGTGAGGAGAAGGACCAACCTGCTGATCAGAGGATGCAGAGTGATGCAGACAATGGAGACCTCATAAACACCAAAACAAGGGTGAAGGGAGTTTACCACTGGATCCTTCCCTCCCATGGCTTTTAGGAGTAGGGTGTTGCTGGAGACACGTAGCATGGACGATGAGGTGCTGCTGCTGTTATGCCTGGCACTGCAGGACGAGCATTGCCCTTCATACATGATGGGCCGTGGCGAAGCTGCTGGCCCTCAGTCTGTCTTCTAGGGCATCCCTTACACCTTCAGCTCTTGGCACATGCAGTCTGCCTTGGCGCAGTAGGAAGATGTGGAAAAGCTGAAGCACAGGTTAGGAGTCTCAACATGTGGTGAGCCAGAGTAATAGGGCATGTGTAGCACCATGCTGGGATTAGGACTTTACGGAAGCTCTAGAATAAGGGCAAGGAGTCACAGAACTAACTGGGAAGTGTGTGAGACTATTAGGCTAGCCGTCCTACCCATGAATGTTTTATGGAGATCAATAAGGGTCATCAGGATGGTGAAGGTGATATAGCCATAAAAGCCATGTGAACACAATGTGGGCTTGTGAATCCTGTCAGTATCACCGCTTCCTAGCAAAGGAATTGCCTCTGATCCTCTCAGAGGGTTGGTATTATAGCTATGCCAGGGACCTGCAAGATGTCATCAGTGCCTGCTGCCCCATAGCAAATAATTTGCCAAAAATGGTTGGGTGCTGCCAAGTTCAAAGGACCATGAACACCTCTTTCTTGGTGGGTACAGGTGCCCAGAAGGCAGCACACTGGATGACAGGTTACGCCTTGAACCGGTGTGAGTGAGCATGAGCACACTCAGCTGGGGCCAAGCTCGGCTCTCTGAGAAGAGGAGCCTGTACAGGCTGTGTCCTGCTTCAGTTCCAAAGACCTAAGGTACTTCTTCTCCTCCAGCTCCTGCAGCATTGTCTCCTCTGGACTGGGAAGATCAGCCTACCAGATGTCCTCTCCACAGCCCAGAGAAGGAGGGCAGCCGTGTGCTGGGCACTGTGGGAGCCAGGGGACAGGCAGCAGTGGTGGCAAGGGCACGGTGGAAGGGGGCACATCGTCACACTGAGTGCCAGATGTGCTTCAGAGCTGAATGGAGAATGCGTGGGCTGATGAGTGCATGAAATGCGTGTGGTTTCTCTCCTCGCAGAGGAGATGTTGCAGATGATGTGCTCTGTGAAACACTGGGGTACCTGCTCTGTGCCAGACAGCTCTAACCTTGACTATCACATACACGTGCAGTTTGGCAAAGATCCCGGTGGGATTCTATGCTGTCATCGCAAAAGCCAAGAATAGGTTTGATTTTGCAAGCAATTAATTTTAAGGAGTACAACTTCTTCAGTCAAATATTAATTTTTTTTGTGTGTAAATAACTCTTACACAATAACAGACTTGATTTTTTTTCGCTGTGAGTCCTCCCATAGTGACAACAAAAATAGTTTTATTTGGTACAGCTAAGTGTAAACAATTGAATAAAAGCCCAAATACAAAAATCTGTGACTTTGGTAGAGTTAGAGTTTAGCTTTGAGCCATCTAGAAACTTCAGGGCTAGTTTTACATTAGTGATGCTTCTTCCAGATGCTGACTGTTTGTAGAGGTGGTCCACATTGTTCTGGTCTGCGTGTTTTTCACAAAATGAACTACAACTCTCTAGTGAAAGCTTGAGGTTTGGAGCAGTTTGCAGCTAGTTAAACTATTGAAGTGAAGCAAAAAGCTGAAGTCACAGACCCCAGGAGCAATGGGTCACTGCCTGCGAGTCCGAACTTGCCTGTGCTTATTCGAAAATATGCCTTGAGACCATCTGGCTTTGCAAGCTTGTTTGCTTGTTTGTTTGTTTGTCTGTTGGGCTTTTCTTCTTGTTGCAGCACATTTGTTGCTTCTTAAGGATAATGTGACTTTAGAATTAGTACATAATGGAAAACGTTATGTCAAGCATTTCCTTGTGCTTTCAGTTTAATCTGTTAAAGATGATTTACTGATATACAGATTGTTTTTATTAAAAAGAGAGAGGTCCCTATTTCTAAGTTTCTTTAGAACTGTGCTTTGTTTATGTACAAAGTCCAGTATGATATTGTTGTCTGAACAGTCTTTTAAGGTATCACGGGTTTTTTTTAATATATTGTTTATGGTGTTTGGTTTTTTCAATAGGATAGGTCAGGACTTGGGTGAAACATGGACAAACTAATTCTGGATAACAAATCTCAGGTTTTCTTGAGACTTATTTCCCTCCTATTCTCTCAAGATGTCAGCACAAAACACTCTACATCCCTGAACTTGGCCTCAGAGGGTGCACATTTTCTCCTCAGGCAGGAGGCTGAAAAGCATAGAAAAGGCGTCAATAGAGAGATGGGACCATCAACTGCACTTGTCTCAGAGGTTGCCAAGACCAACCCCTGCCCAGGTGGGAAACAGCTGGTTCTTCATAGCTTGAGAGCATCCCACAAAAGTACAAAATCAGAGTGCCTGTCAGAAGCATTGAGCATTCCCAGTTGACTGGAAAATGGCTAAACTTGTCCCAGTTTACAAAAAGGACAAGAAGGATGGAAATTATAAGCCTGTCAGTCTCACTTCAATAACTGGTAAAATTATGGAGAAGATTATTTTGGGAGGTATTGAAAAACACCTAAAGGACAATGCAGCCATTGGGCACAGCCAGAATGGCTTCATAAGGGGAAAGTCCTGTTTATCAAACTTAATTTCCTTTTATGACAAGGTAACCCACCCAGCTGATCAAGAGCAGTCAGTAGATGTAATCTCTTTAGATTTCAGTAAAGCTTTCGATACTGTCTCTCTCAGGACCATCCTGGACAAAATGTCCGGCACAGAGATGGATGAACACATCATGTGAAGGGTGAGCAACTGGCTCAGGGGTCAGACACAAAGGATTATATGGGTGACATGGGGTGACACAGGATGACACCAGGCTGGGGACTTCTCACTAGTGGGATTCTGCAGGGTCTCATCCTCAGCCCAGTTCTCTTCAACATCTTCATTACCAACTTGGATGCAGGACTTGAAGGGATATTAAGTTTGCAGATGATACTGAATTGGGAGCTGTTGAGCCCTTCAAGGGCAGAGAAGCCCTGCAAAGTGACTTTGACAAATTACAGAGATGGTCAGTCACCAACTGTATGAAATTTGACAAAGACATGTGCTGGGTTCTGCGCCTGGGATGGGGCAACCCTGGATGTACAGACAGACTGGGGAACGAGAGGCTGGAGAGCAGCACTACAGAAAAGGAACTGGGGGTCCTGGTCAGTGGAAAGTTAAACGTGAGTCAGCAGTGCCCTGGCAGCCAGGAGGGTCAACCGTGTCCTGGGGTGCATCAGGTACAGCATCGCCAGCTGGGCCAGTGAGGGGATTGTCCTGCTCTGCTCTGCTCTGCTCTGCTCTGCTCTGCTCTGCTCTGCACTGGGGAGGCCTCGCCTTGAATGTTGAGTGAAGTTTTGGGTACCACAATATAGGAGAGACATAAAGCTATTGAAGACTGTCCAGTGAAGGACAACAAAGATGGTGAATAGCCTTGAGGGGACACCATATGAAGAGTGTCTGAGGTCACTTGGTCTGTTCAGCCTGGAGAAGAGGAGACTGAGGGGAGACCTCATTGCAGTTACAACTTCCTCATGAGGGGAAGAGGAGGGGCAGGTGTTGATCTCCTCTCTGTGGTCCCAGCGACAGGACCTGAGGGAATGGAAGTTGTGTCAGAGGAGGTTTAGGCTGGATATTGGGAAAATGGGATTTTCACCCAGGGGTTGGTTGGGCACCGGAACAGCTCCCCAGGGCAGTGGTCACAGCACCAAGCCTGACAGAGTTCAAGAAGCATTTGGACGATGCTCTCAGGCACATGGTGTGGCTTTTGGGGTGATCCTGTGCAAGGCCAGGAGTTGGAATCAGTGATCCTTGTGGGTCCCTTACAACTCAGCATATCCTGTGATTCTCTGATTTTAGACCCACGGCTTTGGGGCAATTTTCGCACGACTGTTTGACTGGTTACATCAATCCATCTCTGGCATGCTTGAACAATTGGGATTATGTCTCTCCCCAGAGGCTGACCAGACGCTCTCCTGGCCAAATAAAATGGTCATTCTTGCCAGATTTTGAATACATTATGTGTCTGTATTTTTCCCATCTGCAGTCCCCTATTCATTAGCATATGTTGAGTGCCAGTGTTAATTGCTTTCTCATCCCATGCCTGCGAGGTAGGAGAGGTCATCACAGGCTGCATGGTGGTCTGCAGCTCTTGTCTGGGTTTACCAGGACCCTTTTTGGATTTCAGGAATGTACATTTCCCAGAGATGATCCGTTAGCTTCTCAAGAAGGCTTGCAAGGTTGTGTGGGTCAGAGTAGTGGAGGAGTTTTGTCAGTTGGGTAATTAATTTCTGGTTTTAGGATTAAACTTTTCTCTTGTTGCTCTAACATTTACATGTATTAGATGTCTGAAAATGTCTTGGATCAGGACAAGCATCTTACTAGCATTTTAAGGTAGTTCACACTGTTGTATCTGCATCTGCACCCTCTATAAATCTACTATATTTACTTTTCATCTTGTCTTTTGTAGCTTGAGATGTAAATTTTTCCCCTGTTGACAACCTGACCCTACTACTGAATGGCTTTATGAAGATAGTGGTTCAACTTCACAGTCAACTTCTGATTTCGCAGACATGGAGTTATTAGAGATTATATTCACTGGCTATTTTTCTTCAAGTTACATTTATAAAAACCTTGTAGAAACATTCAGCTAAAGGTATAGGATTTGGGGAGTGGGGGGGGTTCAAGTTTCATGGTCTAAATAAGAAAAAGAAAAGGGGACAAATATTATACTGAAGTTGAACTGAAACACTGTTTTGGGGGACTGGTGAAATTAACTGAAATATTTGCTTATGTTACCAAATTTTCTAATTTTACTAAATTGTTTAACTTAGGTTGGTTTCTTTTAATATTTCATAATACAAGCTGAAAAGTTTCATTAGGAAAACAGCTGTGGGAGACATTATAGCAGTTCCAGATATAAATGCTTCACATCAAAATAGTTCTGCATTGACAGCTTTATTCCCTCCTCAAGACTTCTCGCCTCAAAAATATGTTGACTATGTTCACTACTATTTTTTTTATATATAATCTCTGATATATACGTAGCACCTCTGATATAGATATAGCATCCCTCTAACAAGCATCTTGGTACAGAAAGGTCTTGGGTTTGCATTAACTTTTTTTTTTTTTGCATCTGCTACTATTAATTCCTTGTAGGTATTATAAATTTTTCTTTCAGTGCTGAAGTCTTGCACTGAGCCCATGATGTTTCCCCACAAAGTATTCAGTGTACTGCTTTTTGTGATTAGCACTGCTTTCTGGGTGTGTTTCCCAGAGTGCTAATCAAAACAAATGGAAATACTAGACAAAACCACTGCCACTAAGGAACAGAAAAATCTGCTCCTACATCTTGCCTGTCCTGCATAGGAATGAAGTTCTGTTTTAAGGGGTAGCTGGCTTCTGGTGCACCAGGCAACTCTCCATCACCACCTCTCTGCTGTCACTGGGGCATTGTCAGGCATGTTTTGAACACTAATTCTATTCCTTCTGATGTTCTTTTTCAAAGGGAATACTTGTTTCTGGGCATTTTATTTTATTTACTCAGTCTTAACTCTCTTCTTTTTAACGCTTATTGGTCCACGCTTGCTTTACTTTCTTATTTCAAAAAAGAACACCCTCTTTTTGATCTTCTGGGGATTTTTTTTCAGTCAGATATTCATATCTGAACTGGAATGGACATCCCTATGTGGTTAAATATTCGTGGTTCACTATTTTTGCAATCTACTGACAGCAAAGCAATTAAGTAAATATTTCTGGAGGCTATAGGATTCCTTTCAACAGGAGAAGAGTTCTTTCTTTTTTATAAAAATAAAGAAGGAACCAGAAAATCCAAGAAGAAAGAGGGAAAATATTTTCTTTCTTGCTAAGCCTAAATATATATATGTGTATGTGTGTATATATATATTATATACACATACACACACATATATATGTGACATTTTTCAAGGATTTCTCTGCTCCCGGCAGAGTACCTTACAAAAAGTTTTCAAAGTCTGTGTCCTTTCAGGACATACTGAGTTCTCCCCTTATGAAGGACAAACTAACAATGTGTTGAGATGCAAACTCAGTCACCAAGCTCTCATTTCCATATCTGGCAGTGACAATACCTTATTTTCCTTTTCCTGATACACTGATAAACAGTCAAGATAAAGAGAATTATATTCTGAAGAGTCATTCCCTGACAAAACCCACAGTGTTTTGGATCCCAAACCACTCCCTACTTAGATCCTTTCTCCCCTTTTAATTTAGCTATATCCTCAAGCCCTGAAAATTTAATTAAAATAGCTTGGTACTCTGAAATTTCACTGGTCTTCCTGAACCACTAAAGGGTTGCTGGATGTTTAAAGAAATGCTGTTCTGCCTCACCATGTGTAGTGATACTAATGGGAAAATATGAATAAAATATTTATTGAAAATAATGCTCATTTTTTCTCTGTTGTTAGTGTTAATATTAATACCCTTCTGTCTGGACCTCATGGAAAAATACAATATAGTACGGCACCAGGAGCAGCAGGAATACAACTGAATACCACTTGAGGACTGTTCCAGCCTCCCTCTCTAAAATGTGGCCAAACTTCCAGAGCCACAGGATCAGGCTTGCTGGTGCGTGCCCCTCTGGCCACCTTCTTCATCTCCTTTTCCAAAGCCTGGCCCTACAGACAAAGACAGTTTCATGTGTTTCCACCCTCCTTTCCTCATTACCCGTTTTGGCTACCTTCTTTCCTTCAGCAGCTTTCTTCACCTTCCAACAGCTCTGTCACTGTTCATAGGGAGAAGTAGACACGTGCAGATGTAAAACGATGACATTGGCCAGGTTACCTGTGAACATCTGGAGGAGGCAGTGTTTGTGCAGCATCATCTCGAGGCAGTCCAACAGAACAAAGTTACCAATTTGCTGCCCCGTGGCCTGCAGCAGGGCAATCTTTACAGACCCACAACTCCTCTTTTTGTCTCTCCCCTTGTTTGTCCCCTGGGTACCAGTCGTGATGTTTGACACTATTGCAGGGCCGGGTGTCTCCCCAGGATCCTGCTGGGTGTGTGGGGCGACGTGGTCGGGCTACTGGGAGGAGGAGAGGAGTCCTGCAGCACTCACCTGGCTCGAAATTAATGGGGACAGATCTCAGTCTCTAAAGAGCAGGTTCAGTTCAGCAGAGATTTGCGAGGAGAAGAACATCACACTCAAAACCAGTTCAAAATGATGGGTTTTCCCCACTGGTTTGCTTGTTCTCCAGCTCAGCAACTCAGTAGAACCCAGCCATTCAATGAATGCCAGGCAGGAGCCACATCTCAATCCATAGCTTTGCAGTTCACTGGAAAATCTCCTTTTGGAGGCATGTGTTCCCTTGAACACAAGGAGAACTTGTGTTTCCTTGAACTGAAGCTATCAGTTCCAAACCATACCTTGGACCATTCTGGCTACAAGAAAAAACCTTCAGAAAAAGTATTAATGCCAGGCAAGGTGCCACACTCCACAAAGATGCTGAAACAATAACTTCAGGCCTGGAGAACTGCCCTGCAAGTGTCATGGGACATTAGCCCGAAACTTTTATTCAGATTGCAATACCTGTCTTGATAAAAAAGGGGAACCCAGTGAGAGACAAAAACTAATAAAACAAAAGAAATTCAATGAGTTGTTCCTCCAAGCTGATCACACATCTTCATTAAGTCTCTGAAAGCTGTGGTTACTATAGCTGATCTTTCTGAAATCACTGGAACACACTCCTGCAGACACATCCATGTACAACCTTCTATTTTCTGCTGTACGCTGCATCTTTTTGCAGGGTTGTGAGATAAACATGAAAAAAATATTAGGTAATGAGTAAAAAACTATTCCCAAATCATTCCCTGTCATTCGTGAAGTTGCTTGGATGCTTTCAGCCACAAAAGAAGCCACACCTTGCTCTGCCAGCTCAAAAAGTCTAGAGTCGTCAAGGTAACGGAACAAGGGAATTAGCATATAGGACATTTGATTTATCACCCCTAAAACACTGTTGATATTCCTAAATGGAGTGCTCATAAGATTGAAATACAGGATTTTGACATGGTTACTTTCTCACATAGCTTTGCGCCTTTCTGGAGATGGAAGCATAATCAGACTTAATCTACATTTGTTCAAAAGGAAACTATTTATTCTTGTCAGAAAAATCAGAGAAAAGAAGACCTGAAGAAATATTAAAGTTGTAAAAGGGTTTGATCAACTGGAATGAGATAAGCTCTTCAGTCTGATGAGAAGTCTGGAAAAACAAGAGACAGTCTAAAAACTAGGAAATTAAGAGTGAAAGGGGAATTCAGGCACAGCTATTTCAATCAAAAAGCAATAAGCATGTGGAATAAATTATTGCTAGGTGAAGCTATTGAAGCAAATAAGAGGAATGAATTTAAAAGACAGCTAGATATCTTTATGGAGAGAGCAAAACTTCGCATTTTTCCTACTTATATTCTTTAGGTTAGATCCAGGACTTAGCGTCTAAAAAAAGGACCTAGGAGGACTTGAACTGCTTAAATCCAGAAATACATCTGAAAAGTCCCAACTGACTACTGCAAATGCTAGAAACACCTGGGTTACATAGTGCCAAACATGTTGAGACCTAGGACAGGGTCTCCATGTTCCCTAGGGCTGTGTCAGTCCATCCCAGAGCGTGGTGCTGGCTCCCACCGCAGCCCAGATTTGGGCCAGTGCTCCCCAGGGGCCTGATGCAAAGCCTGGTTTGGAGTGTGCCAAATGTGAGGCAGGGCACCAGGTCCCACATAAAATACAGTAGCAGCTGCCACTTGACTTGAAAATTATAGAGGTGTAGTGCTAATCTGTGCTATCTTTGATACAGTGCTTTGATAATAACATCATGGGATGAATATGAAGGGTTCTGATGCTTTTTTTTCTGGATGGGACTGAAATCTGAATGTCTTGAATGTAAGAGGAAAGGGTGAATCCCTTTTCTCCAAGGGGGGGTTAAACATGTAAAAGAGCATTTCAGACTCACTCAATCAGAGACAAAGTAAGAAGTTGCATGAGTATATCCTACTAAGTGGGCAGATGGGGAAAATTCCTATACAGTGGTTGCTCTTTCTCAGGATTGTTGCTATTTTTTGTATCATACCATCTGGTCACATTTTTTTTTTTTTTAGTCTGGGATACTTCTACCCTGGCTGATAAAAATACTCTTATCACACTAACAAGTTTTCAAAAAAGCTCATTTCATTATCTCTTGAGCAGCTTCAAGCTGCCAGTGGAGGACACCACAGGGAAACCATGAGGTGGCTGTGACTCAATATCTGGAAGATATGAGTGAACTGGGCAATGTAAGCCTCGGATCATAAATACATGTTGGGCTCTGACTAACATTTACAAGAGCCAAAAAGAGACTGTGGAATTGATTTCAGAAACTTCTAGGACATTTCAAGCTGTCTGCAAGATGTCCCCTTCTGTCCCCCCTACTCCCCACCCACTTAAATTGCAATCATATGTTATCAATGTGACTCCAAACAGGCTACGTGAAAAAGCCATCCTGTCTTTCCTTTAGGCTGAGTCACCCACCACTCAGCTGTTGGGACAGATTTTCCTCTGGGTGCTGGGATTGCACGCACTGTGAGTCTGAAGCAGAGCTGGAGGCAAACGGAGGCAGACAGAGGAAGGTAGGAAAGGCTGTGTGCAGCTCTGCAAGGCTGCCCAGGCAGGACAGGGGATCCCAGGGACACCCTCCTGACAGGGAGGGAGCACCCCAGGGAGGCAGCACCCCATTCCTGACTTCCTGTGACTCAAATTGCACTATGTAATCTCTGCAAGGCCACAATCGGAAAGTGAAGTGCGCAACTGGAGCTATTTTTCAATGAGACCAAGGTGTTGAGGGAGTTAAACCTCTCTAAGGTTTAAAATTATTTACACACCACTTGCCTTAGTGCTGAAAAAAAACCCCACCTTGGCAAGATTTGTACTGATAAGAAAATATCCTGTTAAATTAGTACTGATAAGCGCTCTGCACTGATTTTCTGAATTAACTCTGCATGACCCAAAAAAAAGACGTGCTCAGTGATGTAATTATGTTGTGCTTGGATCTCTCTAATAAGACTTTCTCCTTTACATCTAGTTCAGAGGTCAAATGAACACTGTTAATGCTGTGCAAAACAGGGCAGAGGTAGGGTTGGAAAAGGGTTGGCACCTGGCTGGGAAGATGACTGGGTCATCATTTGGAGGTAGGTCTGGGGATGGCTTCACTGAAGAAAAAGGCAGATGATGTTGAGAAACAGAGACTCATCTGGTAAAGCAGGTGGGCAAGCATCCCTGCCAAACTGCAAAACACAGCAGGCTGCTATTTTTAAAGCACGGAAGGTAGTTATAATTTGGAGGAAAGGTGAGAAATTACTTCTGAAACACCCAACTTCTGTTTTGTTTCTTTTAAAAAAATTGTAATGCTTCTATATCTGAATTTCTGTTATAGAATGGTGATTGATTGCTCGTATGAAGATCATGGCTTACGTAAAGAATGCGGAGGCAAAAATCTGCTCATATCTAATCCTGGCTCTGAGACTGATACAAGCTTTGACCTTGAGCACATCACTTAACCTCAAAGGAACAACTTGAGGATTCATTTGCTGGTCCTTGAAGAGTGCTTTGAAGATGAAAAAGGCTTTATAAGTGGCAAATATTATTATGTGTTCTGGGACCTGGAAATTTTCAATGTTTGTGTATATAATCATTTACAGAGGATTTGCTACATAAAAGAAACCGTAAATTTTGCTGAAAATTGCTGGAGCGAAGATAAGAACTGCCTTTTCCAACTGAGAGGATTTTTCATCACAATCCCTCTCTTCGTTTCCATAAAGCCTTTACAACATGAGTCAGGGGTGAGTGTTTCGCTTGTTTCAAAGGGAGCAGTTGCACTGGTCACTTGTTGGTCAGTGAGTGCAAGGGTGAGGGAGAAGATTTGCAGGGAATATGCTCCTGAGCTCCACAGTGTAGGTGCAGAATGTGGGCTCATCCCCAGCCAGGAGGTTAGATAGGCCGTGTGAGGTGTATTCCAGAGACCCAGTGCAAGAGGAATGCCAACCAGCGCTCACCAAAGCTACAGTGCCCTGTTGACAGCAGATATTAAAGTAAGCAAGAGCATGGAAGCATTGAGTGTAAGGAGGTGGTTGGGTCTATAGGCTTCAAAGGAAGATTATGCGGTAGCGTCATTTTAGGATTTCCCTTTTGAATCAGCTTTCGAAGAAGACGACAGCTGCACAGAGCTGGTCTTTGCTGTGTATTATAAAACAGATTTGTATAAATGTATGAACAGGTGTAGGTGACATGATATCTTCAACAAAATGGGACTGAACTCTAATTCAGGAGGTGTCTCACCTTCATGGGTCCTGCCTTTCCCTACACCATTCAAGCTAGTGATAGTGCTGTTGACAGCAGCGCCATTAAGTTTGTGTGCTGATAAAAGAGAAGAACTGTCACGAAAGGGGTGATTATTTAGGGGTATCCTAATCCAGCAGTGAGATGGGTGAGGGTGTGGTATTGATTACCTTGCTGAGCCTGCATCCCACTGACAAGAAAGATTGCAATGCTCTCAGAGGCAGAACTTCCTTGTGCAGCTTTTAAAGATCTGTGAAAGACAAATCTGCTTCTGGACCATGTACTCTTAATGAATTTATATTATTTTTGATACAGCATGCATGGTGTCTACAGGCTATGAGTGCCCAATGGACTTGGGCTTGCTGCTTCCATATCAATCAATTTCAGGCATATTTTCCCCTTAATCTGTGTGAAATTGGCTGGCTCAAATCCTATATTCTCCACTTAATCAACTTGTTTATTGAAATCAATGGAGATTCTGACTGAGTAAGGACTACCTTGTTTTTCTGATCGCCTCTGCAACAGCCATGCACATTTGTATACATGAAATAAAGAAGGCAGAGTGTAAGGAAATGAAAATTGCACAAGGACGCTCAAGCTTACAAGGAACAAAAATTAATGAAACTATATATTCAAAAGGTGAGGACACTGAATGTTGCTTCTCAATGAGACTTTTTCACTTTTTTGCTTGTCTGATAATAGCTGATTTGCAATGAGTTCAAGAAACAAGGGGAAGAAAAGTGAGAATATTTTACACACCAGATTAAAATGCTTTCCTGAACATGTAAGGGTTTTGTTTCTCACACGGGTGCGAGTCCCTTCTGCCTCCAGAGAATCCACTCAGAAGTGGGCCATCAGGAGCTTCCAGTAAACAGTTATTTGGGGATCACACTGGAAATGCAAAGCTGCAGTTAGGACAAGTAGGCATGTTCATGTTTGAATCTAAAGAAAACCTGAATTGCTGGACAAAATGGAAACAATATCTGGAAACTCCTCATGAGGTTATTCTGTTCTCTCTCATCTCATGGTACTTTCTCACTGATCAGCACCAGGAAAAATATCCCAACAAAGCCATCTTTTTCTCTTTCCCATACTGTCTGGAAGACTTGTTTGTTTCCTATTAGGCACAATTACTGGCACTAGGATAAGTGTTAGGGCTCCACACATCCCTTTTCTGATCGCCACCCCCCAGATATCCAACAGGTTGCCCAGTGCTCTGCTGAGGAATGCTCTCCAGCAGGTACCTGCTCTTCACTGGGGCAGCTCCCAGCACCATGGCACCCTCAGCCTCTCCAAGGGATACGACTAACGGAATGAAAAGCACAGACCCATAACAGAGTGAGGTTATCTCAGCTTACCTCATCACAAATGAGAATTTGTAGGAGAATCATATTGTGCACAGCAGGATCTGCGAGTAATCCAGCATCTGGCACAAGCAAACAGTAATACCTGATCAGGTTGGAGAGAGAATTGAAGCATGAGAACATTTAATTATCTGCACTATCTTTAGAACATCCAAAGTATTTTTGTACTTCCTATTACCTCTGTAGCAGAGACTTCATTTTTCCATGTAAAAGATTTTAATTACATAAAATGCTCAATTAGAATCTTAATTTCCATTCTAGAAAATAAATACACCATGCAAATCACTGACTTGCCCTTAATTTCTCTAACAATCCTCTCAAACTTTTCAATAGATGCTCCCAGTTCTCTTCCCATTAACAATGTCTGTGGGGATCTTGAACAGCAGACTTATTACTGCTGCTCTCTGCAGCTTTATTTAAAGGAGAAAAACCTAGGTCCTCTGCCAGGCCTTCCTTCTCTCAGCTTCTCCCTTGAATATCTTTCCTGCAGACATCCTGGAGGACAGCCAGACTGCTGGTTGGAAAGGTCTATGTTATAGGAACTGATTTTGGCAGTCAAAAACTGGATATGTTGTAGCGAAATTTGTATTAGAGCAAATCTAGTTTTAAAGGAAAGCACCAGGTCTGGACAAAGGTGGGATCATACGAAGCAACCAAGATTTATACTAAGAGTGGGATAAACAAATCTTGGCTTTATAGAGGCAGGGAAGTGAATGGGGAAAGGAGAGGTGTCGGAAAGGTTGGGGGAGAACATGATGGGTTTGGGGGCAGAGGGAGGGAAGGAGGATGGGGCAGCAGGGGCTCAGGGGACTGCCAGAATGGAGATGAATGCAGCAGGAAGAAGATCCAAGAGGGCTCCCAGGGGCTTGGGGGTGCGAGGTATACTTGGAGGCTGTGACTAAAGCTCCTTGCTTTGGGGCAGAGAAGTCTCCATTTTCCCAAGAGTGGATGGAAGCATGGGACAGGCTAAATGACTTGATGTGAGGATCCAGAATCCACTGGCATATTTTACGTAGAAAACTGTGGTTTGACCACACAGATACTGCCTTTTTTCGGCAGATCTGGAATCTTGATTTTCAAGATCATACTCACTCTCCAAATCACTTTTGGCTGAAGATTTGCAATGGAATAAAAATGCACAGAAAACTCATCTTCACCCTTCTTCCACAAGCTGTTTTACTGTAGCTACAGTCACTCTAGAAATCTGTGGCCACACTACATGCCAGCTGGATGCCCGCTGCCTGTGGCTCTCCTTAGAGCTCCAGCATGGGAGAAACCTGTGTCATAACAATGTACTCTTGCAGAAGAAATCCCTCCAGCACTTTAGCTTGTCCACACAGCATGATGCAACAGCATACACAGAAACCTGAACAAGCCTTGGCCCTCTCACAGAGGCTCTTGAAGGCATGCTGCCATTTCAGCAGCACCTTTTGCTTGGCTCCAGCATCCCACCTCGCTGCAGAGCCGTCATCCTGCGCAGAGGTTCATCCACAATGTACTTACAGTGCCTGCAGCTGGCTTGCAGGGCAGGTATCTCTGCACAGCGCTGCACTGGGTGGGGCAGGTGTCCCCTCCCTGCAGACAGAAGGCTGAGCTCAAGCTGCAGAGGCTGCCAGCACTGAGTTGCTCTAAGTGTCTGTGTCCAGCTGCCGGCAGGGATTGTCACAACACTGATGGAGAAGATGCCAGAGATGACAAGCAGAACCAAAACACCTGCGATGGTCTCAGCAAGGCCCGGGTGAAGCCTGATGGGGTGGGCAGTCATAACAGAGAATGGTTGAAAACAGAAACCTCTCTGTGAATGGATGTATGGCATCTGTGGAAAAGTTCAAAGAAACATATGAAAAGCAATGAATCCTAGCTAAAGCTCTAGGCATTGTTGTAACACCATGTGTTATACTATTGCAAGCCTCTTGCTGTACAAATCTGAGAGCAGTAGGCATCAATCTGTTTGGGGATGAAATTATAAATAAGCAGATAACCAGTACATGAATAAAACAAACTGAAACCACCCTGCATATCAAAGAAATCTGTGACAAGTGACATACTTTCACATGGATGATTGGAAAAAGGAAAGAAAAAAAAAGCCAAAGAAATTTAAAATAACAAGATGTCAGGCAAGCTAGAGTTGAATGCAATAGGATTAAACACTTTCTTGATGTAATATCACTGCTTTCCCGGGACTTACACCTGAGACTGACTTGGCCCTCTTATTTAATTACATGCTGATACACCATCATGAGACCTCATGGGAAATCTTGCAAGATCTTGTGACAGATATTAAATTAGTGGTTTACTTCACCGTCAATATAATCTGATCAAAAACATTTCATGTGTGCAAAGAAGCCAAGTTTGAAAAAGAATGGTTCAGCCATGGAAAGAAATAAGATCTATAAAATCAGCCATTGTGGAAGAAAAGAGGTAAATGATCAGATCTTTTTTTTCTTTGAAAATGCAGAAGAGGAGGGGTGATATGCATGATATGCTTTTAGACTTATCCCCTACACAAAACCAGAGTCTTATTGAAATGTGGATGCAGTTTCTCAATTATTTTAATGTGAGCTACTATCCAAGGAACTGAGTGATGTTGACTGGTCTCCTACAACAAGCCAGTTGTTTCCACTTCCTCCTTTCTGCTTGCCCCAGGGTCTGTACAGCTGGAGCCAATCCAGCCTAAAGCACATCTTCTCTCTCAGGTATCTTCTGAGTGGGAGCCATTCCCACAGCTGACTCCCTGCATGGAGGCAGGAGAAAAGACATCACACATGCCTTTTTTGATGAAGCTAGCTTCAGTACTTGTGCCAGGGTCCCATGGTGTGCTACCAGAGGATTAAATAGACTTTTACATGGAGAGCTGTAAGACAAAGAGAATGACTTCAGAGAAAAAAATATGAAATCAGGACAAATGGGAGCTCCTAGGAGTTCCTCCTCTGCAGTCTACCCATTAGGAGCATTAAAAGTCCATAGATCCGTTCCTTGCAAGCTCCCTGCTCCTTCCTTACAAACCTCGGCAAGGCAAAGCAGCAGGGGGTACTCAAGGCTGTGTGGTTTCAGAGCTGCTGGCAAGCAGGTCTGAGTTGAGTCCCGAATCCTAAACAGATCCCCACCTTGCAAAGCACTGTCCTTGGCAGAGGTGAGAAGGACACAGGGAGAGGAGCGTGTGCTCTGGGGCAGCGTTACTGGTAAAGCCCATGACTGGCAGGGGAAGGACAGAAGGGGTGACCCTTTAGATATTTCTCTCTTTTTTTTGTTGTTTTTTTGGGGGGGTTTTGTTTGTTTGTTTTTGTTTTTGTTTTGTTTTGTTTTCTTTGAGTTTAATATTGGGAAAATGCTAAACACTTGAGCCTTTATCCAAACCAGACATTCAACCCTTTCCAGCTTTTCTCATCAATCGGGATATAACTCTTAACAATGGGGATATAACATTGACTTAGCTTCACCAAGAGCAAGCACATAAAGTAAATAAAGGTGCTGTTAAGTTTCTGTTATAACCCGGCCAGTTCCTAGTAGGAGGGCAGCAAAGATTTTCCACAGAATAAGCAGTGAGCCAAAAGAGCCCTATTTTTTTCTGATGTGTCATATGATTGCATAAATATATTCAATCTTATTGGAACTGCTTGTAAACAGAAGAACAAACACGGGGGGGAAGAGAATGTTAAAGGACAGTGACTATGGAAAATAAATGGTAATTACTTTTAAAACAGATAAAAAAGGAGTAGACATAGCAAAATTATTAACCATGCAGTTTCATACTCTAGCATCAAGTTCTCTTAAATCAGCTGCCTTTTTATTTACTTATTTCTCATATTCTTGTGTTGCTTCTTTATGGTTTAGTCATTATGAAATATGTTCAGTTAGACTTCCTAAAGATGTGAAGTGAGGGCTCCAAAGGGGAGCTGAGTTAAAGTTTGGAAGAAAACTATGTGTTTCTTTTCTCTCCATGCTTATAGCAACCATAGAGTTTTTCTTTAGGATTTATTTCTGTGTAAAATAGAAGTCACCAACAATCCATATTTTCCTATAAACTGGAGAAGAGAGATCAGACGTCTAGGATGGTTTCTGTGTCTGGTAAAAGGAGTGCTACAGAGCAGCTCAAGTATCTCCAATGAAAGGTAAATAAGGTGTTTTTATTAATTGCACATATGCTGCCACAGTGATATAAATCACTGAATAGGGCCTGCTTTGGAATTCTGAAGGCAAGAG
Organism: Melanocharis versteri; assembly: GCA_013397845.1. Lineage (NCBI taxonomy): Eukaryota > Metazoa > Chordata > Aves > Passeriformes > Melanocharitidae > Melanocharis > Melanocharis versteri. The sequence continues at coordinate 275,249 of VZTG01002534.1, read as the reverse complement.
TCTCAGCTGCAAGTCCAGAATATCTGATGGGATGGAGAAAGCGTATTTCCCTTAAATAATCTTCATATAATATTAATATATTTGGCACATTTTAGAGAAACCTCTGGGCTTCTCGAAATGCCAGTCAGTTTTGCGTGGTCCCAGAGGTCAGGCCAAGTGATGGCTTTCTGAGGCTTTGGAACATCCAGGTCGTGCTTCTTCTCTCCTGTGTGGGAGTTTGGAAGGGCACAGTTCAAAGCTCCCAAGCTTTAATGCTCCACCTGGAAATCACTCCTGTCACAGCTTTGTTTTCAACACGCAGGTCTCATGTCACCTCTTCTAGGATAAAGAGCAGCACAAGGACAGACAAAGGGCAGTGAGATTCCCAGCATTTGTCCTCCAAGATTACAGTGTTATTTTCTCTGTTATGTGATGTTTGAGGTCTGACTCTACAAATAGTTGCCTTATCTGATTGAAAAAGGGAGGCTGAATTTGCTTTCAGGAGTTGTGTCAATCTTTTCTTGAGCTGTGCTGCAGGGTTTATCTCCTGGGGAATGACGAAAGAGCCGTGTTCGGCTGCTCTCCTCCACAAGAAGGAACTCCTCGAAGGGAAGATGAACCAAGGAATGTTTCTTCTGGAAATGAAGACTCAGTGAGTAATTTCAGTTTTCAGACATGATCAAGTACCCAGGAAATTATCGACCATTTCTCCCTCTAGATTTCAGAATACGGTGATGGGACAGCAAAACACGACTGCTGGGAAAGCAAATGATGTCTTTGTAAAAAGACCTGAGTTGACCTGATCACAGTGGGCATCACATATTCACTCTTCCTTACCGTGAGTGTGCATGACCTCCCCCTGAGATACATTTTTGGGGTGCTAGACACCATGAATGCAGATTCGGAGATGAACGAGACACTGAAAAGTACATTAATATGATTTCTTACGTGGCTCACTGTTGCATTAAGAGCAGAGAAATTTGGCAGAAAATAAATCTCCTCATGTTCCAGATGGTCCTCAGAGATCAGATAGACTGGGTACAGCTGGATTAAATTCTTATTAGAACCAACTGGGCACTGTAAGTCTGTTGACATTCAGTGAAGTCCCAGATGTATAAACTGTGTGGGTTACACGCTAAGTCTGGTCGCATTCACAGTCACAGATTCATAAGTAGCACAGTTTACCTGCAACACTGTGACTGACCGAGTTCAATAAGAGCCTTCATGATCCAGATTCATGAATAGTGTGGTTTATCGAATCAACAGGTTATGGATTCGTGTTAGATTAGCAGTTATAAATTCACAAGGCTTACAAAATATAAGCATGTACAAGTGTTCCTGAGTATTCTCCGATGCACTTGGAGAAGCAAATCTTACCAAAGAGGCATCTCTGCTTTGGGGAGGAGAGAGGAGCAAGCCCATTGGCCCATCTGCAAGGGGATCATGTTCTCATCCTCTGCCAGGAAGGATTTCAGATGCTGAATTTATATTTTTGGGAGAAGTGAAGGTGAGACTGTAGTCAAATATTCTCTTACTGTTGCCATAAATGGGTGGGGGGCAGGGGGGTGGGAAGCCACTGTAATTGGGGGACATCAGGAGTTACAAAGAGAGGGATTATAGAGGTTGTGGGGTTTGTTTAAGGGCAGAACACAACCGTGACACCTTTGAATCACTTCCTCTGCTGCCTGGCCAATTGCAGTGATAATGCACCCTAATGTATCATCCCCATCACGGACCATCACACCCACAGTAGCCCCTTCACCACGTATCTCATGGCTGTAGGTCTCCTTCCTACCCTCTCATAGCTATTTTCTTGGCTGTACGTGTGAGGAAGGATATGTCAAGTGAGACAGTGTTCAGGGAACTCTTTCTGTTCCTGGGAAAAAAATCAGGCAAACTTTTTAATAGTCTTTTTACATAGTCTTTTCTCCTTCTTTCCTGCACTTTGCCTTTGAAACCAATTTTCCTGATACAGTTCTCATTGTCATGATTTGTATACTCACTTTTGGCTTCACCAGTTGCAAAAGATTTTACTATCCAAAGTTTTCTACACCTTTTTGCCACACATATTCTTATTATGCAAGTAGTAAATTGCTCTGTCCTTTTAAGGCCTTAGTCTGTTATTAATATTTTTGTTTTATACATGTAATGTGAAAACCAGAACATTCTTTGTGCACATACTCACCATACAGGCTCGTAGTCCCCAAGTCTTTACACAGGAGGAATGCCAGAGTGTCTAAAAGAGTAATTTTCTTTAAGAAAACATACAGAGTGATCTTGCAGTATTTCTGCTTCAAGAAGGGTTTGCTTTGAAATCCTCAATACATACCAACACATGACTGGTGTCTACCACACTGTTTTTGAAATTCTGCAAGAAGTATATAAAGACAGAATATTAGAATTTTTGATCAGATTTTAAACCCATTTTTACAGAAAGAAAATTTAAAAGCTGACAAAGAAATTTCAAGGTCAATAAGTCACTGTAAATTGTGTTTGTGATCATTAGCACTGATGACAGTGTGCAACATGTATATCCTTGCCTCGTGCCACGAGTCAGGTCAGGGCTGCACCCTCTCTTCTGGCTTCATGTTAAGGGTTACCTGTAAGAGTAAAAATCTATCTAAGCAAATTGAAAAAGAAGCAAGGTGATTAATGACCAATGGCATCCATCAAAAGAGAGAATACCTTCTTGAATAATTAAATTTAGAGTCTCCATAATGTCATTAATTATAAAACGCATTGAGCAAATTCAGCTTTGAAAAATTGCTTTGACAAATGGCATGATTACTTTTTGTAATAATATATGCTACAGAAACTGTATATTCTAGAAACATTGCTATCAAGCACAGTGATACACACACTGTAAGAATTTCACTCCCATCCAGAGGAACTCCCAAAAGTCAGTGTGCCTCTGACTGAAAATGTAGCGCCATTGCAGTAATAGGAATTTTAACAGTGACTTCAATGGAAACACGCTTTCCCTCATATATTTTCAGAGGTAATTGGGCCTAACATGATGAATAGACCATCTGTACAGTCATGAATCTTAGCCACAGAAAACATTTAGAACTAATAGAAAAGGAAGTTGTAGGACCTTTTTGAACCAGGCTCCAAAGGGCTGGTATTTCACTGTCACAGGAAATAAGAGAGAACTTGTGATATCTAGAAAGAACAGGTATGTTTAATAAAGGAAGTTGAAAAATACTCAGTTCTTCCTAGAAATATTCAACACACTGGTAAAAAAAGAGCATGCTTCAGTCCCAGTAAAGTGCTCCCAATATACATGTGTGTGTCTGTGTAGTTTGGCAGGAATTACTGAATGTCTTTTCAAAAAAAAATACTCCAGATCTGGAAAAGAATCCCCATTTATTTACAATTCTAAATCAACGGATTATTTATCAACCATATAAATAAAGGTGATTCCACAGAATACCAAGATGCAAATATCTGTGGTTTTTTACTTCTGTCATTAACTTCTTAATTTTATTTTCTTAATCATAAACATAATATTCAAACATTTATTTGACTTATGGTAGTATCTTCCTCCTATGAGGTGCTTATACTTCTATGGGTTTTACTTTAGAATATAATTTGGCTTTTGTCCATTTTTGTGAGGAACTTTTAATAGGAAGATATTATTTTTACAGACATGTTAAATATTAATCCAACCAGCACATAGTTTATGTTATCCCAAAATAGAACTTCCTGAAGGGAACTACTACAGTTTCTTCTGAAAGCATATTTTTTTCTGACTTCTCCCCATAAGGAAGAAAATTTCACGTGAGCATATTTTAAGAAAGTTGCCCTTATTCATAATCTTTTCTTTTCCTTGTCTTGCCTTCTGTTTTCATCCATCCTGGATTGTTATTGAGTTGTTGACTGAATGTTGTCAGCTGCAGTGTATTTTTTTTTGTGAACCTGCTACATTTAAGTATGGAGCTAGTAGTGTAGAGAGCGGAGTGGGTGTTTAGCAGTGCAGGGAAAAACACATAACTGACACCTGCTTTATACAAACCTCACACTCTGTGTACAGGCAAAGTTACAAAGTAGGCATTTGTTGAGATCTTTGTTTTTATTACATAAACACTCGGACAGGAGAAAAACCTGCCTTGATAGGCTGATTTGGAAATAATTTTAAATATCCTGCAGGCATGTAAATTTTGGAAACTCCACAGCAAACAGTGGCTTCTGTATTAAACATACAGGAATCGCTGTGTTTAAAAAGTATGAAGACTGTGATACAAATCAACATGTGTCAGGAAGCTGAAAGTTAGGATGGTGCTAAAGCCTCCATCTCAGCTTAGGTCCCGGTTGCTCAACACAATGCAGAGCACAACCCTCACTACCTCAGTCGCCTAACAATGGATTTCCCCTCAACTGTTTCTTGCTACCATGAGGGTTTGTGCCCCAACTTCAAAATTATATAAGCAGCTATTCCTGTGCTTATGTCTGTAAAATTTATCCCAGTGTTAAAGTGGAAGTACAATTTGGTGGTAATATGTATGGAGACATGTCCTAACAAGGTGGTACGTCGGTCATGTCTTAGAGTACCCAATTCAGCCTCTTAGAACTTTTTGTAAACAGATGCTTGAATGCACCATGGAGCTGCTGTGGCTGAAATCCTACTGTAAATATTGTTTTCTCACTGGAGGACATTGCTAGGTTTGCAGTCGCAGCTAAGATGTTACTTGGCTATAAAATCATGATCTGAATTACAATCCAATGTCATTATATCATTTGCAACATCTGTAGTCAGGATATATTTGGCATTTCAAGGTTGGGAGGAGGGAGAAAGCATCCTCAATAACACAGCAGTGCTGGTGCTTGGGAAGAGCCACAGGGGAATTAGGTTGCCTCCAAACACAATGCTGCTTTCAAATGCTTATTGTGTGGTGGGGAATGGCCTCTGGAAATTGTTATTTTAGAAACAACCACAAAAAACATCCCTGTTTAGGGGAAACTTAGGACAGTAATTGCAGGATCCATGAAGGAGCACAAATAGCAAATCACAGCGATACTGCTGAATGCAAGGGAGCAATGGTTTCGGGTCATGCACAGCAAGTAGACAAGGCTTCACAGGCCCTTCAGGACAGAACTGGGATCATCTGTGCAGGAGGATAATTGTAGAAGGGGCTGTGCCTGTATTAGGCTAAAACAAAAACCCCATTCACCTTTTGGTATTCTAGTTCTGCACAGGCTGCTTGCTCCCGTCCTGTGTCCGAATCAAAGGAACTAAAAGCCCGGTCCTGTTCCTTTGGATTTATTGCTGCAGTGAGATTTCTTCCTCCTGCAGTCAGAGATAAGATTTTATTTTTGCTTGAGGCTCTTAGATCATAAGGCTGGCTTTGTGCTCATCGTTCTGTGTCATTCATGCCTGTTGCTCTCTCCATCCTAATGAATAACAAGGAAAAGAGAGTGACTTGTAAGTCTAAACCCACCACCGTGACCATTCCTCGTTAGTGATTGCCATTAAGGTATATTGAGTTTCTCTCCTGACTAGAGGAAAACAGTTGTTATCATGCCGTTTACTTCCTTTTCCTGATGTCTATTTTGAGTGGCAGCTGCAATATCTCTTTTATAAGGTTCACTTCATTTCTGACCACCATTAGCAAAAAGCAGAATAGCAGAGCATGTACAAAGAAAAAGGGGAAGGAATGAGCTGCCAGAGAGTGAAGATGAGAGACTCTCCCCAGTCCTCAGCCATGCTGTTGTCAAGCAAGAGCCTGATATATTGCAGGTTTTTTTAAGAAATTCATCTATAACCCTTGGGGTAGAACATCTCTGCAAGCAGCTTGAGTCACCTAATCCACATATGTTATGCTCTTGGTTTTCCAGGCATACCAGAATTAAAAGCATATTTTATACGTATTTTCTACTGAGCTCATTTATTTTTTTGCCTTATGATGTTGCTTGGAAGATGCAAGCCTCCAAAGCTGAGAGAGCTGGCAAAACATTCCTACAGAGGTGCAAGGATGTTACAGCATGAAGCAGAGAAAATGAGGCCCTGGCATAATAGGTAAGGGGGAAAATAAAGATGCTCCTTTCAATTAAGCATACTTTTCAAATAATATTTAATGTTTTGCTGCTGGGAAAAATAGCTTTATAATTTCTGATGCTTGTTGACAGCTGCAGAATTGAACGAATGGAGAATAATCTGCTTTCTCAATGATGCCCAGGTAAAAAGAAGATAGATAAGAAACAGTGATAGCTCCATTCTTAACTATATTTTTTTAGCTGAAACATCAGGCTCTGGAGGATAAAGCAAAAGCCAGCTTGTTAGTCATAAATGGATTACTAGGAGAGTTTTGTCACGATTTTTTTAAGAACAGCCACTAAGACTACCACCCTAGCCATGAAGCTTCAAGGACCTTGCTAATTCGAGCTACTTGCAACAGTCTCTTTCTCCCAGTGTTCAGCTGCACAATGTTCAGCCTTACCTAGCAATAAAAGTTAGAGCAAAACTCTCAAGTAATTAAAATATTAAATGGGAAGAATAGCATAGGACTCTAGGAATACAGTTGATCTCTTCCTGAAGTATAACCATCTTTATTATTAACCATCATTATTTTGAGTAAGTGCTTCTCTAGACCCTGTGTACGGGAGGTCAGCGGCAGACATGTCACAGCTGGCTTGCTGCTAAGCAGATTTTCCCAAGTCACCTCTGTGGTAACTCAGTCACATTGCTTCCTTTCCACTCCTAGTTAATTCTCTTACTCTTCAAACAAACTTCTTATGTACCTAGAGAATATTAGCGACCCCTCCTGATGCTTCTTATTTCGGACTACGCTTTACCAAATCAGTCCTGAAGCAAACAGCTGGTCCTTCGTGTCGGTCTCTGCCAGCTGTTCCTGTCAGAGGGTCTCTTGCACTGTGGTATCTGACAGCCCTCCTGGTAATGAATTCAGCAGAGACCTGCTTATCTAAGAACTGACACGCTGATCTGTTACTTACTGTTCTGCAAAGGGGAAAGTGGCTGTTTAGTATCTGTGTCCTGCATCTCTCCTCTCCTCCAGACTGCAGAGTACAGACCATGCTCTCGTTACTTCCCCTGAAGTCAGGGCTGAGGCAATTCACATGGCACAGGGGGAGCACAAGCAGAGCAGGTGCTCTGATTGCTGCGTTTGGGGTTACTCCATCCCACACCTCTGCCACCTGCACTGACCAGCCTCGAAGGGAGGGACCCTTTCTCTGCAAGGACTCTGTGACAGTGCTGCAAGGGACAGAGCTGCCTGCCTTGAGAGGAGGTGCAGCAACAGAGATCTGCTGGGCAGCCCTGCTGTCTGTGAGCAACTGTGACTCTCACGGGGGAAGATTTGGTGTGAGGTTGCTGCCAGCCACCCACCACGACAGGGTCTTGGCAGCTGTGCCCACAGAGATGCAGCTGGGTGCAGAGACCTGCATTGTTTCCTTTATAGTGGTGTTATGCAGTCTCGATGGCTGTCGGCATGGAGGAAGTCACAGAAACCAGGAAACTAAGATAGGCATGGATATCGTTCTATATATGCATGGTCTTTGTATATCTCTTCCAATTTAGGAGCTTAGTATCTTTAATGGGACCGACTTTACTACAAACTAGTGGTGTTCCTAATCTGACAGTAACTGTGGTTTTTAACCTGATGCTCCTTTATACTTATCACATTCCCTTGATCTGACACCATAGTAAATTAAAAATAAGAAGGAAAGATGGAAGTAGATATTTGAAATGCATTACCTTGAGTGAATCTTCTTCTCTGTGCAATTTTTCAGAAGTATCACTCTGAAGGTACAGAAGGCACCCAATAAGCTGAATGGCTGCTTAAAGTAGGATTTAATGTTTGTGGGATTGTCAGAAACAGGCAGTGGCTCGTAATGAAAAGACTCAGATTTTGAACTGCATTGCAATCAGATGAATGGCCTCAAATGAAAAACAGGGCTGTGAAGCTGTGCAGTGCTGAGGGTGGCCTAAGTTCTGTGCTTCTATAGCTCTATAATTACCATATATTCTTAAGACTAGCTCTAGTAACATAAGTAATGATCTCCTAACTTTTCTGAATCAAATACCCAGTGTAACTGAATTAAAGCTAGATTACTATCTTCTATGTATATTATATATATTTTTTTAAGAATTGTACTGATGAGAGCTCAGTAATTTCATAATTATTATCTCTAGTGAACATAATATTTCTGTTAATAGGATTTCATTTTCTCAGATACATTCAATGTCTTCAAGTATTCACTGTGCGTCTTTCTCATATTTTAATTCTATAAATGGAGTGCTAATCTCTCAGCATGCTCAATATTTTGAATTTTCAAATAAAGCCAGATAGATTATATTGCACTGAGCCTCTTTCCTGCTAATATAAGTATGTAAGTATTTCTGCATGAAGATTTGTTTGAGAGATTTTGTGTTTGGTATATACTCTTAGATGGCCCTTTGAAACCCATTTCCTTCATGCACAAAACACAAATGTAACATTACAGTTGTAAACACATATAAAATTGAGCAATATATGTAGGAAATATTGCACACTCAAAGGCATGTTGAGCTTCAGTGTTATTTACAGCAACTTTTTTCAATTGTCACCCCATAAATCTTGAGAGCATTTGCTGATGGAGAACAGGCAGGAAGCAGAGAAGCAGCATGTTTTTCTCTTTAGGGTGCTTTGGGGTGTCACTGACTGGCTGGACATTGGCAAATTTGGGGTCAGGGCCAGGAAATGCCAGCCCAAGGCTGGGACAGGGAAAAGGCTCCCCTCAGCTTCTGGCCTGTGGCTGTGCCAAAGGGGGCAGGACAGGAGGTACCAGTGGGTGGAAAGAACAACTGGTGGATCTCAAGGGTCAACAACAGCACACGCTCCAGCACAGTGCATTTTTCTCTAACTCAGCATGTTTTCACTATCTGGAGGCTTCACTATTACGATGCAATTTTCACTGATAGTCCTTTTTTCCTCTAGTCATTTCTTTTACTGGCAGAAGGATTTTTTCCCTCTGCCAGCAGAAGGTGATTTACCCAGATATGGCAATAGGACCTGCATTAAGAGAGTTTTTGAGCAACCCCCTTCATAGCAATCATTTTCACTCATGAGCTCTTATCACTCCTAAAATTCACCTGCACTTTCACTACTATCTATTTTGCCAGTGGATCTGAGTCAGGACTCGAGCTCTTTGGGCTATCTCTGCCAAGAGCAGAGCAGCAGGAGGTCCTGCACGTGTCAGGGCTGAACGTCCTTGTGCAGCCACCTGCCCACAGCAGCTGCAGAGGCAACCCCCGGGAGTTCAGCTCTGAAATCAGTTAAGTCATCAAGTGAAGCTCTCTAAATTTGAGCCTATGGATCTCAGTGCTTGCTTTGTTAGGTGATGGACCATATTCCAAATTGCTGGGACCCCAGCTCCAAAGGTGCTCTGGCTAAAAGATAGAGTCTATTATTTAAGGTTTATTGCTTAATGTACAGCTATACTGCTTTGGAGAGCTGAAATTGCATTTTCTTCACAGTCTTGTGCTCTGGTGGGCTTCATGTCTGTTCAAGGTTTGGTCAGTGCAGTGTTCTGTGAGGTTACACTTGTAGATGAGCCTAAAGAAATAAGTATGCATTCTTCTTCCCTTTGCACACACCTTTTTGAAAGTTTCTCCTTTCAGCCTGTCAGACAAGGCAATCAAGAATCCAGCTTTACCATCTCATTTGATTGTATTCAGCTTGCAGAGGTGTCTGTGCGTCCACAGCAGCAGTCAGTGAAGGCCAGCATATGATGAAAAATTGCTGTCTCTGGATCAGCCCCCTCCAGGTGTCTGAGGTAGGCAAACATCTACTGGTGTTTTCCTGAAGGTAGCCTGAAGAACCCAGAGGAGGCAGGATGTGTTTTAGGGTGGCATTTCTTTCTGTTCTCCAGGACTTGTGGCCCTTGTGGACTCCCCCAGGGCAGAATTCTCACTTCAGTACAGACAGTGCATAAAAGGATGCAGAACTGATAACATCAACAGCAGCGTGGAGGAACAAGCAAGCCGTGCCAGCACAGCAACTTCACTGCACATATATATTCTCTTTGGAGGCTCCTGCTCTGGCAGACAGTGCCACGACTCTTCAGGAGCTCCTTAGGAGTGCAAAGACCATAAGGAGTGGCACTGCTCTGTTTCCAAATTTGCTTGCCCAGTGTGTCTATGATGGCTGTATTCTTTGGCATGTGGAGGCGTGTCTTCACCCTACTCCAGAAATGGTGGGAGCTGGTGGCTGAAGGCTGCGTTACCAAAGGCCTGCTGAGTCTAACGAGGTGCATAATCAAGCATCTGGAATCCCATGTTCAGCCTGTAATTTCAAACAAAAGTTAGTAAGCTGTAGGAAGACATAACAGAAAACTCCTCCCATGAAGAAACAGACACATGGATGATCCCCCTTTCCCCTCTCCTTGGGACCAAGTACAGAGTCAAATCCCAGTTTTCCACCCTAGAGAATATCACAGCTCCTCCCTGCATGGCTATTCACCTTGCTTGTTCTTCGTGAGCATGTGATCTCCCTTCACCAAGTTCCCAATATTTCTGCAGGCATCTTTCCATTCCAGTATCCTCTTTCCAGGCATCAGTTTTGGGTATATGGTCCTGACATGGGATTTTCTGTGGAAGGAGTGAGCCCACCTGTGCTTTTTGGGTATTTCTGTTCTTTGCCTAGTGGCTCTGTTGTGTGAACGGGCGTGGTCGACCATGCTGGAGCTGGGACCAGTGGCCTTGCTAAGTCTAAACCTTTATTGCAGAGTACTCCTGTCCCTTATTTCGCAATGTCAGGCTGCAGTTTCAGCTGTGTCCAAGCCCAAAGTGCTTTTTCTACAATAGTCAGTCCCAACAGTAGCAGATGACGCTGCAAAGTGTCGGCACGCTGAGCAGAAAAGCAAAGTACAGCCACGGCTGTGCACACAGTACCTTGCTGCTTTCACATCTCTCCTGCTTGCTTTCTGAGTCACAGCACTCTGCTTAAATGGAAATAAAAAGCACTAACAGAAGTCAAGCCAGCAAAGGCAAGTTGGCTGCAGCACAGAGCCTGTCCTCGGCACTGCCTCATGGATCGACAAAAGCACCAGGCAAGCTCCAGCTGCAGATGCTTCACCCTTATCAATGAAGTGCACAGCAAGAAGCACTTTATTTAATTTTCCAGATGCAGGGATTAATTCAAATTTTGCAAAGCACTTTGCCTGGTCCAATGGAGTACTCCACAGGTGGAGAGTATGGAAGTGGAATAAATAAAACACACTAAGTAATTTTTCTTGAACAGGGTCACTTCTCTGATCACAACCACACCACTCCTTTACACTGATTGTCAGCTTGGCAAGGCAAACACATTCCTCTCTCACATGCTCTGTGTTCACTTTGTCCCTCCTGCTAAGCATCTGGGGCAGACAGCAAGCCATAAACCATCCTGTGTCTGCTGGAATTCAGATGCCTCAGCCTAGTGACTGGTGCAGAAAATGGAATGAGCACCTTGTAGCTCACAGGCATTCGGGGTCAGCAAGCTGCTGATTCGCTGTCTTTGGAAAGCAGAACACTGTAGCTGCCTGGTGGGGAAGAGCAGACATAATCGCAGGAAGTCAACTAATTCATGCAAAATGAAGCTAATCATTAATGGTGCGGTACACAGCCATTCTTCTGCAGTGCTGAACAATGACTTCTAAGTCATGTTTCAAGGCTAACATGGAACAAGATGTGTGGTTGAGTAGCTGGAGCAGAAAGAATCTCACAGGGTGAGCTGATTTCCATTCCCTTCCTTGCCCCTTCTCCTTCAGCTGAAGCAAGTCTCCCCTCTCAGGCTGACAGGAGAGTGTCACTGGTTACTGATATGTATATTGATATTAAAAGCAGAAATTCAAAGGATCAAATCTGTCTGGGGTTTCTGCTCACTACATATTACTGCAGCTCAACTCCTCTGTGCCTGTGTTTGTCCCGGAGAGTGAGAAACCCAGAGACCTGATTCTAAACAGGGACACTACCACCCTGATCACAGTGGCAGTCAATCTCTGTTCTTGTTACGAGTGATAAAGATGCAGAAAAAGGGTATACCTGAAAGGTAGACCAGACATCCCGAGTATGATCTAGCTTTGCCCCAACACATTTCAGTTCAGCTTTACCTCCTATTTCACTTCTTCAATTGTTGCAAGCACAGTTCAGCGTGGGGTGCTGCTGCACGTGATACCTTTTTCCACTTCGTATGCTTCCTCCCTATTTAGAGAGATGTTTCCTTCTGATTAATTCCCATTTTCCAGCAGTAGTGTTCAGAAGAAGAGCTTGGCAAAAGAAGACAACAAAGAACAAAACAGTCCTGGGCATAGCAGGTTCTCGGTGAGGGAGCAGGGAATGACAGGCAGAATCACGAACACAAAGAGGGATAAGGTTTGGACACTCACACAAAGATGAAAAACTTTGTATCTCATATCCATGTCTCAACATCCTACATGCTACTATAAGCAGCTCAGCTCTCCATATGTGCTTGTGCCTGTGTGTGATGTTTCATTAACGTTCAGTTTGGGTTTTAAACGGTTTTCTGTCTTCTTTCATGGAAAAAAAATCCTAAAATTAAATCTTCACTTGACAATTGCACTAGCAAGCACCTGGCACTAACACAACAAATATGCTGAAAGACACTGATATTTAAGTCACAAACAGGTAGGACATGACAGTGCCTTTCTGCTGGGTGCCTTGCTTATAAAACCACACAAATACTTCCTGGAGAATAAATTAGCTACCCAATTTCCTCTGTTTTCCTGTTTGTAAATTGCTTCTAAGTAGCTCATGTTTCTCTTGAATGCCCTTTTGGTAAATACGTCAGGCTATGGACAAGCAGTTTATTGTGACTGCTCAGTGTATGACTCAAGCTGGTTTCAATCATTTTGATTTTATACAAAAGCTATTTCTATTTTCTGGACGGATAAAAGTACTGCAGAGCCTGGTTTCTGGTGTGAAAACTCATTCCTAAAAGTGCCACATTTGTGTGTGACTATTTAATAATTTTCATTTAAAACAATTTCTTCCATAAAATGATTCTGTCTTAAGGCGCTCAGTGACCTCAGTTTAAAGGCTGTGCAAGCTCCACTAAACAGTAGATGAAACTCCCTTGGAGATTCAGGAATGGCTGTTTATCACCAAATCTGTGCATTGATCTTCATGGCCTCTTTGGGGCCACTTTGGTGCTCTGTGTAGCTCCCAGGAGCCTCAGTCCAAAGCATGAATGACACCAGGCCAGAACAAACTGGAGGCTGGGGCACAGGCCACACATCTCTGGGTGTGGAAAGAGGGGGGGGAAGATATGATTCCCATGAAGATGGCTAGACCAGACCTTTCACATTCACAGACTATCCCAGCTCACTGAGAACCTTTGCTGTGCTATTTGGAAAGGATCTTGCAAAGCAGCCACTGCTTTCAGTGAGGCCTGACCCATGCAGGCTCACAGCAGAGCCTCTCCTGTGTTTCTGTCCCAGGTGTTTACAGAATAGATCAGTGAGGGTATAGTCTCAGCTCTCTCCTGCAGAGTTTTTCTCTTCCTTACCTTTCTAAGCAGACAAAGCAACAGCTTCAGCTGCCCCACGGTGCCTGTGGACACTCTGCTCTCACAGAAGGTATTGAATGGGGCTCCTTCAGGCAGACCATGGCTGAGTGGGAAGACCACAAACGATCCCTTTAAAATGTATCATGTGTGGCGTAGGTGCCCTTTTGCCATACAGCTCAACCTCCTCCACAGACATCAGACAGGCGTTACAGTACAAGAAGAGCCTGCTAATTAGTAGACACTGCAGGTGCAAGTGCTCCTGCCGTTGCCCGTGCTGACCTGGCCCATTTACACACACAGCACGTTTAACATCACACACCCGAGCCACCCCAGCAAGCAGTGCCAGGTCCTGACCCACTGGAGCGTGTCATCCAGTGATGTGCCTGCTCCCTTATCCTGCAGGGTGCTTGTGACAGCACTGCAATGTGGGGCTTGGGACTTTAAACCAGCCACGTGGGGTAGGACAAGATTTTCTCTGGTGCTTATATGGGAGGAGGTGTAACTACAGCAGTTGGGTACAAACTGATCTGCAGCTTCAGATTCTCACCAGAGGCACCCAGAGGTTTTAGTGCTATTTTAGCAATAAGCATCTGAGATGTTGGAATTTTTGCTATTGCATGTAGCTGTTTGGAAATCAAATTTTTATAGCATTGAAAAACATACAAGTTCTAACAGTGTCTAATCCAGTCATCCCCAAAACTTGTTAAACACAGCAACCAATGTCCAAGAATATTTTAACTAGAATGTAAGACTATTCCTTTGAATAAAAACTGAAGTGGCTTTATTGGTATCTTTTAAGCCACTCAGCTGCATTCCACAAACATTTGTGTTTACCAGAATGCTTGTAAAAAGGAAAAAATGTTGTAAACATTCAAGTGAATGTGGATTTATACAAAAAATTTGCCTTCAGAATATTAAAGTAGGTGCCTTAAAATGTCTCCCTTGATTTAGAAGGGATCTGCCGAGGAAATAAAAATACTGTATAACACTAATCATCAGTGGTAAAAAAAAAATCTAAATAACCCCATTGCCTTTGGTGTACTTATTCTGGATTTATAGACATCTGCTGAAACCAGATCTGAGCTTTTATTTTTACAAGCCTCTATTTTTTTTATCTAGAATGGCTTTCAGTGAAAACACTTTGAATCAAGTTCTGTTGTGTTTGTTTGTTCTGTGCTTTATAAAACTGCTAAGAATGATTTAATCTGTTCATGATCGTGGGACTGAAGATAATGTAATAATAAGACTTACTAAAATCACAGCAAAGAAAATTATGTTATACTGTGAAGTCAGGAAAAAATGCTACTTTATCTCAGAAAATGTCTCCTTTTCTGTGAAGTGTGCCAGAATGACAAGTATAGATTGATGTGGTGTGTGGACTTGCATTATTTGCAGCCTCAGCACTTGTCCCTGCACTTTTTCCATGGGTCCTTGGGTCACCCCAAAGCCGCTGGCCTCTGGGTCACCCTACTTTCACCCTACTGTGATCCCTTCCAGACTGGGTCAACTGTCTGCAAACCTTACATCTTCCTGGAGCTGTAGCTGCAGGACATCTCAGCACTGCTGACTTCCTCAAAAACTGGAGACCTATTTTCTAGCCTTCAGGGTATGAAACCAAGATGTCAAAATCTCTGCAAGCCATAGTTCTTCCAGTGGAAAAAAAAACCTACCCAAGATAGCAGGGAGCCACAGAAACTATTGCACTTCTTAGAGTGGTATCTAGTCACCCTTGTGGCAGGAGTTCAGCAGTCCAAAAAGCTCTAGGAGAATAAACTCAAGCTGTCAGTGACTGACCAGGGTTAGATGAGGCTCCCTCAACTGACCCAAACTGCTGGGAAACAGCAGAAGAGCCCTTGGAAATGCAGGTGCAGACCAGGAATCCTTAGGAGAAAGTTGTGTCCATTTCCTTAATGAAATACAGGCCAAGTGTTTCCAGCACAATCAGCATCTGAAACACTTGTTGCACAGGAAATTTAAAAATTTCTTAGGATGGATTTTCTCGGTTTAGAATAAAGCTTTTCATTCTGGCAGAGTTTCTTATTAAACATGGGTATCTCAGTTGGAATCAACATATTCCTTTAACAAGCAATTCTGAAGAACAACACCCATCTTTTCTTCCTTTTCCCAAATTTCCTTACTCTTGTCTATGGCCACAGACAAAATCCTCAATGTTATGCCTCTGCTCCACTACTAATTTTGTTGTGTCTCTTTGTGAGAATGGTATCACAGTGTGAAGAAGGGATTACATAGCAGATTCAGAGATTTTGGCATAAGATCCCTTCAAGTGACTTTACAGCACCTTGAGGGAAGTAGCTTACGAGCCTGACTGCAAGGAGCAGGTTTTCTTCATGTGACAGACTACAGATTCTGGCTTCTTCCATGAGAACTGACAGCACTTGGCCATGAAATGTACAAAATTTACACAAGTGTTGAATTTTCTTGTCTTTACAGGCCGGGATACTTGACTACAGGCTGAGGTGGAGCATTTAACCCAGGCTCGTTTTCTGGAGAAGCAGGAAAGAGGAACTGTGGAGGGAAATGTGCAAGAATTTTCTTGTTCAAACACTGGGAGGAGAATAATTGCTCAAATCAGTCACCTTTAGAGAGCTGCAGCATGTGCCTAGGTTGTAGCTGGTCAGATGTACTCTCTGGTCCATGAGGATTCCAAATCCAGAGCTCACCTTCTACATTTTAGGTGTGTTGCTCACCAAGGGAGATGCTGAAGAAATGGATTCTCTGATCCTGAAGACCAGGAGCTGGAATAAATTACTGCACTATGTTTTCCACCTGGCCACTGGAAAAACAGCCTGGATTTAATTGGAACTAAATTATCTACCTATCTTTCCTGCACTGGTCTTTGACCTTGCTTTTGAAAAGACATTAAGTGCAGAGAGTCAGTCACCACAGCAACAGAAAGCTACAAAACAGAACTCTGCAATAATTCTTTTCCGTGACTTAGAGACTTTCAATCCCTTTATCAAAGTACTTGCAATTCTCATTTCAAAGTCATGGAAATAATAACTAATACTGAGTAAAAATAATTAGATATATTTAATCAAGAATTGGAAAATGTGGTAAATAGCCACTGGCAATGATATTGCTGATTACCTAACTGTGCCAGAGCAGGCAGTTAACAGAGCACAGTTACTACTCCACAGATTTCACATTCCCAAGTGAAAACTAGCACATACAAAGTGGGTCAACGAATAGTACGTTATAAAGTCTCTTTGTAAAACTTTTAAATCAGATCCTGTGGCATGTGACTGCATCTATGTGTTCTTTAGTGGCCAGGACACGCAGTTAGTCAGGAGGTTAAGAAAAAAACCCTGCTCTTAACCTCAAGTCATTAACACTTGTTTGATGAACTGAATCATGAGAGTTGGTTGTGCTTCGGTGAGCTGTAAACAAAACCCCTTGTGTAAATATTCACGCAGATAAGAAGTAAATTCACTGCAGCTGCATTTCTGCCATTTCCACCCACTCACATGTGTGCTATAGCCACTGCATTTCAGGGTCACCTAAAATGAATATTAAACTTGAAAGTAAGTGTCATTCCACAGACAACAAAGAGTCACCTTTGTAAAGGTATTGTTCTATCCGACCAAAGATTTGGTGAAAACTAGTTAATTTCTATGGTATGTCACAACATGGAAACCAGTAAACTTTGAATACGGCAAGTTAAAAAGAAATTTTCTGTCTGGAAACAGTGCTCATCAAACCAATCCTATCTGCACTTATCACCACAGTGTCTGTGCACGTGGCCTCCATGGGTGGATCATGCTGGGAATTCTGAGCAAGGCAACCAATGAAGCAGCAAAAGACATTTCTCATGAGAGAATAGAAATTATCTGTTTTGCTGGCAGTCAGCTATTTCTGATAGAAATCCTGGTAGGACCAAATCTTTGAAAAAGATTTGGCTACAGAGAGGGGAAGATGCTTTCCAGCATCTCTGGGAAGAAGTCTGCATGGAAAGAACCACAAAGATGCTTTTCTTACTAAAGACTGTTCTTACAGATTAAAACCATTGTCCCAAGCACCTCAATACCTTTTCTACACTAGTTAAATAATGCGTAAGAATTACCAACGGCACTGGGAAGAGGAGAGCATCCCATCCTACAACCTGTCAGCTGCACACTGTATATGTTAGGAGAAATAGTTTGGGATCAAGAGCTGTTGATCTGCTCTCCACACATTAAATGCTCTGCTCCTTCTACACATTAAATGCTTTGATTTCCTAATTGGGTTAGGAATGACATGGCTGTCAGCTAAGGCATGGGACTTCGTCTTTGAATTTCCCATCTTATCATTTTTAGCAGTATCTTGAACTACTCTTGCTTTCAATGGGAAAAATAACATACTTGCAAATTTAAGTAAGCAAGAAAGAAAGTTAAAAAAAAAACAAATAACCACCTACATTTATATATTTCTGCTAGTTGTTTGCATTACTGTAATATAAAAGGATAGGAAAAGAAGGAAGAAATGGCTGGTTTAATCTAAGCTCCCCACTTTCATCATATCAAGGTTAATCAAAAGATCTCAGTAGGGATTCCTTCTGTAGTCTGCCCTTATTACCATGTTAGGGTTACTCTGCAGGAGTTCTGCTGTGTTTTTCAACCTTACTCAGAGGCAGCAGTTTTTTCTGTCTCTATGTACAGTACCACTTAATAGATTGAGGATGTAAGGAATTTCCTGGCATGTAAACAGAATAATGTACTAGAGAGAGTAGATAATTACTTTTAATACATTTCCACTAAATGCATCCCAATTCGTACACCATTTTGATTTCACTCACAGTTTTCTGTCTGCTAATTCCTGATTATGTCCTTTTCCATTCCATTACTTTCCCCTATTTCTTTCACTTTTCTTTTGACCATTCCCCCTTGATTCCTTTGTATTTCAATTGTATGCCATGATTTTCTTCTGCCCCTAGTTCCTTTCATTCCACTCTCCTTTATTAGCTTTTTCCTCTGTTTCTTTCTTCATGTTGTCCTGTTCTTTGTCCTCACATCCTTCACTTTTTAGCAAATTGCCACACTGGCGTGAATTACTGGGGAAGATTAGAGATGTATGTCCTTCGAGGATAGTGGAATTTATCAACAATCAGGTCTACGAACGAAAGCCAGTTTCTATTCAGAAAAAAAACCCAAACCCTGAAATGTTAGAAAAGAGAGAGTTATTTGAAGACTAGAAATCAGCTTAGGAGTCAAGGTAATAGGCTCTACTTTGGCTATACTGCAGGCTTGATGAGTGACCTTGAGTTAATTACCCAACCTTCATGTGCCAGGATGAGCAATTTACCTACCTGCTAAAATTACCATAACAATATTTCTGTCTTCAGAGTGCTGCAAAGTTTAATTAAGCTTGGTAAGCACTCAAACATTCTTCATTTAGTAAAATTACCCTCATTATGCATTAACCCACCATGACATTTTTCAGGCAGTAGGTGTCTTAACTTCTCTGTTCTAGACTTGAATAGGACAGTATCCTTCGGCTACATTTCACCAATAATTAAATGGTTTTGGAAAATATATTAATTAGAGCTGGAATTATAGCAATTGCTTGAAATCTCTGAAATACCTTTGAATGTCACAAAACGGCTGAACAGACATGCAGCTGCAGAACTCACCCATCTCTTCTCCATAACACAAATTCCTCGGGTGACTGCATAGATCTGCCTTCAACCCACCTTTCTTTAGCATAGGACATGCCTCTCCAAGAGGCTCAGATGTTACTTCATTGCTGACACCAATAAATTCGGCAACTCCATGTGGAAAAGGCTGCTCTGAGACAAACTTGTCCCATGTAACCTCTCCAAAAATTCCTTCAAACATGATGGGATGCCTCAGCCTCCACGGCACGCCTGTGCCATTTTTTTCATGATGGAGTTTCACCCCAGGAGCAAGACAGCAGCCAGCAGCCTGCCACGCTCACTGCAGAGGGCATGGCAGCAGGTCATGGGGCTGTGTCACCCAGGCTGTGGGGCCTGGGGGCTTTCGTGCCATCCAGGCAGCAGGGCCACAGGGCTGTGTCACCCAGGCTGTCTGAGGTGGCCAGGAGCCCCCCACCTCTGTCTGTGTAGCTGTTTTGTCAGTAATATTATAATATACAATATAATAAACAAAATGATAATAAACTTTAGCTTCATGTGAGAGTCAGGATAGTGGCAGCACTTTGAAATTAGGCTTGATTTCCACACTTTGTCTTGTATAAGCACCTGTTCACGGTAATTCAACTACGCACATCAGAGAGAGGACTAGATTTTAACGCAGCTTTGCACAAGGGTTTTGCACAAATGAAATCCAGTAAATTCTTTTTATCGGAAGTGGATACACCTCTTTTGATTTATTTCTGATACAAATCCAGACTGACATTTTGTTCATAACTAAACCACGCCTCTGAAGATATTTCCAAGTTACTTCTTTCCACAAAATCCGGATAAGATCTCATTTCTGAGACTCTCGGCTGACACGGCTTTCTTACAAATCCCTCCTGCCTGAAAAGGGAAGCTAAAGCCTACTTCTCCTATGCATCTCAAAGGGAAATTCAGTACCTTTTTGTCTGACTGTTTATCATTTCTTGCAAATACTCAAATCCATTTCCTTTGGAAAAGGTTTGTCTTTGTATGACAGGCATACAAATAGGTTTTATTATAGTTCTCTATTCACTGGTGCAGCTTAGCCTGGAGATAAAAAGGAATTCATTTTCTAGATTTTTCCCAAATGTCAGCTCTATATTATCAGAGTTCTTAACTCAAGAAGAATGGGCAAATGAAGAAAAAATATGAACCAATATATTATATCTGACTTCATGTTAGTGACCAAGAGCCTGAATTTACCCCCCAGTGAACTGAATCAAAGTAGGATCAGGATTGCAAGATTAGGCAGAAAAGCACCGAGTCATCTGAATTTCAATAATAGTAACTTAGACCCTGCAATCTTTTAAATATTAATAGTGAACTCCTCTCACTGACTTAACCATACTGTTGTGTATGCCCTAAAGGTCAGAAAAATTGGATTTTCTTTTCCCCTCATATTTTTTCCTTTGGCAGTTTTTGACATATATATCCAAGATTTAAGAAAAAAAAAAAAAACCAAACCAAAAAATTACCTTTATCACACTAGGACATTTCTACTCCTGTAAAGCAAAGCGGCTTCTCATGACAGTAAAGAACCAGTAGATAATAATGTCCTGATTGCTCTCTTTCCTGTTGTTTTTTGCTGAGACTTGAAGGAAACCAGTCAGTGCAGGAGCCTCTTCAGACATGATTGCTGTGACTGCTCTTGCCACCTTGGCCATTACCTGTCAACATGTGATTTGGTTTTGTAGGACTATTATTCAGCCCTGTACAATTAGGACCAGATCCCAGCTGATGGCTTCTTTCATGGAGGGTAACCACGATGCCTCTCCTATCTCCCAGAGGGTATTCCTGCAATGGGAGACTTATCCCCACTGTCCAAATTTCCCTTTGCAGTAGTTTGTCCACAGCTCAAGATACTTCTTCAAATGGTGCTGACTGGGAGGTATTCCAACAGCATGATTTGTGGCACCAGAGTGGTTTAGATGCGTCAGCAGCTGCAGAGGTTGTGCTGATTATCAGAGATAGTTAGAAGATGGGTAGAAGGCTTCATACAGTCAATCAAAGTCAAGGTAAATACGTTTAGAAACAGAGTAGCAAAAATAAAGGAAAACCCTACTACCTGAGGGTTCATGCTGCCTGCTGGACCTTGTTCTCAGCAACCAGGAGGTGCTAGAGGAGAACGTGAAGCTCAGGGGCAGCCTTGGCTGCAGTGATCATGAAATGGGGGATCCTTAGATCCTTAGGGCTGAGGAGGGTGCACAGCAATCTCACTACCCTAGACTTCAGGAGAGAAGACTTTGGCATCTTCAGAGATCTGCTTGTTAGAGTGCCATGGGATAAAGCCCTGGAGGGAAGAGGGGCCCAAGAAAGATGGTTAATATTCAAGGATCACCTGCACTAAGCCCAGGAGTGAAGTTCCCAACAAAGAGGAAGGCAAAAATAACAGGAGGCCTATGTGGATGAACAAGGAGTTCCTGGACAAAACTCAAACACAAAAATAAAGCCTACAGAGGGTGGAAGTAAGAACAGGTAACTTGGAAGAAATATAAAGAAATCATCTGAGAAGTCAGGGATCAGGTTAGGAAAACTAAATACCTGATAGAATTAAATTTGGCCAGGGATGTCAAGCTTCTATACGTATGTAGGAAATAAAATAAAAACTAGGGAAAATATCTGTCTTTTTTTCATGTTCAATGAGCTAGAAGAAGTTTATCAAGTACTCTGTGTTTTCTGATGAAGAATACACGGGAATTTGCTTTAAAAATGCATTTTGTAGAGTTTTTTCTGTTGCCTTTGTTACTGTATCATTAGAGCTAAAGTAATTTTGATTCTGTTGTGAGGAAGCAATGGAATTCCTACATGCTCTTTAATCCATTTGTGTCTTTTGGCTTGTCTTTCCTCTAAGGATCAGAAATTAGGGAGCAGTGCTCTCAGAGGTCACAGGTATGGGTGGAAGTTGTCCCACACAGTCACTGTCCTGTTTTGCAAGATCCTGATGACATGGCCCTGGAAAGAGGGCAGGAGGTGCCTCCACACACTTGGAGAGACAGATGACTAAACAGGCTGAAAGAAGCTGAGAACATCTCTCAGGCCTGCCCCCAAGAAACCTGAAATCCGGGCAGCCTGAGACTCTGGGTCATAGTGATGATCTTTGTTTTCTTTTGACTGTACTGAATGTGGTGAATAAGACAGTGCTGCTGGCTAAGAGTAGCATTTTGTGCTGAGTGCCTTTCTTTTATAAACATCACCATTTGAGTCTGAAAAATGGAAATGCTTCGGACATGTGGCAATACTCTAGTAGAAGACTGCAAGCCTTTGGGTATAGCTGTGTGTGTATATATGCATGGAGAAATGGGAGGCAGAGAAAGAGGCTTTTAAATATATTCTCTATCACTCTCTCTCTTTATGAAGTCTAATTTGTAAAGGATCACTGAACTATAAGTCATTGCTATAATAAAGTTATGAAATTTTGATCTAGCAGAAGCTATGCCCGAATAGCTTCAAGACTAATTTTTGGGTTTAAAATTTTTACTGACCATTAAAAGAGTGGTTAAACTTTTCTTCCCCCAGAAAGTTCCACCACTTTTATCAGCTCTACTTCTGAGTAAAGTAAATGTCTCCACTATTTATTCTTAAGGCAGTGTTTGTGATGAAAACATAAACATATGGACTTAGATTCTGTGTTAAAAGTAAAACTCCAGAAGTTAGGCATGATTTTGAAAGCTCAATGAACCCTAACAGGCATTTAATTCTGCCCTGAGCTGCGCACAAAACCCAAGTCCTAACCTGAATTTTGCATTTCAATAGATGACAGTATCTAAAAGTGTCTAACTCCCTGTTGTGAATCCATCCAGCTAAGGAGAGAAAATTTATAAAAAGCCCCTCATTGCATATGATAGAATCTATTTGCCTCATAATTGTAGTCCTGGTTCTATAAAGAGACCCCCAGCAGTTGCTAATTGCATCTAGAAACCTCATTACATTACACCAATTGGATTTTTAATTAGAAATGCAGATGGTAACTCATTTATTACTGTTGTAAGATCCAACTGGGAAAGAAATTTCAATTCGTTTTGGATGCATTCACCTTTTGGATGCTGGAAGAGAATGAGGAATGAGAATGGTAAAACTGTCTTTCAATAAAGATGTATTATTGCACCAAGGCTGAAGGTCACAAGAAGTAAAAAGAAGAAGCATCTGTGAAGCCAGTTTCAGAAAAATAAAGAGCCCTACAAAGAGTCCTGCTGGGATAGTCAGCTGGGAAGTTGAAAAGTGAAAAGCTAGCCAAAATGGTCTTGTGGAGTTATTAATATTCCCTCCTCCATTCTCTTGAATGGAGAGAAGGAAGGCGAGCATTTCAGCCTACCGTTGAAATTCACTTGTGCCTATACTCCTTTTCTCACTGTACAGAAGAGAAGACCATAATGCCCTTCTTTACACTGACAGCACCGTGGAGCCTGTTCAGTCTGTAGTGCTGTGAGCTGATGTGCCCAGTGCCAATCCACATCCTGCTCCTGATCAGGGCCATGGCAGGACCCAGCAGCCTCTTGATTACACAACAGTTGAGGTTAGAGTGTTGCATCTTCAGGGACTGGTCATGACAACCCAGACCCTCAATTTCCTCTGTTTGCATTGTCCTTTCAGACTATAAATTCTTCAGGAAAGTGGCTTTCACTTTCTATGTGTTTCCTCAGCCTGGAACAAAGCAGACCTTGACACAGACAGCAAGATCAACCACTACAGTATAGCTCTTCCCTCTGGAGGTGTAAGTACTTCTCCCCTTTTTTTTGTTCAGCTGAGGCTTCTCGTTTCATTTGTTTTGTTTAGAATCATTTGCTCTGTTTCTTCCACTTGTATGCCATCAGAAGAAAAGTGGTGTTCTTTCACTGTAATGAAGTCACTTGAAAATAAAATGCCATTAGCTGGTGTCAACCTGAAGAGGCGAGCGCTATCAGCATTTTGGATACTTGATACAGCAGCTGGACTGCTTCCGCTACAGACACATTTGTGCGAGTGAATCTCTGTCAAGTGGTCCTCATAATAAATCTTCTTGCCTACATATTGTGTGAGCACAGAGCTAGCCTCAGATCAGAAAAGAGTAACACAGCAACAAGGACACAGGTTCTCTTAACATCTTCTGTTACCCTTCATGAAAGTGCAACCTTTCCTCTTCTCTCATTTTTTTCACAGTAATGCTACAATTTCTACTGAGAGTTTGGGTGTTTAAAAAGAATTAAAAGCTTTTACTTCAATTTATAATGTGAATTATTAGAATTACAGTTGTGCTTTCAGAAATACTTTTAATCTTTTACAGGTAAATGTCAGAGCCTGCTACACATTATTCGCGATAAGTGAATGGCTGTTGTGCTTTCTTTCTATGAAACCAGAAAATTAAATACAGGCACCAGATAAGGAGCTAATCCTGCTACAGCTGGAGAGAGAGCATTTTCTTTTCTCTCTGAGTAAGATGGGAGCAGGAATAGCCTCACTGGCTTCCAAAGAGCCATTTTCTTTCGTTGCTAGTTAGGCATGCTACTTCGCATCAGGAAAAGTTGAAAATGCCATATATAATTTAGCTCATTTGATGAAT
This sequence comes from Melanocharis versteri, assembly GCA_013397845.1. Taxonomy (NCBI): domain Eukaryota; kingdom Metazoa; phylum Chordata; class Aves; order Passeriformes; family Melanocharitidae; genus Melanocharis; species Melanocharis versteri. The sequence goes on along the minus strand of VZTG01002534.1, from coordinate 250,600 downwards.
CCTGTTTTAAGATCCTGGTGTTAGTTGTTTTAACATGAGCAAATTTAAACCATCCAGCCTGCCTTTTTGTATTATATTTTTCCTGTTTTCTTCCCCTACTAATAAATAAATTAATAAATAAATAGTCAATCCACTTGGAGTAAAGTTTCACTCTAGCGCAGGTACTTGAGGTTTACTGAAAGCAGGCCGACTGCTAAGATAATATTTTGCTGTTCTGATAGAAAAAAAATGCCGGAAAAAGCCAAATTATGAGCTTCTGGAGCAAAGTCTGTTAGCATGAGCATGGTAGTCATGCTAAATTTTGACAGCTGTATTCACCACACTGTTTGTCAGTTGTATTTGAGGGGCTGCAGATCAAGGACACTCTCTCCTATGTCCTTGGAGTTCAGAGGTAATCAAGGTAGTATCAAAGAGTATCAATTGTCATCCAGACCAGCTTCCCAAGAGGAAGAATGGGAGGTGAATGAAAAGCAGGAAGAAAGGAAACTGCAGCAAATGGAAGCTTTCTCTTTTTTTCTACTGTATTTTCTATTCCTTTTGTATTGCACAGGGAGGACAGGGTACAGTGGGATGATCAGGGCTGTGCGTAGAAAGAGGCTCTTTTCTGTAGGATCCCCACTCCTCTTTGCAGAAGTCACCAGGCAGTGAATGGCTCAGGAGAGCTCCAGGGGAAGCCACTGCCACAGGGTGCATAAAGCTGAATGCTGCCTTGGAGAACTGGGCTGGTGCAGCGTTCCACTTATGTGCTTAGAGATTGCACGGTCCTCATTTTTGGATACCCAGCATGAAAACTCCGGGAGGTGTAATGAAAAAAACCGAGATAAATTATTCCGCATTTGAAGAAATACATTTTAGAATCCTAACAAACATTGAATTGCATTTTTATAAAGCTTCTGCCACTTGATAGACAAGCATGCTTACTAGCCTCTGTTGAGGAAACTATGCACCTTGGACCTAGAGGCTGCATTAGCCAGTTAAGAAGAAAGCTATAGAGTGCAGATAAGAGCATTTTTACAGATTTGTCATGCCTGTTGCCTTGATTTCCCAAAAAGGCACCATTACAAAATACACTGTTCCTCTACGTGCTTGTCACAAATATCATCCTCCATCAATGAAGTCAATCCACCAGCTAATATCTTTCTTTCTCTCTGAATGGCTCAGCAAAAGCAAGAAAATATTAAGCACAGAAATTGCTATTGAGTACATATGTGTGAATTGTTAGCATGTTGCTTTGGGACTGTATATCAGGGTAATTTTGGAGATGTAACAAATTGTAGTGAACTTTAAAAACTCACTGATACACATTGACTTGAGTTACTTGCAATAAGTGGAGAAAGGGGCTTCGCTCAGTTGCTACTGTACTATCACAGCTACAAAAACTAGAAAAAATGTGAATGGATACCCCTTTGGGCTACCTACCTCCATATATACAAGGCACATAACTGCAGGTAGGCAATTATATATGGTCTTTTTCTTTACAAGTTTCAACATCAGAACAATTATTTTTAACTTTGAAGGCAAGGATCACCATGGAAACATAATGAGGTATGAGAGTGATCTGACTGATTGACAATGTTGTAGCAAAAGAAGATTGACATGAAAGGCAAAGATAAAATTCACGCTGTTCAAAGGCACAGTTTCTCTAGTAGCTGAATCATTTGGTTTCATTCTCCAGACACTAATGTCACATGAGATTTTCTTGTCCTTATTCAAGAGGAACACACTGCAGAGGTCACATTTTCTCTCTGACATGTTGTCAGTCACAGGGACGGTAAAAGCACTGAGGAATTTTCTGTTTAGGTAACAGAAGGATAAGACCCGAAAGAAAAGATTTTTGTCTTTGCTAGGTGCAACCTTGCTACAATTCTGTGTATTAGTTTGATCTTATAGAATCATAGAATTGTTAAGGTTGGAAAAGACCTCCAAGGTCATCAAGTCCAAACTTTGACTGAACACAACCATGCCAACAAAACTGTAGCAGTAAGTGCCAACTCCAGTCATTTCTTGAATATTTCCAGGAATGGTGACTCCACCACCTCTTTGTACAGTCTGTTCCAATGCTTAACCACCCTTTCAGTGAAGAAATTCTTCCTGATGTCCAACCTGAATCTCCCCAGCACTGCTTGACACCGTTTCCTCTTGTCCTGTCACTTGTTACCTGGGAGAAGAGACCAACCCAACCCCCTCCTGGCTACAGCCTCCTTTCAGGGATCTGTAGAGAGTGATGAAGTCTCTCCCAGGCCTCCTCTTCTCCAAGCTAAACAACAAGAGCTCCCTCAGCTGCTCCTCACAGGACTCGTGCTCCAGACCCTTCACCAGCTCCATCGCCCTTCTCTGGACTCGCTCCAGCCCCTCAATGTCTTTCCTGAATTGAGGGCCCAGAACTGGACACAGCACTCAAGATGTGGCCTCACCAGTGCCCAGTACAGGGCAACAATCCCTGCCCTGGTCCTGCTGGCCACACTGTTTCTGATCCAGGCCTGGATTCCTTCCTGGCCACCTGGGCTCACTGCTGGCTAGTCTTCTCAATACTAAAGCTAGATGAAGTGTTCCTCACATTTCTCTAGGGAAAAACAGAAGGTACTTGTAACCTTCAAATGCTTTGCAAATGCATTCTCGTTTTTTCAAGGTTTTCAGTGCATGGAAAGGTCAAAAATTGAAAAAGTCCTGGCACACTAGTTATTTCAGCTGCTCATTTGGAAATTAACTTCTGTTTTGGAATGTCAAATCATTTCATTTTTGCTTATAATACACTCACAGCATTTAAAGAAAATATTCCCATCCATAGTGAATAAAATACTTCATTCCATCTGAAACTATAGTTTTCATTTCCTTGTTCACATTGAAAAACCCAACAACATTTGACTATTTAAAATTTAGCCTGATCTGACTGCCTTGAACTAGAAATGTAAGGGAAAGAAGTACCTGTTTCCATTTCTTGAATTCATCATTTCAAGTGCAAACCTTCATTTTCTGCTCTTGCTATAGGGTAAATTTATATATCTCATGAAAGAAAATTCCTCCAGTCTCACATGAGAGTTGTAACTTAAGAAGATGCCCCAATTCCTGTGAACAACTGAAGAGAGGACTAATGCTATTAACCTGTCTGTGATCTGCAATCTCGTAAAGAGGGTTGGTTTTGCCTGTTTGTTCTAAGCTACCAGCTCATCCCTGGCTCGCTTTGTCCCATGGCTCCCTCTAGCTCATGCCCTTCTGTTCAATCACTGACTCCCTCATTCACCGGCACTTAAAAAAAAGTCTCGAGCATATGAGCATATTTTTCTTCATTCCACAGTGTTTCCTTTTCTTTTTATTTGTTGACCTATTTTTACCCAATCTACTCATTATTCTGGACAATTTTTCAGCTCCCAAAGCACTGGGTACATGCTAAGTCTTTAAACTGGCCGAGAGCTGTAGTTGGCATAGGCAGAAACAAAGTTCAGTAACTCAAATTTCAGTCCTTACTCTATGACTTTAGGCCAAAGAGTCTGATGTAAAGTGGTCACAGGACAACAAAATAATTACTTTTAAGACAGTTCAAGTATTACAGTGATGCAGATGTTAAAATAAGCCCTGACCACAAGGGTCCTTCATGACCGTTTCTGTTTTTCTCTTTAACACCAAGCAAAGAATAAACTCCCATTACCTCATTGAAAAGCCCATAGGGAGCCAAGCCTGATGTTATACCAACTGTGGATATTCAGTGGCTTGTTTCTGTGGTGTGGAGATCTATGGGATAGTGCACATCCTTCCTGTAACCATGCCTTATCTCATTCTTGGTGCTGAGTCCATCATCATGTGACTAACAGTGGAATGCCTTGCAGGGGAAAGGCTCCTGGCTGCTCTGTGTCTGATCCATGTCTGCTCTGTCAGTGAAGCCAGACAGAGTGCACCCTGTGGACTTTGCAATATGGCCTCTTGGGAGCACAAGTGGCTTTTCTGCTCTCTTAGTAATTACTGTACCAAAGAAGAACCTAGAGTGGCAATCCTGGGGTAAATCTCTGCCATGGTTCAATGGGAGCACAGCAGGAGCTGCAGGGCTTCTATAAGGCACTGACAGGACAATAGGAAAAGGAGAGAACAAATAAAAATAGGGGAAGTAGAAATACGAAGACAAAAATAACTGTATAGTCAAAAAGCATCCTGTGGGAAATATTTATTTACAGAAACTGGGGAGAAGATTGGTCATAACCAGTAATGACTGGTCCGATCATCAGCAAACACTGCAAGCTGCCAGCCACTGCAGTAAAATATGTGAAGCAGCTTCGGGTGGGAAAGTCTCCTGGACATGTCGCAATCCGTGGGTCTCATGACTTTTCTTCCCCAGACTTTCTACAAGCAAGTTTTTAGGGATCAGATTTTAAAATGCATAGGTACCTGTTACCCAAGAACTTGGTGTTTAAATACACTTAGAGACCTGAGCTTTGGAGGCAGATATTTAAAGCTTTTCTGGCACCTAAAGACTTTCAACAGCACCAAGTTACTTAGTTGCCACTGAAATCAATGGGAGTTCTTGGCTTTTATCCTTAAAATGAGGAAAATAATAGTTTAATGAACACGGTTGCTAGGGGTAGCTAGAGATACCGAGCTGTCCCTTTTTGTATAGAAGCAGGCACACTCAATTACGTGTCTGTCCTGTTAATGCTCTCTGCCCTCTTAATAGCTGGCAGCTTTTCCTTTGCCCTCGAGGGCTTGTGACCTCACTGCTGGGGCAGAGGGTGCCAGGCACACACTCCTCCGCTCCATCAACTCAGAGGGGCCAGATGTGCAGCACAGCAGCAGCCAGACAGTAGTGAGCACCTGAGGTTACATCAGAAACAGAGATGCCCCAGTTTATTCATATTTATGATTCATATTGGGAACTACTATCATTATAACAACATTCAGGGACTGGAGATTACATGAGCTTTTTTTGTTCCCAGTGGCTGGTGTCACCCGTATTGATGCACAAATTAAAAGTAACTGGTGGTTATTGAAAAGTCTCTGGGAGACATTTGTTGAATTGATTAAAGAGGAATTCTGAGGGGTATTTCCTAGACATGTCTGTCCTCTGGGCGTGAAATTTCCTTGCATTCTCAATGGTAAAAAGTCATGAAGAGATTTCTTGCTAAAGCTATGCTGTGGCCCTGTAGGCTGGCATCTTCTCCTATTCTGAACAGGGGTGCTACAGCTTGGTGAATTAAGATCTCACATAAGGTGTGTTTCCAACCGACATTTATGAACAACAGTGTTTTACAGACTTACGGAAAAAGATGAAAATTATTACTATGGAGTTTGGTTGGGACCTGGCAATTTATATAGATAAACCTTGGTCTTTCAGGAACTTGCCCGCTGCCAGAGTGAAAGAAGAAATGTGCGTTACAGCTTCGAACACTCATTGATCACCCAAATCACAATTTTTCCTCAGATAGTATTTTCAGCCTGAAAACAGAATATTTACTGAAAATGCCAAGCTGATATTAGCTCAGAACTGCACTGATTTATTCAGTAGGGTACTACAGAAGGTAAACAGCTATTATATTATGAATTAATTATATATCCTAATTATTGTTGTGGTGGGTAAGAGTAATTACACAGCTACTGACTGTGTGTTTAGGTGTTATAGGCTACATATTTGTTCTGTTTCAAAAATCCTAGTATTTTTAGTGGAAATACCTAGTAACATCTCTAATGTTAAATGAGCAATGGTTTTCAACTGAAGGAGGGTAGATTTAGGTTGGACACAAGGAAGAAATCTTTAACAATGAGGGTGGTGGAACACTGGAACATGTTGCCCAGAGAAGTGTTCAAAGCCAGCTGGATGGGGCTTTAAGCAACCTGGTCTAGTGAAAGGTGTCCCTGCCCATGGCAGGGGGTTGAAACTTGATAATCTTTAAAGGTCCCTTCCAACCCAAAACATTCTACCCCTCTCTGATTGTAATGGATGAGGTTTCATATATAATAAAAATAAGAGGAAAAGCAAAAGAGCACTGACACTAGAAGTTAACTAAGAAAACAAGAGTGGAGCATGTGGAAGCCAGCACTTTCACTGGAACAGTATTCTTAGCAGGATATACATGATATAAGGTGATGCAAAAAGGTTTTGAAAGTTTTCTCTTGCCATGGATACCAGAGTATTTAATTAAGTGACAATGAATAAAATATGTGTAACTATCTAGCTTGTCATTTCATGAAACAACAGAGGAAATGTCTGCTGATTGTCAGGAAATTTCATCCTGCTTTAATGTATCTGGCTATACATGGCAAAATCTTATTAACAAAAGGAACCTCTGAGATGAATACTCGGATGAAACACCCAAATAGCTCATGCAGCAAACAGTAATCACTTTTTCTTGATACAAGTGCAATGACTTTAGCTCACTTCTGTAAACTTATGTAAGAGGATAAATTAGATTGTGATCCTGTACCTGGATTAGCAACTCTGTGGTTTCAAACAATTTGTCCTGAGAGAAAGGGAAGTATTGCAAAGTTGACTTCCCTCCAATCCCACACTGCTTTCACTGGGAAGGAGTTACGTTGGAAGTCCAGTGATCTAGCACACCCTCCAAATACTCTGGTACTGGCTTTGCAAATATTCTCCACATCCGGCACTTGACACCAAAAGATGTCAAAGGACTCTGATAGGTCATCCTGTTCTCTGAGCTACGTCTCACTGGTCACCTATATTTGGAAAATCTTCTATGGAGGAGTAGTGAAAGGCATGTTCTTGATCTGACTGATGTGCCCACTGCAGCAGCAGAGAAACAGTTATGCTGGGATGTAGCAAGTGTACCAAACTACAGCTCCTGATTGATCCTCCTGAATGTCTTGGTTCTGAGTACAGATTTTCTCTTACTTTTTGTTCACACCCATCCCACCAAGACCTCACTGTGTGGCATTGCCTCTTTATTGTCCTCCCTTCGGCCCTGGCCAAACTGTTCTCTCTCAAAGGGTTCATGGGAAATCCTGGTGAATTAGTTGGAAATGGGCTCTCATACTGCTGCATCACTAGTCAGAGCTTCTTGGGCACCTTCTAGGAATGGCTGGCATTGTTCAAAGTATTCTTCTTGCCGTCCCAGCTTCTATGTTTTTGACTCTTAGATCCTGTGCTCCTTTCATCTCTTAATGTCATTATTCATTCTTAGAATAATTTGGTGGTTTCCCTGCTCTCTTTTTCCCTAACTCCTCCCTTATGAAGAAAAGCTTGTGTTTTGTTAGCAACATTGTAATGCTTATCTGTAAAAGGAAAAACCAGAAGAAACACCATTCATAAGCAAATGCTCAGATAAGAGTGAGAGCAGAACAAACGTATATGATACCTTCCCACTAATACTCTCCTCATTGACAACACCTTTCAGCTCAGGAGACCTTCCTAACTTGTTTTTGTTTCAATATTTAGGAACACGCAGCTCGTCTCACTATCTTTGAAATATTTTTCAAGTCTTCCCTTGCACATAAAAAGGCTCCTTGCGTCCACAACATCCCTTGCAAGGAGTTCCACAGCTCTGCATCTCGTTTTTGTGTGAACAGTCAGGTCCTATGGCTTGCTGTGAACCTGGCTCACATTAACTGCATTTTTTAGCTCTATTTCTAGCACGTAAAGAGACAGTCAACAGTTAAAACTTTTTCCTCATGGTGATTTGGTAAAGCTTATTTATATTTTTCCTGAAAGTTGTTATTTCCTCATAATGAAGTTTCGACAAAGTCAGATGTTTCTTTTATGGGAGTTTTCTGTACCTCTGATTATATTTGTTGCCCTCCTCTTACCCTCTGCAGTCCTCATAAGTCCTCTCTTTTGACATGAGTGTTTGATTTATGTTTTCTTAACTACCATAAAGCACTGGACAGATGTTTACATGGAACTGTTAATCGTAATGCCAAAACCTAGTTGCTCCTAAAAGCAATGGTCAACTTAGAGCCCTTGTATGAAGTTAGAATTGCTTTCTTCTCCACGCAAATCACATTACACTTATGCATGCTGAATTTCACCTGGCCCTTTATTGCCCAGGTCCCTTGGGTCGTCATCCTTTTGCAGCTCACCACCAGGCTGTGCTCATCCTAAATATTTTGAATAACTGTACATCAGCAGAAGCCTTTGTCACTTTGTTGTTGAATCCTCTTTCCAAACCATGCACGAACAAGTTGAACAGCACAGATTCCAGTACAGATCTCTCCACTGCTGACATCACTCTGTCACAAGTGATGGCCATTTGTTAATCCCTTCCATCTCCTGTGTCTTGGCAAATTATCCATTCCATGACCTTTCCATTTATGCAAATGACCACAAAGTAGAGAGAAGGATTGGTGGAGTTAATTTTAAAAAAATGTAACTCTTGCAGAAAAATACATGAGAAAGAGCTGGCTTGGTGTGCTCTCAGTCTAGAAAATTGACTGTACCCTGGGCTGCATCAGAAGAAGAGTGACCAGCAAGTTGAGGGAGGTTATTCTTCCCCTCTACTCCACTCTGGTGAGACCCCACCTGGAGTTGTGGGTCCAGCTCTGAGGTTCCCAGCACAGGAAGAACATGGACCTGTTGGAGTGAGTCCAGAGGAGGGCCAAAAAAATTATTGAAAGGTTGAGAGAGTTGTGGCTGTTCAGCCTGGAGAAGAGAAGGCTCCAGGGAGACCTTATTGCAGCCCTTCAATACTTAAGGGGGCTTATATGAAAGATAGGGACAGACTTTTCAATAGGGCCTGTAGAAATAGAACAAGGGGTAATGGCTTCAGACTGTAAGAGGGTAGATTCAGACCAGCTATAAGGCAGAATTCTTTTATAATGAGGGTGTCTATACACTGGCACAGGTTGCCTGAAGAGGTTGTGGATGCCCTATCCCTGGAAACACTCAAGGTCAGATTGAACGGAGCTCTGAGCAACCTGATCTAGTTGATGATGTCCCTGTTCCTTTCAAGGGCGTTGTACTAGAGGACCTTTAAAGATCCCTTCTGAAGCAATCTATTATTTTATAAGAAAGAAATGGCTTTGAAAATTGCTGTTTGTCTTCTTTCACTTGACTATTTGAACACATAAACCAAAACCACCTTCCTTTTTCTGAACTGTTTGTATCAAATCCAGTTCAATTGAGAATATAATGTTACAGTTTTGAGGATGTCAAGAGAAATTGAGTGCAACAGAGGACAAGTTCTTTTCTATGAAGACTGTCCTAATCAACACTTACTTGAAAAAAAAAAGGAAAATAAACAAGTGGACCAGAGAAGTCTCTATGTATTAAAGAAACAAGTACTTCTCAAAAGGCTCTTCCAATATTAAAATCTCTTCTCACAAGAGACATACAGAGACATTCATTTCCAAGGCTGACACTGATGCACAATGAGCAGCTAATACACAATAAAATGTGAAAAGACACATTTACCAGAAACTGACATCAAGGCCAGTGTTTTTAAATCAAAGTCCATAGAACCTGAAATTCAAGCAGCAATTTTAGTTGTTCTGAAGTTGTTCTAGGACTGCAGAAAAGCTCTCCTTGACTTCTATCACTGCTATAGAAACAAACTTGAATTAGCTTGAGACAGTCCAAATGTAACAACTGTATGACAAACCCATTTCAAACTGCTTCAGAATCGTGTCACAAAAAAAGTTTAAAAAACAAAATCTAAAAAGTGTCCAGAAATGATAGGTGGAAAGACAGGTGTTTGAAATACTTGTGGCATGGTGAGTTACACACTTTTGCAGAGGTAAAAGTGATCCCCTCTGACTGACAGGTTGTGTCTATACAGTCAAGCCTATTGCAATTACGTGTCCAGATTTTCATGAGTATTTAAATACACTCATACTTCCTTTCTTTTCTGAATGAGATGTAGTGCATAGTTCTGCTAGGTTTTTTTCAGATCCTCAAGATAGTCTGATAAGGCTGTTGGAGCTCTGGCTATTTGAGACCTCCACTTCATTTCTCACTGGGATAAGGAGCTGTGATATCTGTTACAGAGAACTGCAACTCACACTGCAAGTCAAAGACTGAAGATGTGCAGCAAAGCTTAGGCGAATAAATCCATACTCTCATGACCTGTTATAAATCTGTAGTCTAGTGGCTCTCCACCCAAGCCTGGTGTACTCACAGATTGACTAAATATCAGTCCACTTTCTGTTAGCAACAGATATTTGAAGGTGAGAATAAGAGAAATATTTATTGTTCAAAATCTCCCCAGCCCAAAGTTAAAGAAACTCAAGTCACAGAAATCCAGTTAAAAATGTATACAGAGATTTGCACTCACAGGTATCTCCAAAAAAAGTAACTATTTCTCAAGTTTGATGTTTACATTAATTTCTTTGTATGCGGTCTAGACTTATTACATACCAGAAATTCTGTAGAATGTGTTTACAATCAATTATTAATATATTTAGAGGGAGTGTATTACTGCCAAAGGGTCATGAGCTTCCAGGCAGTAGTACTACAAAACAGGTTTTGTGTCTGCCTTCAGGAGGAGAGAACACGCCTTGGGAAGGCAGAAACCGGTGATTGTTATACATGGAAGAGATGCTGAGGAACGCTCCATGACTCAAGGGTATCTCTAACTGCAGACTAGCACAAAACCTGAAAGTTGCCCCTAATCAACAAAATTGGAAATCCCTCTGGCACTGTTGATCGCAGAGCTTGGAAGGCAGTCAGGAAAAGCCCCTCAGAGGTGCTTCTGGAAAGCAATATTGAGAAAAAATAAAGAAACTGGTGCTCAGCCAAGAAAAATAATTTCCCTACATCACAGAAACATAATTCAAAGCATGCTGTGAAAGAAATTCTGTCTAGAAGGCAAGTTATGTATTAGAACAGTGTTATTATAGACCAAATAGCAAAGCTGATGTTTGAAAATAGAAAAAAACTACAACCCCCTCCCATTTGTTTGCTTTTAAAATCAGAGATAGATTTGATAGAATCTGATGGTATCAAAGAACTGTTTAACAATAGGAAATCTTTTCTTATCTAGCTGCAAAGATGCACATCTTAAAACAGAATTTGAATATTCTAGGCATGCACATGCTAATGAAAAGATATGCAGACTCAGAAAGTCAAGATATGGTTTTCCAATTTAATCTTGCTGACTTGGAATGGCTCAGAAAAGGAAAAAGTTTTCTTTCATAACCATTACTTTGTATTTGCACGGAATAAACAGGTGCAATATTGACATGACAAACTAGAAAGCAGGTGTTTTAATTAAAACAGCCATAGGAAGGATCATTTGCAATGTCTCGACAACCACAATTAACTGATCTCTGTGTCTCAGTCTTGATGGAGCTCATTTAGAAGGTAGCAGAACATTTAGAAAATGCTGTGAGTCAATTGTTTTATATCTCCTACCTTGTAGGGTTACTGCAGAATATTCATTCTGCCTCCAACATAGCTTAAGTCAACATTAGAAAGTCCCCTGCACTGTAGCCATAGAGTTAATTGTCTTGATTCACATTCAGGAGTTATTTATTATGCAAAGATGGGAACATTAAGCAGACCTCCCTGTGGCAGGTAGGTAGTGTACAGCTTTGTGGAGGCTCCCCACACGCAGAGGAAAGTCACCCTCAAGGTGTGGGTCCATGGAGGCATTCTACCCCCATGTCCAGGGTGCAGTCCACAAACCAGTGTGATCTTCACAGCCTGTGGATCTGAAAGGTCCCTCAATGACGGTTCTGTGTTGGGCTGTTTAGGATTTCTCCAAGGCTGCAGCAGGAGGAGAGAATGGTCTGGTTCTGAGGACCTCAGAGAAGAACTGTGGTTCCCCCTTACACTCCAAGCATGGCTAATGGTGCTGTGGGGACATGGACTTCTGCCTGCCAGGAAACACAAGCAAAAAAGATGTTTTAGAAAGACCTACAATAACAAGAAAAATTATCATTATTCTAATGCTTTGTTACAAAAAGTGGAGTTTCTCCAACTGTTTTTGCTCAAAGTGTTCACTGTTTCAGTTGGTCCCAATTCCACTTGTAGTAAACAGGATTCCAGGCCCCAAAACCACCACCACAAATACAATTCCAGTACGGACAAATTACCATGAAGATTGGAATAGTAACACTTTCTGAGCATTGCGCTTCTATTAAATAGTGAATTCTGACAACACTGTGTGACAGCAAAATGGTCATGGAAAGAGTGCCTCTAAGATTTAAAAACTATCCCTGACGAGAATTGAAACTATGAGTTCAGGTTGATGAATGGGGACACTTTGCCTAGAGATGCTGTGGTGGTTCAGCCACGAACTCTCCTACTATGCCATCTCTTAGGGACTCTCATCTCTGATGCAAGGAAAGGTCAGCTCTCAGTGAAGCAGCAGATGAACTCCAGTTGTTTACAAGATGGTGTGTAATAAATATGATGTCAGTAAACTGACATTCTTTTTTTTTATTTTACTGAATGTTTCAGGGTAGCAGTAGTAGCAATCCAGCAACCATTGCCCAGGCTGGAGATTCATGTGGTGAATGAGGTGATATGGGCAGATGGAGACAGCACCATCATAACTGCCCCAAAGGCAGTCACCTTCACTGAAAAGCAAACTCCATAAGCCAGGCTTTCATAGCTGGCCCTATTGCTCATCAAGTGGGAATAAATACCAGGGAAAGTTATCATCTGCCAGCTTAGTGATTCTGGTGGGATGAGGGGTGTCAGTGCTTGGGAGGTTATTCTTGTAAGGTGACTATCAGGGTTTCAACTTTCCCCACACTTTCAGTAGGAGGCCAACTGGGAACAGAAACCTCATGATCACTATGCCATGCTCTGCAGTCCTTTTTTGTGAATTAAGGCTTCTAGCAATCACGTAGCATGCTGCAGCCAATCAGGATCTGATTTTTCTGACATAGTTATCACCTGCACTTCTCAATGGTTTCAGCTGTCCTTTAGGCTGATTAAATATTCTTCCTACAAGAAAAGGGTACTACAACTAAGTTTAAATGTTTGGACATAGAACATTTTTCTTTAAAAAAAAAGCACCATATTTTTTCTGTTGAAAAAGCAGTAACATTCAGCTCTAAGCCTTTTTATCCAGACTATTGGATCTTTTCACAAAAAAATCCAAGCTCTCTGTGGGGTAAGTTCTCTGCATTTTATAACCAGATCTGATTATCTGATGCCTGCCTTTTCTGAAAATGTAGTATATTCTTTAAACTCTTTTTTCCCATAAGTATTTCTGTTGCACTTTATATGATTTTCCTTTTGGCTGCTTTTTACTATCAAGTTCTCAGCACCATGATGCTCATCTTGTTCTCATTCCAGTGCTGAGATCCTTGTTAGAAACTTCCATAAGAAGAGCCTTTTATGTAGCTCAAACATTTGTTACCCTCTAGATCCCACTTCTCTGCTTTTTTTCAAGCCAGTGCTGCTTCATTATGCCTTTCAGCTGTACAGTCTGCAAGGCTCTCCCCCCTATTAGAACGGTGCCTCCTGGATTACTCCACCCTCCTAAATCAAATAGTGTTGTTTCCCTCATGTTTTTCCATCGTGGATATTTGTTAACAATCACCAGCCTGTGAAGTGACATACAAACCAGAAACAAGCACACTCTCAGTGAAAAGCTGTAATCTTATAGACATGTCAGTATTTATCATTTGGTAATGAGCTTGTGTCTTGAATTGAATGAAACCGTTCATGTGTATAAAGTTGCTTCCCCATGCAAGAGTTTGCAAGATTCTGGCCTAAATAAAGGAAATAAATATTCAGATTATTTTCAGCAGAACCACAACATAACCATTTGCTTAAGCCAACTCTTTCTCCTTCCGTATTTCTTCCTGCCCCATCTGCCAGCATCTCATTATACCTACTCTGAGTTCCTTTCTCCCTGTGCAGATTGGCTCAAGTTCTGCGGGACTTTGATGAGTTATTCAGGTGCATGTGCAGGACACAGGGAAACACCGTCAGCAGCTTGGAGGCACCTTCCCTATTTCGTCCTCCAATATGCTTGAGAACTTTCTGAACGCTGTATAAATACTGACAAAGAAACAAGACCAGGACTCAGACCATACAAGCTCCCCATATTTTCAAACCATATATGCATCAGCTCAGCATACTCTAAAGTAACACACATTAAGGACATGCATAAGCGATGTCTTTTGAATATATCTGTTTCTCCATTTTGTCTGTTTCTCTGAAACTTTCCACCCAAAAATCCTGCTCAGGAAGGTGAAATAAGATCTTATTTATTCCCATTAATATTGGAGAAACTTATTTCGAAATTGCAGATCTGTGACATACACCAGCGAGCACTTATATGATCAAGCTGCACCTTATGATGCCAACTTACTTAGCCTTTAGATGTTTACTTTGCTTCATCTGCATACCTGACACTTTTAGAAGACAATTCTTTGTTTAACAATCATGCACTGAATGACAGTGTCCAGATAGCAAGCACAGGCAATGTATATGGCTAACACCATCCAGTGAATGATCAACCACGTGCAGAAAACAGTTTCAGTGAGGACAGACTGAGAGGGTTGGGGTCATTCATCCTGTAGAAGAGAAAACCCAGGGAAAATTCATTGTGGCCTTCAATACTGGAAGGGGGCTTATAAGAGAGATGGGGACAGGCTATTTAATAGGGCCTGTAGCGATAGGACAAAGGGTAATGGTATTAAACTAAAAGAGGTTAGATTCAAACTAGATATATAGAATAAATTTTTTACAAAAAGGGTGGTGAGAAACTGGCACAGGTTGCCCAGGGAGGTGGTAGATGCCGCATCCCTGACAGCATTCAAGGCCATTGATCTAGGTGAAGATGTCCTTACTCATAGCAGAGGGTTGGACTACATCACCTTGAGAGGTTCCTCCTAACCAAAACCATTTTATGCTTCTATTCTATGAAAACGAGAGAGGGAAACAGAGGGTATTGTGTTCATGAGCATGTGTGTGTATATGTACTTCAGAACTTCAAATAAATAATATGATTCAAAAGGTAAACCATTAAATAAAATATCTTCAAGTGCACCATTTTTTTAAAATGTAGACTAAGCATTCTCTCACTGAGAGAAGAAGAGCTCAGTACAATGATCTTTTAAAGCACCCTTGACACAGCTGTCCTTGTCACAGTGTTTCTTCTATCCTGAACTTCCCTGCATGTAAAGCAAAACATCTGCTTATGGATGTTTCATCAGTGATGACACCTATAACTATGGGCAATTACTCTTTTTCCAGTCCATAACTGTTTGGCATTTATTTTAAAGGTGACAACCTTAGAAAAGACAAAAATGACTGATCTTTTGAGCAGGCTCCAAATGTCACATTGTGAAAGATGTTGTTTTATCTTCAACATATGGTATCTGTCTGGGCTCCTTAAGGAAGTCTGTAGCTGGAAAATAAGTGTTCTCTAAGCAGGATCTTTGTATCTCCAGCTTTTAGGCAGCCTTGACTGAAACACCATTCTGAACGTTATTTACCTTCAACTTAATTTGATCCTCAGGAATTTACACATAGTTTAAAGTTTCAGAATAAATTCCTCAACCAACTCCTCATTAAATTTACTTGAAGGGTTCTTTTATGATTAAAACAAGCTGGTTCCCAGAAGACTGTATCTGCACAAATGTACACATTAGTCTTTAAGACTACCCACATCCTGGTACTGTGGTTGCTTGTGCTTTTTAATGAAGAGTGAACTCCACAATATATTTGCTGTGCCAGGAATTAGGTATTTTCAGTATGCCACCAGATAAGGAATTTATTTGAGCCTTTTTTAGGGCCATCTTAATATGAATTCTACATTTTGTCAAAACACAAATTTTTTTCCTGAAGAAATTATAGTTTTAGTTGTTAATGAAACGGGCAAAAGAGCAGCTGAACTGTGCAGTGATGGATGCTATGGCAACTAGAGCAGGTATGAAAAATGTTTTCAAGCAGAGTATTTAAGTTAGAAAAATTATAACAATAGAAAGCTAATTAGCAATTCAGTAGACACCTTTGACTCCAGAAGTGAAGGGCTCTGGAAAGCTGGCAGCTGATATTGCTACAGTTTACGTGAAAGTGCTTTCAATTTGTTGTTGGTTGGTTCACTGCAACTCAAGGTATATAAAATTAAATTCATGCAAGTTTTTTGCCAGTTTCTTCCAGAATAAATTCAGACTTCTGTAGCAAAAATGTCTGCCAGGAAAAGAGGCTGTGGCAATGGAAAGAAGCAACTGGCCAGCCACAGCCACACCATTCTCAGTGAGCCAACTAGTGAATAAAGCTGGCACTGCTTTCAGGGAAGAGCCATGGAAATGAAAGTTGAGAAACGGTGACTTAAGTGTGTTCATCCAGTAAATGTAGCCTCGAAATTTTCTAACTTAAAAATACATCTCTAGCTCTGGAAAGCCAAATTTTGTGTAGCAACATAGCTTATTCACCTTCTATGTCTTCTCCAAGCACAAGTGACCCATTAAACTGGGGAACTAGGCCTCAGCCCCCTTTCTATGACATGACCTCTTGTGTTTTTTTCAGAAGCGTTTGCTTGCTTCTGGAGAAACATATAACCCCTCTATACCTTCTACGATGCCTATGCATTTGCATTTTTGGATTCCTTTGGTGCTTGATTTTCAACATGTGTTGGGGAGAAATATTAATTTCTGTTGTGAAGATCAAAAAACAAAAGACAAGGAAAAAGTAAGTTCTATTGTTTTGTGGCAGAAACCCACAGCACTGCTTCCTAGGCCATAAATGCCACAGCGACAGGCACACTGTGCTTTTGATCTGCACGTGTCCATCAAAGCCTCAAACACTGAGTGGCATGGAGACAGCAGCTCCTCTTTGCATAGACAGTGCCACCAGCGCACACACACACACACACACACACACACACACACACACATTTCTAGATTTCTTAGAATAGTGCTCTTGATGGATTTTAACAGCTTGGTTGTGCTAGTAGAGATGCCCCCAGCAGAGCTGGGGGGTTTTTTGCATCATTACATACTCCATTCTCATTGTAGTTCAAGGTATAACTTGCACGGCCCCTCAGCAATTTGCACAATCAGGTTGTTCTGGCATTTGAGAAGCTGAAGATTGGCTACAGATTATGAAAGTGCCCAGAAACCAAAGGGTTAATCAGGGAAACATCTGAGAAACGGCTCCACTTCCCATTCATGTCTAATGATATGGGACTGGGATGCTACTTGTAACAGAAACCTTAGAAAACACAAGAAATTCTGCTCATCCTGACTCCTTTCCTGAACTGCCAGGATGCTGCATGCAGTGCCATGGGAATGCAGGAGAAGCCAGCCAGGGTCCAGGGCTGTCTCTGAGACAAAAAGTTGCCCTGGAACCTGTCATGAGGGGAAGCCTGGGAAGAGCCACCTGGGTGACTGTGGGCATTGCCAGGTCCAGCACAGCTCACCGTGCCCAGGCTGCTCAGCCCAAAATGGCTTCGGGGTCTGTAACACACTCAGCAGCACTCACAAGGGCAGGCGTGTGAGATACATGCTGCCATCCAGAACGCCCCTAGGGCTTCATGTGGCAAGGAGCCAGCCACAGTACCCCCACCATGTGTAGTCTCTAGATGTAGGTAGCTTTGTAGACAACTCACATAAAAGGGAGAGCTGGTTGCTATCCTCTAGCCTGAGTAGTCTGCACCTACAGTGGAATGGGAGGAATCGATCAACAAATCATGGAATGTCTTTCTACCTTTGCTATGAGGATCTAAGACCACCCTTATTACTCCTAGATTACAGTGAGTCGGTTCTCAGAGGTCCTGCAGTTTTATAGTAATTGCATCCCATAACATGCAGAAGCACAACCCAGAGCAGATCAGCCTTACACAGACGTTTGCTACGCTAGCTGAAATATTTGCTTGTTCACATCAAAGTCACAAGGAACTCTTCTATAGTCAACATCTCAACAACAACAAATCACTGGAGTGTTTTTGCAGAGTCCATGTAACTGCATCAAATTTGGCCTAATATAAAAGACCATGGAACAGAGACAGGTTTCTACACACATCACAAGCCCCCATAAATTAGATGTTGACCTTTTGCTTTCATAACTTCACAGACTACTTTTTTAAAGTAGCCTCAGCAGCTACTTTCTCCCTGAATAAAATAAATGTTGTTTTAGTTCTGCTCCTGGGGGCTACACGCTGTGCAGGTGGTAACAAGTAGTTCACATGACAGTGAGTGAAGCTGAATAGTTAAAATGGCCTACCCAGTAAGAAAATGAAGGTGAGAGATGAAAAAACAACCCTTGATCATGTCCTCCACAGAAAGTATATAAGAGTTCAGTAAATTGATCCTGGTTTCTTAAAACAGCAACTTGATTTTTAGCAGAAGATGGCTTTAAACCAGCCTTTCAATTTGTGTTTGCAGTGGCTCAGGAGCATAGAATGAAGGCCAACTGAGAACCTTTGCTTTTCTCTTGCCTCATTGCTGTTTTAGCACTGCAGCTTTACAGGGCAAGTCTGTCTCACAGCGCTGAGAAAATGCTGCTTGATCGGGTTTTTTTTGCTCGGGTACTGTCCTGATGATTTGAATTCTTTTGCAGTCCAGTCTGAAGCAGAAGACCCTGAGTATGCTGCACTGGTGCCCAGAAGAACAGCAGAGCATGCATGGGCTGACAGACCGCTACACAGACACACGCTTCCAGCCAGATTAAATGGGAGCCTAAACAAAACCAGACGCATACACAGGAGGTCAGACCCAGGATGGCAGACACTGCCAGTGATGGTTAGGGAGAGCATTAGGCAAATTCACCTTACAGAGTGAGTGGGGCCTCTCCAGCAGCAGAAAACTGTACCCACCTTTCTGTCCTTCTCCCCACATGCTGAAGTTTGTGGTCACAAGTTGATGCTACCCTGGAGTATCTGTGAACCTATTACCATGCTCCAGCACTTATGGGGACAGAAATGATGACTTACTTCCAAGAGCAGTGAGGCCACAAAAAACCAGACTGGTGCACCTTTACAGCCAGATGACCACTTCCTTCCTCCTGAAAACAGGAACAGGACATGTAGGACAGCATAGTCTCTCACAAGTCATGGCGACAGTTAACTCCCACACCCGCTGTGGTTCACATCTCTGGATTGCTAGCCACTGTTATTGAATCCATCTGTCACACCCTAACGTTGTACTGGAAAGAGTGACAAACAGCCAAGGAACTTTTCCAGAGCTGTAACACAAGATACTCAGGAGTTCCAGTAAGAATCCCCTAAGCTTCATCTAACTGATGTATGAAACCAATATAAAAAACACAGGGCTCAAAATAAACCCAAAATGTGAAGATGCAATTTGCTTGGGTTTGTTTTTATCAGCTCACTACACTGATTTCCTCTTCGCTTTGTTTTTTTTTTTCCTATAGGGAGCTGCAGAGGCTTTACGAATGTGTGTCTGAGACACCTCTTGAGGCAAGGAAAAATATTTGCCTCCAACCTTGCTGAAATGGAACCTGAAGTTTGCTTCATCGTGTTTTTCTAAGCATCAGCCTATGGCCATGAAAATCTGGCCAACGTTCTGCTGGTTGTATCTGTGTACTCCCAGATCTCTCCTCTGGTCCGTGGAGTGTGATGCCATGGGCAGTGGCAGTGACAGAGCTTGGAGCCAGAGGCACAATTGTTGTATTAACAAATTGACACAAGTATAATGCCACATTGACATGTCTCTTGCTCTCAGCACCCAAAAAAGTACCTTTTAATGGCTTTTTTTTCTGTGATGTATAGATAGAATAGTTTGTTTTGAATCTTAGGAACATACAATTCCTTTTTTCCAGCAACAGTTCCTTATTTTCTTCTTCTGCTATTCCTAGGCTGAGTTTTTTTTCTTCCCAAGATTATTTAAATCTAAAATTCCTTTCATGTAGATGGGAGAGGTTTAGTTGTGCAATAACACAGTGCTCCATTCCTTACTCAGGTCCGCTGCCCAGTACAAACTGGGAGCACTGCATGTGCACTGACTGTTGGATTGGCCCCAAAGCTCATGCCTCACAAAAGGATCTGTTCTGCAGGGTTTGCTGGCTGATACCTGCTGCTCTGCAGCCAACAGAAAAAGTAGAGAACACCAGAACAAGCTCCATTCCTAGTGGAATCCCAGTAGATTTGCATGAAACAAAGTTGGCTTACAGGATGTTGTAAAATCCATGAAATGAATGGCTGCTGTTACTGTAGAAATATTTCATCAACGATGATACTTGAGAAACATAGGCACCTCAATTTCTTTAGACTGTATAATATGGAAGGCTCTTCTTTTGAAAAAACTTCTATTGATCAGCATACCTAATGCACAGTAGGGAGAGGCTCAGTACTTGCTTTCCAAATCTTAATACCTTTAAATTAACTCTATCATTTGATTAAGATACTGAAGTATTTTCTTGAAGGGAGAAATAACATCTTTGTTGTACCAAAAAAAGTTCTATTATTATTTTTTATTAAATTTTAATATTGGTGAATCTCTCAGCTTAAAGTACTGTTGATACCTTAAATACCACAGTGGTCCTTTAGCATGTCAGCTCTTCATGCTCCTGTGCCTCAGGAACTGTCTATGTTTGTCATTTTTGTGATTAATTTGTCAAAAATGCTTTTATTTCTAGTCTTAGTAAAGTCTCTTAAGAAAAAATCTTTCTCAGAGGGGTAGTTAATTTGATCTTTTATCTTAAGCCAATGTTTTTCATTTCATTTTCTAAGAAAATAAAAGATCAATTAACACTTATAAAATAATGCAATGGTCTTCATGTGTCTTCCTTGAAATCTTTACATTATCTTTGGATGTGAACATGTAAGAACACTGCTAATTTTATTTGCAGCTCTCTATTACCCTATTTTAAGTGTTCCTTAAGATACACCTTGAATTTTCATGTTTGGGAAATAATACTCTATTTCAGCTCTAAAGTATAATAGAAGTAGACTACCACACAAATTACAGCATTAATAAGTTCTAGCTACAAACTGGTTTATTCACAAATGCCTTTCTCATGTTTACATTCCAATATTGGAATTTTATTCCAATTTTATTATCAGTCAGAATCCCATTACCATATACTTTGAAAAAAACTACTTCCTAATTTAAAAAAAAACCAGCCTTGAAGGCTTGAAATTAGTTTGTATTTTCTCTATTTTTGTCCCCCAAATCTCAGTATTCAAATTTAAATATTCCCTAAAAAGAACTGCCACATGCTCCTTTAGCAATATCCCACTTATAAGACGGACTCCTTCAGGTGCATTTGCCATTTACATTGCAGTTGATTCCAATCTTGACTGCCAAAGCTTGGAGGAAAAATAACCACTCTATCAAGGAAAAAACCATTTCGTGGTTATCCTTTCTTATAGGTTCTTAAAAGAACTCCTCCATCTGTCAGGACAGGATGCCTACCTTTGCACTAACCAGTTCTTTATATTTATACTTATAGGTGATGTATAATCCTGGTGTCAATACTCCGGTGCCAGTAGAGGGTAATCATTGACTTCTTCACTTTCCTGTGCAAGGCTGACTACTTTGGTGGTATTACTAAACAGAGTCTCTCCAAAGTTCTTTCAGTTTTATGTTTGTGTGCTGTTCCTGCTTTGACATATTAAATCTCTGACATCACCAGGGTTTCTATCCAACACAATCGTCTTGCTGAAAACAGAGGCCTGGAACTTACATTTGGATTGTGCATGGCTCACTGGATGACTTCAACTGTTGCAGAAATAGTTTATGTATAAAACAAGCAAATGTTTTTAATGAGAAATTGGAATAAAATCAATATTGTAGAAGGAATTTGAGAATGTTCATCATGTTGTCTGTCAGCAGTCTCATTTTCTTTAATTCCTTTATTAAAACCAGCTCTTAGTAGTTCATTATATGACATAATTTAGGTTAAAACACAACCCGCATTTATCCTGTGGCCAAAGAGTCTCCAAGGGTAGCAGAAGTTGTATAACTCCACTTTGGAGAGAAAGGAGCAGAAGAACAGTGAGATAGGGTAGAGAAATCCACAGTTTCCTTCCTAATCCTATAGCCTTGTCACATGAAGGCATTTTCTATGTAAGCACATGCTCTGACTGTGCAGTAAATGAGTACTCAGATGCCCTTCAAGTAGGAGGGCAAAGGTTTAATCTTAGAAGTTTCCCCCACTGAAGCTCTATACTTTCTCTTCTTAAGATTAGATGCATTTCATCCTTAGGTGATGACTAGCATTTTATGAGTTCATTCTCTGCCATCTGGGAATATAAATCCTTTAACACTGGCATTTGAGTAGCTTTTCAGTGCTTTACATCTTTTAAGCACTTGAGAAGTAATCCCATCCTCTATACGCAGTTTTGTGTGCTGGATTTTCTCAGGCAGTGGCAGAGGAAGAGTCTCCTGGCAGAGCGGAGCATCCTGTTGGCCAGTCTTTACTCCCTGGTAGGAAGGTGAAGCAAAGATTTCTTGCGCCTTCGGTCTCTGATAGTTCTGCCATTCCCATTACCCTGAAGAAACTATGCTCCGAGTTTGAACCAAGAGGAAACTTCCCTTAAGGACACATCCCAAGTCTGGCCAGATTGTCAATCACTGACTGGACTTTTAATGCTGCCATGTCTCCAAATGTGCCTTCAGCTGCTTTCTGCAGGGCAGCATTGGGCTATTTGTTCTGAGCGCTGACTGGCAAGCATCAAATGCTCAAGCAAACAAGTTGTGAGTTTTAATGCAATCATATTCTGTCTGAAGTCAACCACTCTAGGAAGCTTTGGGCAGTCAGAGAAATAAAAAGAACATGTGGAGGCGGGCCTAAAGACATTTTGGGTGTAGTTGGTGACAAATCAGATATTGTTAGACTCACTTTAGACCAAGTATGTCTTTACTGGCTTCTGGTCTTCTGCTCCAGGTCCCATGGAGATTATGCCATCATGACACTAGCAACTACCAGGAGCTGAGGACAGCTGGGGTCAGGAGGTGGTGACAAAAGGGAAAGGGATGCTTTTAAGCTTGGGATAAACCCAAAGAACTAGAAAACAGAAATATCAGACTAAGAAGTTATCACAGTTGGTTGAACAAAGAGGAGCAAGAGATGGAAAATCTGGCAAACATCAGGTAAGAAATTGAGAAACTGTTCTCTCCTCTTGAAATTATTTTGAGCAGGAGAATATGATCCCCAAAGGCCAAGGAAGAAACTTGGTGGTTTGCGTAAGTGCAAAGCTGGTCTAATAGATATTAAGTCCCAACTAATCCCAACCATTTTTTCCCAGGAACAAAAGCAATGCTCCCCCGCAGTCCCAGCTGGGCTGAGCCCTGCCTTAGTGCAGCTGACAACCGAGCCCTTAATATTGTTTCTCTGGGTAAATGGATGACAGCCGTGTATCATCCTTCCCTTGGTGACTCTTACTTCTGGCACCATTTGTTTCCATTTCATTTTAAGGTCAGTATGAATTGTCTCAGGCAAAAATGACTTAATAATGAAATTAATAAAATGAAATAATGTTAAAGTAATAGTATAAACTTATCTTTTGGCAACCTGACAAGCAAGGAAGGCTTTAGATCAGATTATCCAACAATCACTTTTTATAAATATACCTAAGCCATTTCTCAGTGTAAACTTGCAGATTGCACAAGCACTCAGCAGTCCCATATAGGCTACAGATTCTTATCTTCCAAAAAACTTAGCAAGGTTTGTTGCATGAAACTCTCAGTTTAAAGACTGTGATATAACTGATTGCTTTAATATAATTTTCTACCAGAATGTTCCATGGTACACTGTGCCCTGAGATAGCATCTGAAAGTGGTTGGTTGAGAGAGGTGTAGGAGGATCAGGATTCATGACTCTATGGCAACTGAAAAAAATGGGATCCCAAAGTCATAATAAAAATGATTCCTTGCGATAGGAAGTTCTGTTTGCTCTTGAGAGAACTGAGAGCAATAGTAGAAAAATAATATTTGGTATCTAACCTATTGGAACAGGGAGGGCATTTCACACTCTGATTGGAGAAAGCAAGTATGAGAATTGGCCTGCAAGAGAGGAGCATGAGGAAGAGGGGAGGGAAGGGGAGGGAGAAGGGAAGAGAAGGAAAGAGAAGGAAAGAGAAGGAAAGAGAAGGAAAGAGAAGGAAAGAGAAGGAAAGAGAAGGGAATCCCTAAAAAAATTGTTCTTTAGGAGTACATGGATTTCCTGGCCAGGGACATGACAAATCACATCACAGGCCATGTGATGCCAAGATGATTTTTGCTTTTTCTTTTATATACCTTTTACACAGTTCTGTGTATCCACAAGTATTAGCATGCATACTTGTAATTCTTTAAGTCTGATAACTTAGCATAGTATTAGTGTTTGTAGGGCCAGGAGACCAAACACCCCAAAAGACGTAAAGACCAGGAGACCAAACATTCTACTATTTTGGAGAACCAAGGTCCCCTTCTAGAACATATTCTGTAAACTAGAGATTAGCCCACCCAGGCAGGGGGGAGGATGCCATAGATTGGGAAAAATATTGCACCATCCACCCAAGCTCTCTCATTGGGTACCCTTATTAGATATGTTAATGTGTAAGGTCTATAGATGGTATACGTGATTTACGGTGAGGGGGCATTGCGACGCGTTCTGCCTTGGCGAAGTGATGCATCGATAGGATCCTATTAAAGATATCGAGGTAAACAACTCCCTACCCCTTTAACCGTGTCTGACTTTCATTTCCTAAGACCAGAGAAAGGCATCACTTGAAGTAACTGGCCCACAGCATCATAAGGAGGAAATGAAGGCAGAAGAAGATGAGGAACACATCTCTTGAAGTAAAAGAACATGGCAGCACTTCAGTCAAGACTAAGAACTGGGCCTGGAAGGCATTAACAAATGGACACTATAGGAAATGATTTTCCAGAGTATTGCACATTGAGCAGAATCTTATGTCTGTACTAAAATGTGCAAAAAGTGCTGTCATTTTGCACAGATGACCACCTGAGGAGCAACAGCCAAGACAGTCCGGTCTTTCATCTCAATAGTCACAGGTAGGAACAGAAGAGATCTGGTGATCTTCTACTAATGTCATATACAAGTTTTTTCTTCCACAGAAGAGGATTAAGTACATTCTGACAATTAACTTCTATCCTTCTCATAATAAGCAGTGAAAGACGGTTGTAACTAAGCCCAGCAGTAAATCAAAGATGTGTGTATACAGAGTAAAATTGCTTCTTTCCTTTTTTACAGTTACAAAAAGACCATCTGATTCCAATGATAATCAGCCATTCCACATGATTCCCATTAGCTCTGTCCGTGGAACACCTGAACAAAAGCCAAAGGAACTTGGACATGTTCCTCATTCTGCCTTTTCATTATTTTTTTCATCTAAACATCTGTTTTCCCATGTTGACGTATGAGCTCATAACTTGCAGAACAAAGACAACCCGTGCCTTCATGTAGCAGCATGCTCATGTAGGTAGCACTGGGTTTTTCTGACAATTTCTCCATATCAGTTCCACCCTTTAGTCTGTTGTCCAAATTCACTGCCACATTGCAAGGAATGAGCGAGAGGCACTGAATGCTTCTTTAGTGGGGAAAGTTTTTCAACAAATAACCAGAAACTAAGGCATAATTTAATGAGGGATATTGGTTAAATATAGCTTTATAAGGAAAACATGATGGTGATTACTTCATGAATAGCAATGCTATGACCACTATCACAGATCATGTCTATTTAGCCGCACAACACCATAGCATTTTCAAAACAAATGTAGTACTTGTGCCCTATTTTGAAGCTTTTATATTTTAGGGACATGAAACTGTAAAAATATTCACTTTTCACAGATCATGGGGATCTCTTGCAATACCCCATGCTAAGTATGTGTGTGTAACAGCTCAAAAGGACCAGGGCCTCTTAAACACACTGTATTTAAGATCACTGGATTCTGTGGAATGTCTCACATATGGAAAACTAAGAAAAGTTTAAGTGCTTGCAGATCAAATAAGTGAATTTAGCAAAGGAAGATGAAAGATAAAACAGAGATTACAAAATAGAGTACAAAGTAGAGTTGCTTTGGACTGTAATGCGATTTGCGCTAGTCCTGTTGGTGTTGGCTTTCCTTTGTTTACAGTATGAATGCTGTAAGCCCCCTAAATATATCCAAAGTTGAAATAAAGTTAGATTCAATATTAAACATGCAAATATTTAAAAATTTTTAACAGTTTACAGTGCTAAAGTTCTTCTTACAATAATGCAGTTAATATTATCTTCAGATTAGAGTTCACATAAAAACAAATATCTTAATTTTTTTTCTTCCATCCTTCTCAATTACATAAGCAGACGCTGGAGTGTTGAAATCAAGAAAGTGGAAGGCAGAGAGGGAG
Source organism: Melanocharis versteri (assembly GCA_013397845.1). NCBI lineage: Eukaryota > Metazoa > Chordata > Aves > Passeriformes > Melanocharitidae > Melanocharis > Melanocharis versteri. The sequence goes on along the minus strand of VZTG01002534.1, from coordinate 224,460 downwards.
AGCAAGATGATAAACAACACAGGAGTTGTAGCAGGAGGAACTTAGGAATAAATGAGAGAATGAGTATCATTAGGTTAAGGTTAGGACAGTGAGGCAGTAAGAGTACGGATGTACAGATTTGTGGCCATTAATACAGAAGTACAGGATAGCTCTGTGTATTCCTTCAGTAATATAAGCAGAGTGTCAACAAACACTGTCAAACAATGTCAGGAGTGTGGCACCTGGCTCCAGAGAGAGGAGGCAGGCTGCTGTGGGCAGGCTGCTGTCAGAGACCATGGGAGGACACCAGCTCCAGCACCGGCTCCAGACAGCTGGGGCTTTAACAAAGTTCTTGCAGACCCTGGTGGCATAGAAGCAGATTGGGTAGCAGCAAATGGGGCTTCAGCAGATTTGGGGGGTTATTCTTCTTGTGATTACTCATGCAGAAATTGTTTTCTCACCTCAGCTCAATTTAGGGAACCTGTATTTCCCATCGGGGATTTCTGGAGATGCCCATTTCCATAAAGTTTACTGTTGGAAGGCTGAAAATTTAACTGTAATTACTAGCATTTCAGCCAAAAAAGATAGTTGTAATTTCAAGTATTAGCTGCCATCGCCCCATCAGCTGCAGCTACTCAAATTTCTTTCCCACCCAGGAGGAGAGTCCAAATGCCAGTTTTAGCTGACTCTGGTCCCATGGCAAAGACAGACACTAAGAGCAAGGGGTTCTTAAATCATATTTATATACAGCAGACGCAAAGGACTGCAGTTTGTACCTTTTTTTTGCCAAGCTTTGTTTCATCTGAGATGGTATGCACTGAGAGGAAGCATTCATGCTGTGCAGTTTCATGGGAAGGCTGGAGAGCTGGGGTCCCTGTTTGCCGGAGAGATGGGCTCACCTGGAGGGCAACTGACTGTGCTCTCACTTCTTCACTGATTCAGCACGTGCGGCCAGCTGATGCCAAACTGGGCAGGAACAGCCTTCTCAAACACCTCAGAAACACCTCAAGCTGTGTTTTTATGCCTTCTTTTAGGGTGACACTGCCCTGACACTCTCTGCAACGCCATGACAAACCAGGTTGGGGAGCTAAAATAACACCTAGCTATTTGCATTCTCCTCTGCTGGTTTTCTGATAAATTGGCTTCTGGTCCCGTTCCCTTTGAGAGGACAAGGGGTATCCCATTGCAGCGGTGTTGAGTCTCTGCCAGGTCAGCAGGCTACACAGAAACTTGCAGCATGGGTCACCAGGGGTAAACGTTTTGGGTCTAGACACTTAAGAAGTCTTGAGTCATGTATATGTAGCTATAGAAACTTACAAATCTGATTGCAGCAAGCCCTGCAGAAACACAGTTAGATGCTCCACCCGCCCTAGGAGATGTAAAACACAAGTTGGGAGAAGACCAAATGAGAAGTGGGAGAGGAAAAACATTAAATAATAGGAGCAAATATTTATGTAATAACTGTAAGCAGCTAAAGTCTTAAAGATTCAAACAAGATTAAACATTAAGAAGAAACACTTCAGAAAAACAGAAAAACTGTAAAGGTATGGACAATTTGGGAACGACTCCTTGGAGAAAATTTGTGTTTCATGCAGTCCCATGGTGCCAGAGATTTGTATCATTCCCAGATGTTCCACAGGTTTCACATCTAAGATCCTCCTTGAAAAAGAGTATAAAAGAGAAGCATTGTTCCTTGCAAATAACTCAGAAAAGATAAAGGGGCACCTTAAGGGGCACACAGCGAAAAGGCAGCCACGGCAGAGCAGATTGATAGCTGAAGGAAGAGTAGTGTTACAAGAAACTTAGCTATGAAGTGCTTCACAAAAAATTTACGTGCAGTGAAACTCAACAAGCTTTGCAAATCTGTTTTCATGCTCTCCATTTATATTTAGGGCTGATTTAAGCTTTTATTTCAATTATAGCAGTTGTAGTACAAGTTCATTCTCATAGTTTGGTTCCAACTGCTCAATTTTGATTTATAAAAAAATCCCACCACAGACAATGAGAAGTATCCCTCTCTCTTCTGCTCACTCTGAGTGCTGCGCAGTTATACTCACAGCCCTATTAATTAGGAACATGCTGTTATCCTCAGCACTGAGAGAAATGAAGTTACTGCTAGATAAAGTTTTGAGGTACGTATCTCCCACGAGAGCTTCCAATGAAAGGCAATGAGTGTCTGATGATGTAAGTGCTTTGCAGCATGGCTGAGAATATTGACCCTATCTCTTTGAACCCTCGGGTATTGTAACAAGAATGGTGTTCTTTCTGCAAGCACTCCATCTGGTTTCAAATTGGATTGTTCATAATATGTGTTGAGTTGTGAGAAGTTCCGCAACTATCCTTCTCTTCTCCTTTCTCTATCCCTTCTTGCTTCTGGGAAATATTGAACATAAAGTTCCAGCAATGTGATGATATAGGAACTTCATGCTTTGGAGATCTCATGCCTAAATAAACGGTCCAGGACATGATTAAGTTCCAACTAATTTTATATATCAGATAATATAAACAACTTTATGTAAAGTTATGCTGATTATAACCCTACAGTGAAACTGCCAGCCATACTAAATCACATTAAACCTCAATAGTTCCTCTTACTGTTATTTTCCTTCTATTTTCCTTCATGGTTTGGTCTATATAGATGCTTAGATGTGAAATGATAAAAGTGAGAGATATACCAATATTTATATCACATAAGGTTTTATGTTTTGATTTAAGAAGAAAGAAAAGCTATGCCTTCTAAAGTCAAGATTCTCAGAGGAGGATTGTTGTTTCACTTGTTGCATAAAAACATTTATGTGTCAGCCTCGCAGCAGCTACAGCAATGAACAGGGCATGAGGAAAGATAAGCAAAAGTTTTCAGTCAATCAGCCTTTATCTTTTTCCTCTTTTTTGTCTTTCTCTCCTTCCAAATGCATGAAAGGGAGAGCACACAATGCTTAGTTCTTAACAAACCAAATTAAAATCCAGGCTAATCTCCTGATCCTTATCAGGTCAATGACAAAACAGCACAGTATGCTTAGAGGAATAAAGGATAATATTTTGTAAATATATGTACATGCTCCTGAAACAACTATTTATGACCAAGAGATATTTGTCTCCTATATGTGATAGAAATTTTATCACACAAAAAATTATACTATGCAAGACCTAAAGTGCATTTACTGACACTTAGGTTCCCCATCTGACTGCACAGATAATTTAGAACTATTACATTCTAAATTATAAATACTAAATTCTTCTTATTCATGTTTGAAGTCTAACAGTCCAATGTTACATACTGATGCAGGTGCTACTAAACCCTTCATGCTGTATTTCACACTGGCATGAAAGCTTGACTTTTCAAAAAGAAATACATTTTCTCTTGGACATAGTTATCCCTGTTAGTTACAAAGCAGGAGGCTAGACTTGCTAGAGGACACTTTCAATACCTGACCTTTGGCAAACACCTCATAGGAAATTCCCTTAATTCACAAACAAATTCTGAAACTCTTACTCATATTAAACAGCCTTCAACGTAAATAGGTGTCACGTCACTCAAGCTTACTCTAGATAACCAATGGAAAAATGGTCTTACAATCTCTTTTTGATCCTTGTGATCTATGGAATGTCTTCAACATTAGATGTGGGTAAAACTCCTACCAACATACTAATACCATCAGTAGTAATAACAGCAACAAAGCATCAGCTGGCATTATCTATTTTTACCAAGAGACTTGTTATCATAATAAAGAAATTGAAGACCTGATTGCTTTGAGGTGTTCATGAAGCATTTAAATTTATATTCACAGAACCATATTAAGCCACTAGGTAATATTCCACATTAAGAGTGAAGATGATCCCTGTCCTGACACAAGCCGATCATTGTCTAAAGAGTGTTTCACAGAAGAAAAGATAGAAACGGGACAGAGGAAAATTTAAAATAAAATACTGGAAAGAAACGGCTTCCTAAAGTACCATATAAACAAAATAACCCAGCCAGCTAGAGAAAAAGAAGCCCAAATCCCAAGCAACAACAACAAAAAAAAACCCAAACAAACAAAAAACAAAAAACAGACAAACAAAAAATGGGGTTACAGAACTCACTAGTTTCCTTTGCAGAATATTTTTAAGGTACCAAGGAAGAACAGTTTTGATCTTCTCAGCTGAACAGCTAATGAACAAAATCCTAGATGGTATAGCATCTCCTGTGTGGGAGATTGAGAGCTTTCATTCAGAAAGTATCAAAGAAAAATAAGAATGGAAATGAACTTTCATATCATTTATAAGTAAGATGGTCTTTCATACCATAGCTCAGATCTGGAAAATTACTCAGGCTGTGCAAAAGAGGTCACTGAATTGTGACTTTTTGCAAATATCAGGCTATTTCCTACTATTTCCTTTGTCTTGCCTTTTCCCAGTTGTACCATTTTTCTTAACAGTAGACAAATAATAACAGAATGGAGCACGTTGTAGTGAAATTAGAGCTCTCCATCAGCTAGTCTGTTCTATGCTTCTTACACCATAAGGTGAACTTTACTGTAGCTTCCCTGGCTCTGTGAACTTATATAAAGGATAGAGGGAACTAATGAGCACGGTAGGATGAATGGCAGTAAAAATAGAGCAGATGTCAAGATTTACTGTAAAACATACCACGATTTTAAATCTACTATAAATTGTCCAGACTTGTATGAGTTTCTCCTGCTACAAAATGCCCAAATGACTTCAAGACTGAAAGAAGAATTCCGACTGATTAATTCACATTATCAGTGGCTATTCATGTGAGTCAGTAAAAGGAAATATTAGTACTCAAACATCATAGACACGTGCTCAAATGAGAACAGTTTCTGCTGTTTTTGAACAGCTAGATCCATAATCATTATTTCACTCAAATATATCTTCTTTTTTTCCAAAAAATACTCTATAATGAAAGAGAAGCCTACTCTAGGGATTCTGTACTAACTAAACGCATAAAAAATAAGACAAACTTTAATAATGCTACCTAAGATCTTTTGAAATGTGTGTATCTCGTCTTTTTGAAATGTGTCTGTTATTCAGGTTTTAGCTCCTGCTTTTCGTGATGTTCCAGGTCCCACGGCTGCAGTACTGATCAGAACGGCAGGATTACATTGGATAAGCAATATCTGCCATCTGCTGGAAGGATATTTTCTAGCACTGATGAGGCTGGCATTGTTTGGTTAGGTGGCCAAATAGAGAGGAATTTAATTAACAGCATTCTAGAAGTTGTTGAGAAATTGAAACTCAATCTGCAGTATAATAAAGACCTTCACATGCTGTTTACTGGTGGAGAAATGAGTCACAGAAGAAATGATTTCCAGAGCAACCCAACGGAACAGGACTCGAGGCTTGATCCAAGTCCTAATCCCCTCTTCAGTATGGTATCCCACACTGCTACCACTGCTACTGCAGAAAAAAAGGAAAAAAAAAAGGGGGGGGGTGTTAGTAAACACCACTAAACCCTATTTTCTATTCAAAGCATTTCAAATACAATTTTCCTCTATGCACTCTGTAATTATTTGCCAGAAACATAGAATACAGCAATACTGCATATTTGAACAGAAAAGGGTCTCTGTCTTCTTATTTTACATGAGAAGTAAAGCATTTAAATTAACCATGATGGTAAAACATTTTAGAAAGGGGATCAAACTTGGTGGTCCTGTAATGGTATTACAGATATAGATGGCTACTGTCACATACATATGTATTGCATACAGATAAACTTCCACAATATATATCTTTGGGATTTTGACAAACACTGCTATTTGTCTGTGCTTTTTAATGCCCTTGAAAGTATTCCATTAGGCTTCAAATTGACATTTCCATGAAGCGAATTAATGGAGTCAAATGCTGTAATTATCTGAGCTAACAGAAATTGCACACTGCCTTTGCTACTCTTTGGTAGCAGCAGTACACTACCTGGTTAATACATTAGTGTGCTGTAGTAGGACTTGTAGCACTATTATGAAAATTATCCATCACTTCTGAACCCACTTCCCTCTTATCAGCTGCATATAATTTTGCCATACATTAATAGCTCAGTCTGGAATTTTCCATGCTGGATGTTTGCCTCTGGACAATTTTGTAGAAAACTTCAGTCAAAAGCTTTCAGCAGTTTCTGAAAACACAATTAAGGAAAAAAAAAAAAAAACCAACAAAAAAAACCCCAAATCAACAAACCCATGTTGTTTTGACCATGTTAAAATATTCTGGCAGCCTTTTCTTTGAATAGCTATAGTACATTCATCCTTTGGTATAAGGACTTCCTGTTTGCAAGGTGGGTGGCCTATTTATCAAAGGTAAACTATCCTCACAAAATTTTATCATTTTATCTGTCCATGTTATAAACCTTTAAGACTTTGTATGACATGTTTTTAGCAGAGACCCCAGTACATCTCCCCACTCCAGCCTTAGGCTGAACACTACTTGCCCCATGTTTCAGGCTCCAAGCCGTCATCATGGCTGGCTGGTCTGGGCCTGTGATCTAAGAACAAGGATACACTTTCTACAGACCCAACACTGAGTCCTGGTGGGATGGGACAGGAAAAAAAGGGGAGCTGGCCAGGACAGAAATGCTGTGGTAATTGTGGGTGGTATGTGCAGAGCGGTGTGGTGTGGTGCAGAAGGTGCAGCATGAGAGAGGAAAGCTGGAATGGGTTGCCAAGGTCCTGAGAGCAGTGGGATAGGAACAATCAAGAGAAAAGAAAAGGTTGGTGTGGTTACCTTAGACCTAGTTCAAGGTGGGATTGAGATGAAGATCTAGAGGAGTGTGAAAGTGAACAAATGTGTTGGCAGGAAGGAGATAAGAAAGGGAGATGGATTCACTTAGTGATCAGATATGGTGGAAATAGTGGGAAATGTCTACGGAAAGACACTAGAACAAGTAGCCAAGAGCAGATGAAAAATCTAAAGGAGAAATTGGAAACCATTGTGAATGGAGAAGCTGAGGAAAAAAGATCAGATGAAGAATTAAGAGAGAAGAAAAAGTATGGGTAAGACAAGAATGAAAACATAAGCTGAGGAATGAAAGGGGGCCAGTCAAGGAGACAGGTGGGAGTAGAGCTGGGATTTAGTTGGATCAGAGATTAGTAATGGCTTGAGAAGTCTGTCAGACTGAGTATTCTCAGCTATCATTTATTTCAAGACTCTTTGGTCAATATGGGCTGTGTCTCCATGGAATTTCTAAGGTATGGACTGTAGGCTGGGTATGCCCAGGTGATGTCATTACACATTCTCTTTTCCTCCTGTTTCATTCACTCATCTGCTCTGATGATGCATTTACTATTAGCGTAGTAAAGGAAACTGATTCTTTGCTGGCCAAAACGTGCTTTTAACAGAGGTGAATGAAGAATTTAACTCAGTAAACATACCACCTATCAAAGACAGTCTGTTTTTAACTTGGCTACATCCAAGTATATCCACAGCCCTTAGGAAGGCTGTACATGTGTATGCATGCATTTCTCTTAGGTTACCTTTCCTTCACAGAGTGGGAGAGAGGTATGAAGGAGGAGACAGTGATCTACCAGCTCAAACTGCTGTAGAGGTGCCACCCTCATTCTTGCATGCTGCTTTAAAAATGAACCTCAAGTATTTTCAAGTTTCTTCTGGTATGAAAAGAGTTGAAAAGTATAAACTCACATGTGGAGAGCCAGCACATTGAAAATCACAGGCTGGAGAGGACAAGACGCGTGGGCAGAGCTGTGGGCAGCTGGCAGTGAGCACAGGCTGACTGGAAGTTGCTGTATTTCTTGCACTGGGTAATACGAAGATACCACTCAGTTCCTGGCCATACACTTACTTTGTTGAGAAACCAAATCTCAAGAGTTCCCCCCAGTTCACTCATAATTTTTGAAAACCACATTGGCCTCAGGGGCGCTCTACTGATAGACCGTTAGTAATTAATTATTTTTGGGTTTTCATAACCATGGTTAGAATATAGGTTATTTTGTGACTTCAGCAATAAAGAGATGTAATTTTCTCATGCAACTGAGGAATGGGGAGAAAGTAACACAGACATACTGCAAAATGCCCCTGTCCACTGAAGACTGTAGTGAAAATGCTCATCTCCGTAAGAGTAAGAGGAAAAATGCACATGAGATTAAGGGAAACTTAGTCATGTGTGTAACATTATGGATGAGCGGATTTAGAATAGATAGGTATCCATTGCTCCCTGGAAAGCTGCATATAAAATATCTAATATCCTGTTAAATGTATGTTTTGCGAACTAACAAAAAAAAAGGATTCAAATATTTAAAATATTTAAAATATTTACAATATTTAAAATATTTACAATATTTAAAATGTTTGTATCTGGAGTATAATTTGTATACTTTTAAGAGAGCCTTACTACCACAACTGATCTTTGGTCTCTTTACACTGGATTCAGAGCAAATATGAATGAACAACCCATGTTATTCAGTGACAGACAAGGGAGTCTTTTAAACTATGTGGATGATGTGTGTACTTAAAGGCTTCCATTGCTCTCTGGTGGCAAAGGTTCCTGGGCATCAAACCTTTCCCAAGTGGTCAAAACCAGAGTTTTTTAAACCTCCTGTAAGTTTAAGCTATTTTCTTTCTTCTTTCTCAATCCACCCATGCCTGTTCCTGTCTTGGGTTCATGTGAGTGCAGAGTCCTGTGGTATTGCTGCCTAGTACTCAGAAAAAGCTGTGCTGTGCTGTGCAATAGCAGCTCTGTCTTATGTGCTGCAGCTAATTAGTGTCAGGAGGAACAAAACCAGAAAGAAAAATAATGACATCTTGAAAATGTTCTTACTATTTTTTTTTTTTTTGTAGGATCAAAAAATTATTTCACTCTCCTGGACTCGTGTCAGGAAAATGGAATCCAAATCACACAAGTACACTTCACATGTGGGGTGATGTATATTTATCTCCCATGCACAAAATTTCACCCCCTGCCATCTCCTAGCTGGCAACATTGAGGCAGAGCTGAAAAAAAAACCTTTTGAGACTCACTTGGAACTTGCTGCTGCCTCTCTGTAGCCCAGTTTCTGGATGTTTGAGCTTAAATTCACAGGCACATGCCAATACAAAAACCCATATTGAGTTCCGTGGGATCATTTGTGACATTTTTCTTCTTGGTATGATTTCATGGTTTTGGCAAGTCTTTATGCCTCTCTCTCCATTAGGAATAATTTCAATTCCTTCGTCTCTGGGTACTTCATTTTTGTTTTAAACTCCTCCCACTTGTTACAATAAGGCCAAATTTTCAAAGCCTCCAAAATGCTAAGGTTAGAAGAGAGGCACAAAAGGGGTAAGGGCATGCAAAAATATTTCTGGAAGAGGGCAACTAGCACCTGTGTAGAGAAGTGACTGCGTGTGCACAGGATTCAAGATTTCTTTTGTGCCTGGGGTCAAGGATAACATGACTAAGGATTCTATGCTCCGTAAATATTTCTGAACCAAGGAGAGGGGATAGGAGATATCTACCAAGATTCCTCATAAAGCTAGTACAGTCTCATGGATGGAAACTCTCTTTTTTTTCTGTTTGTACACTACACATATTATTAGGTTTCTCAAGGGAACTCAATGAACAATACAAAAAATAAGCAGTTGAAGAACTTAGACAATCCAACGTTCATTTAATTAGTTAAATTGTAGCCCACTTTTTGCTCCTTTTAAAATTCTGCACTTGCAAGGAATATTCAGCTACACCTAATGTTCAAGATGTGCAAGTCTAACGTGAATTTTATCTAAAGACGACCTGAATGGAAAAGACTACATTTCCAACAGTGTCAGATTGTTAGTACTGAGTAAAAATGCAAATGTGATCAGCACATTCCTCAGAAAACAAAAAGTGTTAAGTTCTGCTATTCTTTTTGGTGGCTTCTGACTGAGAGGATTAATGCAAGGAAGGCATGGTTAACTATACCAGTCTAACACTTGGTCTTTTTTCTCTGGGTGCTGCTCACCTGGTTTTTCTACTTGACTCCACAGTCCAAAGCTTTCTAGGTGACCCACATCATTTTTCAGTGCTGGATAAAGCTGCTGACAGTCTTACAGCAGACAAAATTCATTAAATGAATTCAATTTTGTAAATCTTATTTTCTAATGCTTTGCTGCAGCATCTTAGCAACCACATCCAGTGCTCCTAATCAGTTACTTCTTGTTAAAATGTCACTTAATTGATTAGGAATCCTGATAATAAAAGGAAATAAACCATTTTTCGTGTCATTATTACTCTTAATGCAGCTCTCACTTTTCCCTTACACCCTGGTATATTGCTACCATGGCTAGTGAAGGGTGCTCAAGGGACCAGATCAAAGTTTTCTTTTTAAGCTATCCCAAACAATTTTCCAACATTCTCTGACTACTCTTCATTCTCCTGATCGGTCCTTCTCCAGTACCACAGCACCTTCTCCCCTCCCCTGAGGATTAAACTACTCTAGTTCTCTACTTCTTCAGAAGACAGTTCCAAAAGCTGCATTTCTGCTGTAATTTTATTGAGGCTTGGATAGTTGTCAGTCTAGACAGACAATTTAATCAGGATGGAAATGCGCCAAGTACTCCCTAGCAGCCAAGACTGATATGAGATCTCTAAGGAAGAGCCAAAAATGGAGTACACGAAGTCGATTTTTTTTATTTTATTTCAGGATGTCATTCTTCCCTAAATCATATAGCAGATGGAGCCTCTTTCTTCCTTTTCTCAGCCAGCCTGATCCATTCAAGCGTTTGGGTCTTTACAACAGTAACAAAAAGCAGTGTTGCAGAGGTGTCCCAAGTGATACATAAAGGGGATGCCAGTGTACCTAATCCCACCAAAAAAAAATGGAAATGATGCACCAAAAAAGGTATTGACCTGCCCTGAACAGTTTGCACTCATTCATTAAGAGTATAGAAATTTGACAGAAAATAAACCCTTTGTATTCCAGCTGGCCCTCAGAGATCAGGGAGGCTGGGTGCTGCTGGGTTTAATTTCTGAGTATAACCAGTTCAGCACTCTAAGTCTGGTCATGTTGAATAAGAACTTCGATGAGCACAGATTCACAAGTAGTGCAATTTCAACAGTATGAGTCTGATCGTGTTCAATACAAATGTATGTGAGCACAGATCCAGGAATAGTGTGATTTACCACTCTGATTCCAGAGCTCTGGCCAAGTTCAGTAAGAACTTATGTGATCCAGAGCCACAAATAGTATGGTTTATGGAAGAAACAGGAAAACAGGTTCTGGATTGACAGTGGTAAACGCACTAACCACAGGGAGTTAATATGCGTAGCAACTGAAGGCACAGTAACAGAGATCTATTACAAATATGTGTAAGTGTAGATAGATAGATAGATAGATAGATAGATAGATAGATAGATATGTAAATAAATTTTCCTGGGATTGCTCCAGTGCAGTTGCTCACCTAAAGGCTTCCCTTTGGGAAGGAGGAGACACACGGTCCATTGACTGATCCCAAACAAGCTAACCCCCCCTCCCCCTTCTTTTATATAATAATTTTCAGCCTGTCCCAAAAGCAGGGAACAATTGTATGTTTCAGGTGGGGGTTTGGTGCCTGTGACAACACATGTAAGGCATGTTCTGTTTCCATTTGCATTCTTGGGGGTTGAAAGTTAATAAGCAAATAGGGCTCCATGACAATCTTGGCTACTTTCGCTCAGAACTCATAGTTGATACAAAGGGCAATATAAACACTTTGGTCCTCCTCCACCTATGAAAGAAGCATTAAAGGCTGTCTGACATTCAGCAAAGAGCTTTTTCATTCATACTTGTCTCCTTAAAGGATCAGATTAGTAGCAAGTCATGTTTTGCATGGTGAAAGGGGGAGTGAGGCCAATGACTGGCCTGGTCTGGTCTGTGCTTCACTGGAACAACACTGGGCAGTGAGGCCTCCACTTTGCTCTAAGCACTCTTTAGTTATTAGGCCTTACCTGAGCCAGGTGCAGGCGAAGCAAGAGGCTCAGCTCTTGTTTTGACCAACCAGCTTCATCAGTTCCTCACCAGCTTAAGGCAACTCTGTAGCAACACTGACAATTTATGGTAACACAGATAGGATAAAAACTAGATGTAACATGCACATGGAGTAACTCTAGTAAAGGCTAGCAAACTTTTAAACTATATTATATTTTATTGGGTTTTATTCAGTTATATTATATATTATAGTATTATATCTTTAATAACAAGAATTATCTGAGAATGAATTACAGGGACTATGGAATTAGAAAAGGGCAAGAGTGCAGGCATAACTCCGGAATGAAAAATACAGCAGGGTCATAGGAAACTGAAAGGTCTCGGAGGAAGTTAAGACAGAGGATAAACAGGTGAAGTTGCAGAAATGGCAGTAAAAGAAACAGGGCCAACAAGAAAGGAAAAACTCCTAACATCCGCTCTGGAGCATGCAGTATGTTATTTGTGCCCTGTAGAATAAATGAACAACCTACTGGCCTTTTAAAAAATCTCCTCTCTCCATTATTGTTCAAATGATACTGCAAGAAATGCAGTATTTCAGGATTTATCAGAGAAAACTTTGAGAAAAATGGTCACTATAAATAGAAGTACTCTAAAAAATCAGGAATTGAATGTCACTGTTGGACGTACTTTGGCACCTGCATAATTGTATCACCTTGGATTTTAATATGAGTCCATTGTCTTGTAAAGAAATGTTATTTCTTCCCTAATGCACACAGACTGCCGATGTACTGGGAATATTTTCTTACTGTTTTTGAGTAGAATTCCCCAAAGGATATCCTACACTTCATAAGAGGATTTGACAGTATGATTTTTATACAGGAAACAGAATGACTATTTTAGACACAGTAAAAATGGAGAAGCAATTGTTGAATAGCCTGCATAAATGACACATAATAAACCTAATTATCAAAAAAGTTAGTCCTTAGGTTAGAGGACTGCCCTTTTTTTTTTTTTTTTTTTACTTCAAAGGGACTTCACAAATAGAATGCAGAAAAGAGGGCAAGGGGAGATGCAGAATTTTCTTAAGGTCAAAGGCCATAGTCCAGTAAGAGGTTCTGATGGCACAGAGACAGCACAGCTGCAGGCTGTGAGAGAGAGTTGGGATGCTGCTCAGAAATTCAGTGCACAGTCGTCAGTGATTGCTAGTGATCCCACTGGTTCATGATCATGGAAATGCCTTGAAAAACATGTGGAATTCAACACCTGTGACTTTTTAGGTCTTCATTATTTTTTAATGAAATATGCCTGCTCACCTTTTGGAAGCTATAAAATGTTTCTTAAAGCTCAACACACATAAAAATCAATTAATAGTGAATATGGTAAAATGGAACTGAAAGGGAAGTGTTTATAAATTTGAGTCAAACTGATGACTAGAAGTTTTAGTTGGAAAATCCATATAGATTGAAACAGTTAAACTTCTTTGCAATAAAATATTTCTGTTCAGACATGCCAAAAGCTTGAAAACAAAAATTTTTGTTTCAAAATAACATTCTGTCTTTTAAAAATAGCTAAAACAAGAAAAAGACATAATTCTAAAAGAAGTGGGGAGGAAAGCATGCATACATCACATTTTCTTTGGCCAGAACTGGTTTTGCCTTTTCAGAAAGGAATTCTTGCTTTTGTCCAGGTTTAGTTCCAAGCTTTCTTTTTATTTACATTTTTGTTTGTTTGTTTACATACTGATTTCAGGCTCTAAAATCTATTTTCTCAGAGTAAAAGTCACTGTTTTCTAAATATTTTTTCAATACCTACAGGGCTAGAGCATATGCCTCAGAAGAAAATTCAGTTTTGATTAGCCTGGAAAAGAGAAGGCTAGGAGGAAATTAATTACCATCTTCAGCTAACTAAAGAAGAGTCGTAGAGAAAACAGCCATAGATTCTTGTCAGATGTGCACAGCAAGAAGAGAAGAGGCTGCAAGCCACATCACAGGACATTCCAGCTGGAGATACAATATTTTTCACAAGAGTGTGGCTAAGCACTGGCACATGAAACTAGAGAACCTGAAGAATTTCCATTCTTGGAGACTTTCAAAACCTGACTGGGCAAGACTGAGCACCCTGATCAAACTTCGGAATTAGCCTTGCTTCTTGCAGGGGATAGGAGTACATGGGTCACTCCAGCTTAATTGATTCTGTATTTCTAAATGTGAATGTTTTGCATAGTAGTGCTCTGGGTTAGATCAAAACAATACACAGAATGATTAAGTAACAACTACATGACTACCAAAAAGCACTGGTCTGGCAGCTAACGCACACATTCCATAGAAATGCATTCCATAGAAATTCATTTCATGCTCTACTTAAGGCTTTCAGGCTGAGCTTGGCCAATGTCAAGGAGGAAATCTGCATCCTGAGCTTGGTTTAGACCACACCAGCTAACTTTCCAACCAAAACTCAGGCAGTATGCTCAGGATATTTTACATTAAGCACTGTTGACGTGGTTTGGCTTTCTCAGACCTACACAGTCCTCATGTGCTGAAAAATCTTCAGATCCTTACAGTGCACAGCAAAGCATGCAACCCTCCATCTCATTCTGTAAGAACTTCTCTCTGGCAAGCTGCAACACAGCCCTCACACTGTGTCTGACAGCTTGACCTAAGAAAAAACCTACCAAAAAATAGCAGTTATCTCTCAGGGTCATCGGAACATCACATGGTACCCAAATGAAACCCAGAGGCACAACCTATTCAGTACGGACACAGGTCATCAGTTAAAGCAGTGTGGGTGTGAGCCAGAGTGTGCCACCCCAGGGTCAGGAACTGAAACAATCCCTGGGATTGTTTCATTGAGCACCATAGACACACATACTATAGACAGTGCAGTCTTTCAGAGAGTCAGATTTCAATTAGTTTTAAATGATGCTGAGGTTTTTACTCTGTATGGGAATAATGTCACTCTGAAGTAGATTTTAAAATCAGGAAAACTTTTTTTTTTTTCTATTTGGTTTTCTAAAAAGTCTAATTTGTATGTAAATTTTTCAATTAAGAATAATTAAGAATGCCAAATCAAGTACCCAAAAGTTAGGAAATACCATCTCTAGGATTGACGGTTCATACTGAATTCACGTATGTTCTATGTATTATTCATAGTTTCATGACTGACTGGTGGGTTTTTTTCTCCTCCCATGGGACTATACAGCTTTCCATTGTCTAAAAAAAGGGATGGAAAACGTGTGATATCCTACCTCAGGTAAGAGGTCTGGTTTTCTGGGTTTCCAAGATTACAGCTGCCAAGAACAGGTCTTTTCTGTGGTAGACCTCACAGCCAAGGGTGCCCAAGCTTCACAGCACCCTGCTACTTGAGCCATCAGGGAGATCAGGACCAGATGAGGCTTCCTGGGGGTGACTAGGGTGTGCTGCATTGAAAGCTCACTGAAAGAGAGACATTTTCCTTTGTGACTGTCATTTCCCTGAGCTGATTTGGTATTTTGGAATATTTCCAGCTACCTCTGGGACAGAATGACAGAAAACAGTCCAAGCCTGTAACAAAATTATTTAGAGTAGGACATTTATGAACAACCAAAAGAATTTGAATATGTCTACACTGACATCCCTGCAGTTTCTGACCCTTGCTAGCTCAGGTACTGACAGCACAGGACAGGGAGCAACACAGACTGCAGTGCTACAAGCTAAATGTGTAAATGAGCCTGCATGCCTGGATTCTGTAATTGTATTGCTAATAAATGAACCACATGCTTTAAAGTTAACTTAGTGCTATTTCTATGAGCAGCGACCACCTCTTGATTAAAATGCTGTATCAGGAAAACTGTCTTGCCTATAAAAAAAAAAAGCTGTGAAAACTCTCCAAAGACACATATGACAGGAAATATTTAATGTACACTTAATACAATTTCATACAACCAATGATATGAGCTAATAGGTCTATAATTTGGTGTTTGCTTTCCATTAATTCAAGGAGTTTTTTTCCCAGATGGGTAGCAAGTCTTTGCATACTTATTTTTCTCAGTGTTTAGGGCTGATAGAAATTTGAACGTGAACAGTCTGCCGAAGTGTTCTCCACCTCCTAAGGCTCTGAGCTCTATCAGTCATAACGACAACTTAGCTTTGATGACTAAATACTATTTATGTCAAAGGTTTAATGAGAACAGACTTATCCACCATACAGGGAACTAAGTTTAGTATTTTTATCAGAATGTTTCTGTATTAGAATTATATGGTTATGCACAAGAATGTGAATTATAATGAAAAATAGTGCAAAATTGAGAAAGACTTTGAACAACACATTACTCCTTAACAATGAATTTTAATTTAGGATTCTGTCTCAGCTCAAAAAGCTGATCATGCCAACAGGAAAAAAAAATACAGTGAACTTTGAAGGTCAGAGAGGGACATGTGTGACTCATATAACTGAACTCTTCCTTTTCCCTCAGGAAAGAAATCCTTCCAGAAGCACTGCATCAGAAAAACTGTAACTGTTCAAAGTCTTGCTGAAATCATTGACCATTCGAAGGTCATTGAGCATTAGTCCAGGTCCACCAGCCATGTCCCAGGTGAACAAGCTCTCAGGGGACAGTATTTTTTTGAAACATGCACCTTCCTTCAGCAACCCCCTTTGAGCTTCTCTCCTAACTGAGCTCTGCGCCTCATCTCTCTCCCAACACCAAATTTATGTGTTTGTGGGGACTTCGCCCCAACTATCCCAGACACTGTATTGGATGAGACTTTGAATTTGAGCTATGACTCAGATAAACATGTCCTCATGTAAACTGAAGCACAGCTGCCTTGGGGGGATTTTATGGTGATTAGTCTAGTCCCTGATCGTCTGCTTTATGCCCAAAAATGGTTGCTGTAGCTCTAAGGTGGGTCTCAGGGGAGAGGGGAGCGTTGGGGCTCTTCGGTGTGCTTTTCTCAAAGCCTCACTCTCCAGGTGTCCGGCATGCCATGTGATCTGGATTTTTGCTTGGCTAGCTTGGGGTTTTTTGATAGCCCAGGCAGAAGGGGTTTTTTTCCCTTTCCCTGGCCTTGGAGAGGCTGCAGCAGCAATCCTTCAGCAGCTCTTTGAAATGAACTGGACAGTTTGGTTTTGGTCTGAGATCAGAGACCGGCGGGAAAGGCAAGGGGCCTCTGCATTTCAGCCCCACGTCTCGGAAAAAACGCCAAGCTGGCGAGAGAAAGCCCACTTGCTTCATCTGCTGTGAAGAGGAGACCAGTGTCAGAGTCACCAGGTTTCACATCTGTTTGCCCGAACTGCTGCTTGAATCTGCTGGGGGGTTTTTTGTTTGTTTTTTTTCCCTGAAAACCCATGCCATTTTCTCCCCACCACACGACAAACCACTGTTGGGTTTTTTTTCTTTCTCTGGCATTTTGGGGTTTTGTTTCGGTGTGTGCGTGTGCATGAGGGTGGAGGGGGGTAAGGTCTGACGGTTCAATATCTAGCATTTATTTATCTTTTACTGTGCCATGTGGGCACTCTGTTGGTCAGTAAATGGTTGGGGTTTTTTTTCACTTTCATCCACTAGTATTCATTGCTTGTAGGTGGAAAGGGATTGTTGGAACCCTTTTTTTTTTAGAGGAAACACTCATTCCAGAGTGGTTTTCTCCTAAACTTGTCTCTAAACCAAGACAACAGCACAAGACTTCAGGAGAGAATTCTTCTGACATTCTACTGTTCCCTTTGGCAGCCCCTTTCCAGGCTTAACTGGACTAAACTGGAGCTTCTACTCTTTGTGTCTCTTCCAAACCTAGGTGTCAAGTGAGGTCTAGGTCAACATTCTCAAGCCATAGCCCAGGTGAACATGTCCTCAGGGAACAATTATTTTTGCCCCCTGTCCCTTCCTTAGTCAATCCCTCTTTAATCCCTGACCAAATGAAGTGCTAGGCTTTCTCTCTTTTCCCAAAGCTGAACATATCCAGATCCCTAATCATAGGTTTAGGCTGAGACTTAGCCCAAAGCCCCTAACCATCAACCAGATGAGAAACTTCTCTGAGAATAATTCTTTCCTGCCCCACTCCAAATAGGGATTCAAACTTGGCCTGTTTCCAGTCCCTAAGCCTAATTGTAGCCAAAACTCCAACACCTGGTATCTGCAGAAACCAGCCCAAGACCCCAAGCCATAGCCATGATGAACAAGTTATCATAAGAGAATTCCTACAGCAAATCTTTTCATCGAAATGGAGCTTTAGGCTCTGCCTTGTTAAAAGTCTAATTTCATCTGAATGCAAAGGATGGGTTGAGCCTTAGTTCCAGATCCTGAACTAGCACCCAGATTAAAAAGATTTCAGGCAAGAGGTATTTTTGCAGCCTACCCCTTACTCCGGCTGCTCCTTTTCTGCCCCACAGATAAAAGCTCTAAGTTTTATCTCTCTCCCAAGCAGGGACGTAATGTTAACTTTAACCCTAATCCCAGACATCAGTTGAGCCTTCCCCAACATGCCCAGCCATGGCCTGGACGAAAAATGTCTCGGGGAAGAATTTTTCTCATGTCGTACCCCTTTTTTGGCACCTCTTGGTAGCTGCACACCAAGTGCATTTCTAGGCATGATGACCCTCATTCTCCTAATCCAATGCTTAACTCTAAGCCCATTCCTCAGCCTGGGCTGAGTCTTGGCTCAAGGCACCCAGCCATGACCTAGATGAGCAATTTCTCGATGAAAACTCTGTCTGCAGACTACTTATCCCTCTTCCAGGTACTTGTTAACATTCTCAAGGATGGCAATCCTTGGATCAGGAATGTTTTTGTTGTTGTTGATCCTCCTTCCAGAAAAATAATGGGTATATAACTTAGTATTTTCAGTGAATTATGAAAATTCATAATTTCACCTTAAAGAAACTTTCATAAGTTCACCTTAAAGCAACTCAGAGTCATGATCCATATAAGACAGCAAAATTTCTTATTGTTCACCATTTTTTCAATCTCCTGTCACAACAACCTTGATCGTGTTTTGTTGAAATTCTGCTTATTTAACTGAGCAGAGGCTTCATCTGCTTCTGCTGTATCTATTTGACTTCTAGTCTAAAGAATGTCTACATCTGCTAGACACATGGCTGCAACATCATTCAAGATAATCATAAAAACAACTTGAAACAGGTAGTTTGAGACTGTAAAGCAATAGTTACGTTTTCTTCACGCCATGACAACCAGCAGGTATGGAGTTTCAAATATGGTGGAAAGGTATTGCGTAAGGTACATCTAATAGCTGTTGTGGTAAAACAAGGAATGTTTGCAGGGTCAACGCAGATGACATTTAAAAAAATAAAATTAAGCTTTGTCTCCATTTTTCTTGGTTTTGCCACTACTTTCTCTTCTGTAATGTGTCCTGTGTAATGTGTGAACCTTATGCTGTGATCTTTGGGAGAATGGCATGAGAAAGATGATGCTTTATACTAGCACTGCTGGAAGAGTCCTTGGGGTAACTTTGATCAGATCTATTAATACAGTTGAAGATTAATACTAGAATAATACATGTCGGAATTAGTTCCAAAGAAAACGTTTGCTTTATTTGACAAGTACTGTCAGAGTAGTATATTTGTTCCCAACAGTTTTAATGAGTCACACAACCTTACTTCAAAATATTTCAATTTGCTACAAACTGTATGCCTATTTATGGCCCTATCTCATTGGTTCAGAATAAAAATATATTTATTCCTTTCAGATTAACCTACTTTACCAGCCGAATCAAACCGAAACTGGCTATTTCCAGGTGGCGATCTGTTCCCTTTGTTCTTATACAAGACAAATGTTTTTCCGACGAGAGCTCGGCTCTTCACGATGCTGCCACTTGGTGGTGCCCCGGTGCTGCAGCAAAAAACATCGTGTCAACCGCTTGGATCCTGGAATTCAGCCCCACCAGGTTCTTGCGGGGCTTTCTTTAAAATAAACGATATTTACTGTTCTACGGCCTCGGTTTAAAAAAAAAAAAAAAAAAATA
>VZTG01002534.1:81235-202913 GCA_013397845.1 Melanocharis versteri | reverse complement strand
GGCGCGGGCCTGACGGCCGGCGGGGGCCAGGGCAAGGCGGCGGGCCCGGGCCCCGGACAGCTGAACCTCAAAGGCGATGAGCAGAAGAAGCGAAACAGGAAGAAGCTGCCGGAGAAAGCGGCGCGGGTGAGAGGGGTGTGAGGGCCGGGAGGGCAGCGGGGGTGAAAGGCTCACCGACAGCGGTGGGACGGGGCGGGCAGTGGCACCCGGCCGGGTCCCAGCGGGAAGGCGAGGGGGTCGCGTCTGGCGAGCGGCCCCGAGCGCGGCTGCAGCTCGCCAGGCCTTGTCGCCGGTGGGAAGTATCTGGGTGCCATAGAGCTCCCCCCGAGCCGCCGTGCGATATTTGTCTGTGGACGAAGGGTGGGGGGGTCCTGGCTCCTCTGGAGCCGTCTCGTGTTGTCTAGGTTATTTGGTTGCTTTGAAAACCTGGAGGGAGCAGCGCTGACACAAGTAAATTACCTGTTAATAGTCCTGGGTGTTGAGGAAAAGGTTCGGTTTTTGGAAGCATTTTATTGTAAACAAAAATTACATGAAAGCTGCTATTACTATTATTTTTAGTCACTGAATGCTTGCAGGGTTAGCAACCAGTGGTGGAGACCTTAGCACGGCTTAGAATTTCAAGCCAGGAGTTGTAGTCTAGGCAGGGAAAGGCTATTGGAAGCAGCATTCTAAGCCCCATAAATGCTTTGATGATTCAAACTTGAGTAAGCTTTTTGCTTTATATTTTCAATAGAACGTGTTAGTGTCAATGTTGCTGTGAGCTTGCCTCAGTAGGAATATGTCTGATTTAGTCGTTACAGTAAGGATCATCTCCTTTAATAAGGAAATCTGTGTCTTAGCAGCCCCTTAAAAGGAGATCATTCCTGTAATTTATATTTTTTCAAATCCTCAGTAAGTGGTGTGGAAACCTTCCATCTTTGACAGTATGTGTCCACTTATGAGAAAATTAGTAGAATGCAGAAATTGTCAACTGTGCTTTTAAAGCTTACAGTTGTCACAGTTTTGGGGCTTGAAGGGATTGCTTCTATAGCTTTTATATTGTTAGAATGTTTGTAATCCTATTTATGTCCAAATGGATTATAGGAATGAAAGTGTAGCAGATGTCCCCTGCCTGTTACAACTGTGTCGTATAATTATATCTTGCTCTACAAAATCTGAGTTGTTTCCCTAATGACAAGGGAAAGGAGAGACAATGGGTTGTGCATTCAGACTCTTCATTTGAGTCTATGGCAGCATTAAGGTTTGAGAAGTTTGGGAAATTTTTTAATGAGAACTTAAGGCTAGAACATCTTAAACAGAAAAAAAAAAAAAGTCAGTGTGTGCCACCAACCTGTCTTTGAACTACTGAAGTTGTTTCTGGAAGTTGCAAGAGACTGAATGCTGAGCACCAAGAAGAGGAAACATGATTCAGAATCTTTCCAGTGTAGCTAGGTTCTCCATTTTGGAGAAGACATACTAAAGATGTAATCTTACTGCTGTCTTGAGAAGCAGATAATTCAATATTAAGTAAATATGTTATGCCTTCTTGATAACAAAGACTAATCCTAGAAATTAAATCGATTTTGCTTGATTTATTTAGTCTAAACTGCAGTATGAAACAAAGCATAAGCTCTTGCAAGTCATTGCCTAAGACATTAAAAAATGCCTTCACGGAAGATAGGGTGAATAGGTAGATATGCATTAAACAGATGACAGTGCTTTGTAGTGTAGGGCTTCATTAAAGCAAACTTTACTAATTTTATATTTTAAACTAACTAACTAACTGACATTTTTGGTGAATATAAATAATTGTACTCTGTTGAGCTTAATTTACATAGGCATAGAATAAAGTTAAGGCGATATAAGAACAAATCTTTTTGTAATCAAAAGAGCAGAGTAGTTTTTAAGCTGTCATTCCATGCTGTTGAGATTTTAAAAGTTATTTTTATAGCACTTGGTATTCATTATTTCCATGGTGAGATAAAAAAATCCTACCTTTCTCCAAAAAGAAATGCACAAACTGAATCATTAACTGTAGTGCAAATAAGTTTATACCAGTGACAAAGTTTAATAGGCCTGCCTCGTGCTCATTTTCCGAGATAAGTTTAGAGAGACCAATATTAGCATGTCCCAGTGTTTTCCTACTGGGAAACTGGGAAATTTTTCACTTTCATGTGAAAAATTCTCAAAATAACATTGGAAATCTAGAGATGCAACAAAAATTCTTGCTGATTGCTGCCTGGTCATTTTCATCTTATGGTTTGTGTGCTGTGATGCTAATACTGAGGTCTGGGAGGGGAAAAGAGTAAGCCTATTACCAGTAGATTTACTACGGGGCTTGCTACGCCAGGGTCTAGATTTCCATTGCGGGCGTTTCAGAAAGCTTAGAGCAACTGGTCTGTAGCATTAAGAACACACTACAGATGTCTAATTAAAAGCTGTAGGGTTACTTTAATATAGAATTACTGAGCTCACTGTATGGCAGGTGATGTGTAACACTCATCAGTCAGGATCAGAAATGTTTTTCACTGTAACTTTTCTGGAGAAGAGTATTAATCGCTTTTTTCCTTGCATGTAGCTTTATTCAGTACCTGTATAAGTAGAGTACAACTTACTTCATGTTCTTAGTAAAATAGGTCTCTTTGAGTAGCACTGCGTTGACTGAATACAGTAGTACCTGTGAGATTCTGTTTATTTACTTGCTGTGAACAACCTGAGAAAAAAATGGAGCTGAAACTGTTTGGCATTCATTAGCATTACAGTTTATGGAGCCAGTTCTGGCTTTCTCAGGCTGCTTGGAGCAAGGTATCATGGTCCCTTTACATCAGATTCTGTGCGGTAAACCTGAAGCTGCTTTTTTTTTTTCATTTTTATTTTAACTCCTGGAAGAGGCAGAGCTCTTTTTCTGCTGCCACAGAGTTCTTTGGCCCCATTAAG
Organism: Melanocharis versteri; assembly: GCA_013397845.1. Taxonomy (NCBI): domain Eukaryota; kingdom Metazoa; phylum Chordata; class Aves; order Passeriformes; family Melanocharitidae; genus Melanocharis; species Melanocharis versteri. The sequence goes on along the minus strand of VZTG01002534.1, from coordinate 199,997 downwards.
ATTTTTTTTCTTTCTGTCTATAGAACTTGATATTTAATTTTAATTCCTTTTCCTTCTGAATAATTACTGTGCCTGTCTCCTACTTCAGCAGAAAAAGGTGAACCTGTTCTTACATGGTTTCTGTGCAATCTGCCAGACACCACAGAAACTTGAGAGTAGCCATCTTCTGTGCTCCACTACCACTTTAGGAAGCCATTCGCACCATCTGTTTGTAGATGTGGAAAATACCAAATTGACTATGTACTTCCTATTGTTTGTCATACACCTGGAGAATAAATGCTAGACACTCGAGTAAAAGTATTTGCAGTCATTTGAGGAAGTTTCATCTTTGGTCTGCTTGAAAGAACTTTCTGGGCTATGGCTGTTTAGTGCTTATTTGGACTTAGATTGTGTAAAGACTTTTTACTTTCAGCTGATACTCATGTGTTGGTTTCTGTATATGTTAACAGTCAATTGGCAAAAGTAGGGCTGTAGGATTCTTCAGGCCTCATAGAGAAAATTGCTTAGTTTCTTTCTGAAGAGAAGCTTACAGAAAACATTGGTAAACAGATTCTTTCATTGGCCAAAGATCTTCTATGCAGAAGTATCTTTATACTGTGTAACTGAGGACTTTGGCTAACGCAGCATTGTAAGATGGAGGTGATGGCAATTTCATTAATACTGTTTGAAGTGTGAAACTGAGTTACCCTTTGCACTACCATGTTTAAAGAGTACTTTTCATTTTGGCAGTCTAAGCAAAACTTTTTCTACGTTTGGTATATCTTAACACCCTCATACGAATGTGTGTGAGAAAAGATTTATTTAAGTATTGGAGTTTTAAGGTCCTCAGGCAAGAAGAGCATTCAGTAATCAGTACTGTTACTGACAGCACTACTTCTGCCTTGTTGCGTTGTGCCTGGCAGCTTTAAGATGAGGGTAAAAAAGGTGGCAAATAATAAATTGCACAATTTTGAAATAATTAATTTTGTCAGTGGATGTTTACTATATTACCCAGAAAGTTTTAAACTTTAGGCTGTGGTTGTCTTTTTAAAATGAAACATTTCTGAATACCGGAGAAAAACTTCTCTTTCCCGCTTCTGTTGCTTCCTTTGGTATATCCAGAAATGGTCACATGGATTTTGGTTAAAATTCTATGATTCATCTGTGGGCAGAAAAGAAATGTGGAAAGGTTCCACTGAAAAGGAGGGTATTACAATTAAGGGATGCATTTCTCCCTGCATGTATCAAAGTGCAAGTTTTCAAACATATTTCTAAAGGTTGTTGTTTACGTGATCAGATGATCAGACAGCATTTTGAACAGTCATGTGAATGAATTTTTCCAGAGGGTTCTTAATGGATATGAATTAGTTTATTACTTCAGAGAAGCAGCTGGAGGCTTTTTTTAATTAAAGATTAAAACTTCTATTTATTGAATAGGTGGAAGGGAATAAGAAAGTAATTCTCAATTTAAGGGATATATGTAAAAGCAAAGAAGCAAAGCAAGGTACAGAATTTGAAAAGTTAGTTGGCTGTAAACTTTTTTGATACAAATATGTTACCTAATTCTACTGCTAAACAGACTGGAGAAAATAGATACAAGAACTGAGTTTTGGCACTGAGTTATTTTCAAGATTGAATATCAGTTCTTTGGTATCCCTGTGGAATATACCAGTACAGTGGACTTTGTGGAGAAGAACCTTTGGAGAGAGTTCATAGACACAGATTTGTAAAATAGATTTCATTTTCAGAATGCTGAGGGAAATGTGCTGCATATTAGATATGGGAAGTCTAGTTTAAAGCTGGTTGTTGCAGGAGAAGAGGGGTTAGGTGACCTGATCTTTCAATTTCTATTTATAGTTGCTTTGAAGAAGTTGGCGTGCTTGCTAACTACAGTAAGCAATACTATGTTATGCACTGGTGAAATCATGCCAAGGGTGGTTTGTAAGCATAATACAATGTGGCAAGATTTAAATGCCTGTAACAGTTAAATTGAGGATCAAATCTAGTATTTGAAGGAATAGGCCACACTATGTTGTGATATGACTTTTGTTTTACTTGAAAGAAATTGGGTTTGTGTGATGCACAGTTGAAATAGCTTTTGGGTTTTTAATAACAGAAGATAACTAAAGGTAATAGAGCTTGAACTTTATTTTGAGAGAATTGCATGAATTAAAGCAACTTTGAAGTAGCTATTTATGCGTATTTAGTTTTCAGTCGTTAACTTATCTGAGTCATTCTGAATGTGAACCAGTAACATATGTGTGGACTCTATCAATTACTATTCTTAACAATCGTTTTTCACTCAGTGAAATTAATGGCTGACAGTAGTATAATATATGCATATTTTCATCTTTTCTGCTGTTAAGCAGAGTAACTTCAATCACAGCTTTTTGTTAAAAGTAAATGACTTTTATATTACTACATTTTTGTATGAGGAATATATAGGCTAAGGTGTATGCCTTTGCTGTCAAAGGTAGTGTAAAGACTCATTTAATGATTGTCCAGGGTTTTAATTTTATATGTTTAATAATACATGCTAATTTTCTTTCCTTAATTGTGTGAGGGAGAAATGGTAGACTAATGTAACGCCTGTAATCAGGTCTGTCTGAAAAGAACAATGGGGTATCGTGCTTAGTCATGCTTCATGTTTGATTTCTAATTTCTGTTCTACTGTGAAGTTTAACCTGTGAAGAAAGTGAGCTGAGAGGGATATACATAGTTAGAAATCACAGATGTTTGGTCAATGTAGAAATTACTTTTAAAAATTAGTCCTGTTGCTGAACTGCTACAAAGTGGTAATTGTGTTAATTTGATTAGATAATTTATGACACTTAAAACTGTAACTGTTCTGAATCAGTTTTCAGAGCAGCTGCAGGTAAATTTAAAAGCTGGTAAATTTCAGAAATTTACCTTTTGTTATGAAATTCTTGAATTGAATAGGAGAGAGATGAAATGAGAAGACCTGTTCTCTTTCCTTTTTCATTTCTGTTTGGTAAACACAGAATTGCAGTAGATATGTTGAACACCAATCCACAGTTTGGTCTGCTTTGTTCAATAATCTTACAAGCATTTTTCAGTCAACAAGTAAATAAATTTCAGTAATAGTGTGATTTGAGCTTTGCTTCATCTGCTTTCTCTGTTTTTTTTTATTATTTATGCTTATTGTTTACACAGCCTAATGGACGGTCTTTCCTTGATGTATCTGAAGATGAAGTAATACAAACTGTCCGTAAAGACAACATAAAGCAGCCTGTGGACACTGAAAAGAAGAATGAAAAGGTCAGTTATGGATACGAAACAACAATGTCGAAGTTTGATGTATGCTATTTCAATATCTAATAACTCTGTGATTGGAAATCTCGTTACTTACATGAATGAAGAGGCATATTTCTTACTGTGAAGAGTACTAATGTAATTTGGAGTCAGAAAGAGCTAAAGTAGTATTTTCATAACTTCTGAGACATGCCTTATCACAGAATGTTTGTCAAGCAAACCCCGCTCCCAGCCCCCTACTAAACACTGATATCTCTGTTCATCATGTGACAGTGTTAAGCCTACAGAAATAAAGTTTGTTTCATCTTTGATGCCTTCTATGGGGATGCAGCATAATGATAGTATTGTTAAGTGCCTTGTAAATATTCTACCAATTGGGGGACTACTATTCGAAGGATTAAGACCATGTGCATGCTTATTTCTTTTGCCAGATGTATCCATTAGTAATTACAATTCTTGATTTTTGATGATAAATGTGAGCTTTGAAGTTTGGTGTGAGCTTTTTGTTATGCAAATTAAACAGCTACATTTAAAACATCTTTTTAAACATTGATCTGCAATGTTACCTAAAAGATAACCATACTAATGGCAGTGTTATTTTTTGAATTGTGGGGACTAATCTTACTTTATCATGTATGCTATCATTTATGGGCAACATGGATATGTTTAATAGGCCTTTGATATTTTTTTTGCTTCGTTCTTTTGCTAACATTGTACATGAAGCTTTCCCAGTGCCATTGTTTTCTGACTTAATTTTCTTCAATAAAATGCTTTCGTTGTAACTCTACTGAGGAAAAATAAGTGATTATGTATAAACACTATGTCAGAAACACTTCGCTGTGAGGGTAGTGAGACACTGGAACAGGTTGCCCAGGGACGTTGTGGATCCCTGGAAGTGTTCAAGGCCAGGCTGGACAGGGCTTTGAGCAACTGGTCTAGTGAGAGATGTCCCTGCCCGTGGCAGGGGGTTGGAACTAAATGGTCTTTAAGGTCCCTTCCAACCCAAGACATTCCATGACTGTTGTCATTTCTTTAGCTCATTCAAGCTTAAATAAATATACTTGACTACCCTCTAATAACTTCTTTTGTCATTAGTATTTTGGCTAAAAGACTGTTTCCTTTTAGTTTGCTGTAGGGTTTTAAATGTTTTTGCCATTGGCAAATCGAGTGACTTTCCTGTGAAATAGGTTTGCCTTAAAGTTCCGTGCTGTGTGCCTCTTTCTCTTCCCCGTGTTTTGCATATCAGATTGATGTTGCTGGGTTTTTTCCCAAGAACATAGCACAGTTTGAATAACTGAATGAATAACTCTATTTGCAGGTTTTCAAGTAGATAAGCTGGTTAAATCCTAAACTCAGCTTCACTTTAAAATTGCAGACATAGTGATCTGAATTTTAAAATGTGAAGTTGAAGCTGCAGCTCTAGGAAATGAGTACCACTAAGTGGATAAGGATGATTATTCAAATTGTTTTCATATCACTTCAGGGGATCCTGGGCAAAACATGATTGTGTCCTGAGTAAATCCTTACCTTTCAATTAAAAGCATACTTAAGAACTTTCTTTGAACTACAGGTAACTGTACAGGCTTCTAATTATTTGGTAAGGCTTCTCAGGGCATCTGTTACATTTGTAATGTTATAAACCTGTTGAGATTGTGAGGGGCCCTGTGTAAGTGTCTTTGTGTACCATCTTTGGGATGGATGGTATAAGACAATGGCTGTGATTGAAGTTGTTTGTGCATGTGTGTACATATATGAATACATGTCATCTACGGCGTGAAGGGCATGATTAGTTTTTTGTGCTTCACTATATGATTTCAGTGAAAATCACACGTCCTTTGTGTTTCTGTATTTCTTGGCTACTTCAGGGTTGTGAATTTCATGCATGTTTTTCTGCTTTGTGGGAGGGGAGGCTTTGGGTAATGTCTGGACTGTGGCCGTTCATAGGGTTTATGGTTCTGCAATTAATGACTTGCCGCAGTACAGGGGGTTTTTTAGTGTTTAGTGTAAGGGACTGTTACCTAAGAAGTGACTCTGTGGATGAGACTGTGCGAAGTTAAAATTCTGTTTGCAAGCACATAACTGCTGTGTCTTGAATACTAGAAATAATTCCTCAACTAGGGATCAAGAAGAACTGTTTATTTTTCTATTGTTCTTGCATGGGGTACAATGCATCTTAAAGACTTAAAAAATTTTGGCAGGCCTGCAGTATTCCTCACGTGCTCTTTGGCTGTTGGCAGAGCCAACAGTGGCATCTTTGTGTATTGCAGAAGGTGACACTCTGATTGCATAGACTTTTGCGAAACAACCGGCTGGTTTGCTCTGGCTTTAGCATCTCTTGCTGTTACAGTCAGTTTGTTACTGAGATAGAGACTGGTACAGTTCAAAGTTTAGCAGGTGGTGAGTTAATTGGATAAAAAATAATGGTTCTGGTTTTTTCGGAACAGGGTAACGGTTTAGGAAAGTAAACACATTTTCAAGATTTGCATTCTTAATCTTCTTAAAAACAGTATTTGTTAATCACAAATTTATTTTTCAGCTGTTAAACTTTGATGTTTTCATGGAAAGTGTGAAATTTGATATCAATACTTCCATAGGCACTAGTTATTTAAGGAAACTGAAGTTACAGTTTGGAAGAGTAGTCATCTTGAACTGTTGTCTGGGAGACTTCTGAAGTAATTTCAGGTGTTCTCTTAGTGCCAGAGGACAGTTGGGTAGTTATGGCTTTGTGGATGGAAACTTCTAGATCTCAAGTTCCAGTCTCAGTATAGCCGCAAATGGGAGACAAAGGTGCAAAGTTACTAATCTTTCCTCTGTCTGAGCTTCAAGAGGCGACTTATAACTAATTTTAATGCTAATTTTCACTTTCCTTTTTAATTCTTTCCTTAAAGTTGCCCTAGCAAATAATTTGACTTGTTCATATTTTTAGGACCAATTCTTCTCAGGTTGCTTTTGAAGCCAGCCCTTCTCTTTTGGAGACTTTTCAGAAGTTAGTTAGCTGATATGTGGGTAAAGGTAGTCTGCTGAGCAAATGAGAATTCAGTTTGGGTGCACCTGTAGCTTGGGTCCCCTCGTACATTAAACCATGAGTTAACTGTTCAGATCAGTTCCCTAAATGTTATAGGTGTGGTGATGCAGCGCTGCATATAAGCAGTGAATTTTTTATTATCTCTGCTGCACCAACAAGCCATGCTGCTCTCAGTACCTGTATTGAAACTACAGATTTACTTTTGGAGCATGGTAACTCTAAGGCATGGGAACTCCATGCCATTGTGGGAGCCCATAGAATACCTGCAGCAGCTGTGGTAATAATTTAGGTGTTACCGATTCTGGATTCTAGAGAGATTGTTATACACGTCTTGGACATTTAAGACTAGAAAACCAAATAGTGGGAACTCAGGTATACAGCTGGCAATTACTAGTCTGACTCTGGCAGATGTATTCCAGAAAGACATCCAGCATTCTTAGAATATTTCAGAGACAGTGAATAAGTGAATAGTTTCCCTTATAACATTTGAGTGGATAACCGTATTTCTTTTAAAAGTCTTGTTGTTTTTCATTCACGTTTATCTGGTAGTTCTTATACCTTTCTTCACTAGGTTGAAAACCTTTTCAGTACTATATTTTCTTTCTAAGAAGATAGTCAAGTAAATTTACTATCACTTTAGCTTATTGAAAGATTGAACTCCAAGGCTTTCTGCCATAAATTTTCCCCCAATATCTTGGGATTTTTTTTCAATACTATCTTTTCAACACTCTATATTGCTACCTGTTGCACCACAGCTATTTGCAGAAGTAGTCATGTCTGTTCCTATTTGTTTAGCTTAGCTCTGACATCCAAGAAGCCGTAACTGATGAAATCTTGAGAAAAAAAAAGGTTTTAATGTATGGGCTCTAATCACAACTTATGTTTTGAAGTAATTTCCAAGCTGGAATTTTTTTACCTTTTTTTTTAAAGGAGTTACTGGCATTATTTATTTCTCCATGTGTAACTTCATACTTCTGCACAAAACAAATTTTGACAGAGTGGGATCTGCCTGCTAAACAGCTCATTACTCCTCTGTGACTGTGATGCTGCCAGCATAGCTTCTTCTACCTGGCTTTGTATTCTGTAGCACAAGTCACAGAGGGTTGTTCAGGAAAATGTGTTTTAAATTTATTCCTGCATTTGGTGGGGAGGGAGTTCTGAATCATTATGCCAAGTGATCAGTAAGTAATTATTAAGGTAATGTTTTATTTTTATTCTAGTCAAAGAAAAAAAAGAAATCAAAGGGAGATTCCAAAACGGTTCAGGATACATCTCGTCTAGATGGAAAGGAAGTTGATGAAGGTACTGAACACAAACATACACAAAATGCAAACTTTATGGCTTAAATGCTGTTTAAGATTTACTTGTGTTTGGTTCATAAAGAAACATAAGAAACTCATAACTCCATAGTCATATATTTGGAAATCTGATCTTTGAAACAACAGTATTTAGTAACTTCAACTGATTTTTTTGAGAAGTTATGGATAGTAGGATGCTCATGTTATTCGTGTTTTGCTCTGTGAAGCTAAGTATTATCACAGAAAAATTTACCTTTTGCCATTTTGTGTTTGCAAACTAATGTTGAAGCTGGCTGGTTAAACTGCCCTCAGACTTCAGTTTGATACGTTACAAGCTAAAAATCTTTTCTTCCTCTCTGATTTGATGATGTTTTCGTTTGGGTGATGTTTTAGGAGCCTGGGAAACAAAAATCAGTAACAGAGAGAAGCGTCAGCAGCGTAAGCGAGACAAGGTGCTGAACGACGGTGGCTCAGGAGAGTCAAATCTCCAGAGCATAGAAAACACAGTTACTGTATCCATTGAACAGCTCCTGACTACATCATCACTTCCAGTTGGTCTCAGAAAAAATAAAGGTATGATGCTTGATAGGTCTGTGAGTGTGTCCTAGAAAGATAACTTTACTTGAATGCTTAAACAGTGACGGTTTTGGATGTATGATAGGTATTTTTGGAGGTGAAACTCTTGAGGAAATTATTTCAAGCTGTGTAAAAGCACTTTCTCATTGTGCAGAACTGCCGTGTTTTTAGCTATATTTTTGGGGAAGCTCAAGAGAGTGTTTTGGAGTAAGTGGCTAAGACCCTGGCCTCCATCCACGCTGGTGCGCTGTCGGTTGCCGCACAGCTGCGTAGGCATGTCCCTGTTCCTTCACTTGTGCTCTGTGACTCTGCCCTTTGTTTCCAGAAACTTCAAAGGCATCCTCAGCACTGCTGCAGGCAGCACCAACTCCTTGACTTTTTGAGTGCTTCTTTGTGGGAAAGTTATGCCCCTGAAGTTCTCTTTAAATATCATTCACTGCTGAACATGTAGGCATTTTGTTCCAATGTAGGTTTAGTAGTATCCTGTACTAAAGTTGTTCATAGTGGTAAGGCACATGTGGCTGAGATTTAGTAGTCAGTTACTATAGCTGAGGATTCAATAGATATGACTGCTGCTCTTACAGAAAAGAAAGATTGCATGGGCTGGTTTAAAGCATGTGTAGGCACAGGAATTCATATTTGGGTAAAACTGAGAAATAGGTGCTTTAATTAAATGAAACTTGATGTTCTAGCAAAGTGACAAAAAGACTGAGCCTAACAACTGTCCAGTACCTTGAGACAATTTATTGAAATTTGTATGCTTCACCCTCTTGTTTTATTGACACTCATTTGCCTTGACTGAGTGCATAATTCTTACCCTGAGGACTAGATCAGTTGTTTCCTGTTGCCTTTTTTTTTGCCGTCCATTTACACAGAGCTTCAAGAAATCGTAGTTCCAACTGTCTCTATACACTGCTGCCAGCCATAACTACTGTAACCTCTCTAGTCAGAATCCTTTATGTATCGTACTGGGTTTCTATATCTTATGTATCACCTTGTAGAAGACTAATCCAGAAAGAATTCGGCTGTATCTACTGTTTTCATGGTAAGGTAGAGGTTAGAAATAGTTACAGGTCTGAAATACTTAGAGCTGCTCTTTGCTTGTAAATGACAACCTGTGATTTAGATTTCTGCTCCTTGTTCATTGGGAAAGTAGCTAAAGTTCTTTGAAATCTGCAGTTACTTGGCATATGGGTCTTAAGTCACTTTGAGTGCATTCTGTCTGCCACATAAACACAAATAATAAAAAATAGAGCATTTTATTTTTATTCTTAAGTGTTCTGTAATTGTCTTAATTTACTGCGAGGTACTAATATATTCTTTTCTTAAAATACTAGTAATGGGTTTTTAGAAGATTTTCACAGGTGTTGCTGTTTGAAAAAGCTTCACCTAGTTTTGTTTCCTCTTACTTCTTAATCAGGTGATGCGCTTTTGAATGCACAGATTAACAGTTCTAAACCTGCAAAGGGGGAGTCATCAATTCCACAAGGTAAAAAGTTTTCATTATTGGGCATCCTGAGTAACCAGAGAAGTATTTTACAGAAGTGAAAACAGCAGCTGTCAGTGCAGGATTTTGAGTGGTTACTGACATGGAACTTTACTGTACATCTGTCTCTTTTGGCTATGCAAATGTTATACTTCTAAGTTGCAGTTATTTCATAAGAAGTTGAAAACAGTCTCTGTTACATGTAGAAATACAATTCAGTATTTAGAATTTTCAGACAGATTACCTATTATAGAAATTTTTATGTACAGAACAGTAACATTTATTTTTAAGCTCTGCTGAAAAATTTTTTATGCTAGCTTTTCGAACTTAATCATTTGTGTTAATGAATTATTTGCTCAAAGAAAACCCTGGTATAGGTAACTGCAAAGAGCTCACAAGTCCTGATTGTTTCCTCTTGTTTCAGGTTGCGTACACAAGTTACTCAGTTCTTTACACACTCCTTTGAGATGCATAAATACATGCATTTTGAAAGTTCTTAAATATAAATGCATGTTTATAAAAGAATTTTCTTGATATATGTCGTACACATAACTTAAAATATTTGACTAGTGAATCTTAGCCGTTTTCTACTAACAGATACTGCTTTAATACTTGAAGTGAATTAGTTTGACATAATGAAATCAGGATGGTTGTTTCTTACATATAGCCAACATTAGTTGTGTTGCTTTAAGGAAAAGTAGCCCTTATTAATGTAAATAAGCACGTCAACAAATGGGTTATTAAAAGCACACAGATTCAGAAAGTGAGTCCCTTTCTGCTTGTTTTTGAGAGCTTTACTTCACATGCAAACTTCCTGTACCATGGCACAGAAGGAGGGAGCTGTATTCTTCAGAGATGCCTAATGGGAGGACAGGAGGCTATAATCAAGTTTCAGTAAGGGGAAGTTCTGACAGGTCATAAGGAAAAAAGCTTTTCATGACATAGTTCAAAGCTCTGGGCAATCAGCCTTTATGATTTCCAGAACTTCAATAATGTAGTATAATTTTGAAGTTAGCTGTGCATTGAACAGAAGGTGGGACTAGGTGACTTTGAGAGATCCTTTTCAATCTTAAGTTTTCTGTGATTTGGTGAAAACTTGCTGGTCATTTAGAAGTTAAAGTTTTTGACAGGAGACTAGTATAATAAACAGAGAATAATCAAGCTCCCGCTTCAGTACCTCTGCTGCCTTTTTGCAAAGTTGCAAAAAGGTTTTTCTACCAACTGCAGTTTGGTTTCTGTCTCTTCAATATTCTTTTGCCTTTCCCTAAGACTTCATATTACGCTAGGAGGACGTTGACTGGCAGGAGCAGTGCTAGTGCTGTAGAGAAAGGACAGTGGTTTTTGTACAGCAGTGGTGACCTTACAGATGTCTGTGTTTGGAATTGATTTGTCTGAGAATCTAGGCATATCTCACCTAATTAATTTTATGTCAGTGAGGCCAGCTTGAATTGGGCATGTTCATGCTGCCTGAGTTACAAGTTCATTCGAAAAATAAAATGTTTGGTCTGTAGTTTTTGTTGGCATATGATACTGACTTGTGCATGAGGGTTTGGCTTACTGTTTAAGTGTTACACTTGTAATAATATGCAAGTATTTCTTAATTGCTCGTAAAAGAGCAGTTTTTCTGGTTTTTCCACTGCACATATAAAAAGAGAAAGGGGATTTGATATACAAAGCACTTTGAGAAAGGTTCGTGATACATAGGAAGTGAGGCTGGGTGCACTAGCCCTTATATTTAATAGAGACATGCATTTAAAAAACTTCTATTGTGATCTTCATCTCAGTGTACTGCTGACTTCTCAAAGTATACATTAAACTTGCAGTGGCTAGTAGTTTCTCATCAGGGTAGCATGTAAGAGAGACTCTTGCAGTGTTGTGGTCTTTTACCTTAGTGTAAGAAAATATGTTACTTACAAATGGAGTGTTACTATGATTTTTATCTCTTCCTGTGAGGGACTCTATGGTCAATATGATAGCTATGCTCCTTGTAGATCCTGTTTAGTGTTTGGGAAATATTTTCTGATACTTGGTAATTTCGTCTACATCCTTCTTGGAGAGTTGCTGCATGCAGTTATATGAAACAGAAAATATTCTCCATGTAGTGCATGGGCTTTTCCACAAGTCAGTCAGCCTACTCTGTAAGAGAAACTAGCTGACAGTGTTGAAAGCACCTTCCCCACCCTTTTTTGAATCTAGAGGCACCGTTTCACCAATACGTCAGCCCTATAAAGAAAGGGATGAGGAAAGAGAGTGCAGTTGGTGCTGTTTTTTCCTCCCTCTTCAAGTTAGTAGACAGATGGTACATATCATCTGAACTGGAAAATCAGCTGAGACAGAGCAGCAGCCCTGTCAGTATCATACTGGTGTAGCAAAGCTGCTGTTCATTCGGGGGTTTTTTAATAAGTGAACGTGCATATAAGTGATATTTTAGTTCTTCATCCAGTTCTTATTTTAAATAATCCTTTTATTATTGTTGTATTTAAGTTTCTCCAGGATTGAGTGAAAGCCATACAGTAAATGGAGGAAGCTGGAATGAGAAGTCTGTAAAAATCTCCTCACAGATTGGTGTAGGGGAGGAGAAATGGACATCTGTTCCTTCAACTGCAGCTGGGAAGAGGAAGACTGAGACATTGGCTTGGGGCCAAGACACTGGAGATGCTAATGGCAATGGAAAGGACTGGGGTGTAAGCCTGGTGGGCAGGCCCTGGAAAGAGCGTTCTTTGTTCACTCCTATTGGTAAGCTATTTCCAAGAACTTGCATCTCATAAGCATTTTTACATAAATGTGTTTTTTAGTAGTGGATCTCTGAAATATTTCTATGTTTATATATTAAAAAAATCTTGATGTGGTCTAGTGAAATGTTAACTGAACAGTTTCTGTGTACTGTAAGTTCTGATGACTTAGCATCTGTGTCTCTGTGTACAGTTAAACTGGGTTTTTTGAGTTTATCTGACAAAGTTATTTCTGTGAAGGAATGCAATGTTGTCTATCACCTTCATAAAGTTCCGAAGGTGATTACTAAGCCATTTTGAAGTGTAATTTCTTTTAAATAATGTCTTAAAACCCAGGTTGTAAGTCTATTGTGTTGATCGAACATGATCAAATCAACTGTGTTCGGTTTTGGCAGGTGTTTTAGGCACCAGGCATAAAGATTGTTCAGCTCTTGTGACACTTAGTGTTACGCTGTTTTTCTCATTAGAAACTGGTTTTTAGTGCTCAGTACAATTTTCTGCCTTTATCACTTGTGCTGTCCATAGTAATAATGGAGAAGAGATTTCTTGATTTCTCTCTGGGCAACAATCATCATCACCTTATTAGTAAATGCTGTAACGTGGCCCTTCCCCCTGTTCAGTCTAAGTAATCCTCAGCTCTTCTGGAAAGCAGTGTGCCTTTGTAGTCAGCGGTGTTACTTCAGTCTTGTAGAGTCTTAACCCCAGCCAGCAGCCAAGCCCCATCCAGCCGCTCGCTCACTCTCCCACCAGCAGGATGGGGGCGACAGTCAGAAGGAGAAAAGCTGGAAAACTCATGGGTTGACATAAGGACAGTTTAATAGGGAAAGCAAAACCTGTGCGTGCGAACAAAGCCAGGAAATAATTCTCTACTTCCCATGGGCAGGCAGGCGTTCCCATGGGCAGGCCATCTCCAGGTGAGCAGGGCTCCATGACATGTAACGGTGACTTGTGAAGACAAACGCTGTAACTCCAAATGTCCCTCCCTTCTTCCTTCTTCCCCGCTCTTTATATACCGAGTATGATGCCACATGGCAGGGAATATTCCTTTGGCCAGTTGGGGTCAGCTGTCCAGGCTGTGTCTCTTTCCAGCTTCTTGTTGGGAAGACAAGCCCCAGCTGCCTTGCTGCCAGTGATACAAGAAGTGGAAAAGGCCTTGACTCTGTGTGAGCACTGCTCAGCGATAACAAAAACATCCTTGTATTATCAACCCTGTTTTCAGCATAAATCCAAGACACAGCCCTACCCTAGCCATGATCTGCACAAGTCTGGACCTTTTATTTCTCTGGCATATCTTGAAATGGAGTTCCTGAGGCTAGATTTTATATACCCTTGGAGGCTTTATTGTTACCAAGTAGAAGCAAAGGGCTTTTTTCATGTTCTGGCTAGATGTGTTCTGCTATGTATTCTAATAAGGCAGTTTGTAGTGACTGTGACCAGCTTTTTGTTGGTTCTGTTACTGAGGATACATCGTGTCTGACCAGGCTGCTGTGCTTCTGGTAAAATGAATAATTTTATGGGTGAAGGAGAGCAGTGAAAGTCTTTCATGATGACTTGACTAATGCTTTCAATGCTGTCTCTCACAGTGTTGTTGTATCCAATCTAGAACAGTTGAAAAACTGGTCAGGCCCAAGGTAATGGTCAGTAAGTCCTACTCTCCGTGGTGACAAGGGGGATATCACAGGGCTGTGCTTAGAACTGTCCTGTTTATTGTCTTTATAAGTGACCTGGAGGAGGCAACCATGTCATTCGCATCCAATTTCCAGATTACACCAAACTTAAATGTGGAGGTGGGAATCAGTTGAAACAGTCCAGGTCAGAGATCCCATCTAGAAGGAGCTCAACCTGATAGGAGTAATGGGCCAACAGGAGCCCGAGGTGGTTCAGTGAGCACGAATTTCAAGTGCTGAATCTGGGTTGGAAGCAACCCTGGCTGGATATTGACTGCCTGGCTTGCAGCTTAGTGAGTAAGGGGTCTTGGAGGGCACCAATTTGGACATGAGCCAGCCGTAGATCCAAGCAGCAAAGGACACCAACAGTATGCTGGGATGCATTAACACAGGAGTCAGTAAATTGGGGGTTAGGGGTTGTCTGCTTCTTGGACAACGTCTGAAATACCTGTCCAGTTTTTAGCCCCTTCTCCCCCAGTTAAATAGATGTAATTCTAAATAAAAGCCACTAGTAGTTTTCACTGGCTATTTCTGCTTCTTTTCTGCCTTACATATAAAAGTCAAGTATGTCTTCATTTTTAAGCAGTATGTCTTATTTATCAAAAATTGTTCTGAATTTTATTCCATTCTTTAACATACATATATATATAATTTACTCCAAGCTGTGTTCTATCTACATGTACTTTTCAAAACTTAATGATTGCAGTAATGGGAGGAATAATAGTATGGGGCTCAAAAAACAATTCACTTTACTTTTGTGAGAATTTTATATATAGAAAAGGCTGTAAAAGGAAGATGATCTTGGAAAGCTTGAAAATTGTTTCAAGTTGCGTGTTCATAAAGTCGCATCTCTATCAGCACTGATTAATACTCTCAGTTGTGTGAAATGTCATCATGGCTGGACTAGCCACTGTTTTTCTGATCCGATTCATAATTAAATAGCTAAATTTTCAACATTGCCAGCAGTGTGTGAAGTTCTTTTTATTTTTTTTTCTCCCCTTCCCCCACAGCTGCTTGGAATGTGGATGCAAGGATTAATACCTCTGAACAGAATTCTACTTCTTTCTCCTCATTTGGATTAACTCCTGGAGTTTCTGGTATGTGTGCATTTCCAAAGATTTTTCCACTCTTCTACTCCACCAGGTGGAATAGAGTTTGCCAAGTGTTACTAATATGCATTTTCTCTTTTTTCTTTGAAAATAATACTGCAAAGAGGTGGAAGACACTTAAAAGGCTATCTTTTATGCTGAAATTATGCAGTAAAGTAACTGCAGTTTTAAGTTTTTAGTTTTAAGTTGATAATCAAAAGTTAGAATATTAGTAAGAAGGTTGGAACTAGAGGGGGTTGGAATAAGATGATCTTTAAGGTACGTTCTAACCCAAATCATTCTATAATTCTGTGATTTCTTATTTAGCCTTCCTGTTTGTGCATTAAGTCTAAATAATGGGCATAGTGCTCAGCGTTGCAACGTCTCAAGTTAGAGATCTGAAGGTTTCTTTCTAGGAAAGCACATTTATCCCAGTCTTCTGTGAGGTTTGTTATTTGATGGTTGAGTTTTTCCCCATCAAGGAACTGAATCACTGCTTTAAAAATATGTTCCATAGGCAGGATTTGAAGTCTTGAGTCTTTCTCTGTATGGCAAATGGAAATGCTGAGCTCTGGGGTTCTCTTTTTTGAAATGTTGTGTGCTATAGAGTAGAAACCTGGCTTCATAATAAATCTTGTGTGTTAAACAACTAACTTAAGTCCTACAGTGATTTATTATACAATAAAGGGATCATATGTCAGGTTTTCTGCTCTTGCTTGCTTACACCGTGAGCTTGGCATGGCAGTTTTCTTTTCGGAAGTAGTTGGCCAAATGCTTATGCACTTAGGCTATATTTTCTTGTATTGAAGTTTACAGGCTTTTAACTGTTGAACTCAGGCTCGGTGTCCAGCGTCTTAATTGTACGGAGAGTTTTAATTTAAAAAAAAAAATCCCAAGCAGTCACCTGAATCCAAGTTCAGTCTCTAAGCTAAAACTTATGAAAGCTTATTAAATAAAGTAGGATGGCAGACTGAGCTAAGATTCAACTGCAATACCACCATTTCAACTTTGAGAGAAATATGAAGAAGTGAAGTGTATTAGTTGTCTTCGATGTACCTTAGCCAACAATGTTGTAATGCAGAGTGACCACAAAAGAAATGAGAACATGTCCATGTTTCTGTCATCTGAGGTATCTTTTGCAGAGGTGTATGTAAAATAGAGACCCAGGTCCTATTCAAACTATTTCATCATACAGTAAAATACTAATTTATTTCATTCTTACAATTAAGTTTTTGGGTTTTTTACTTTTTTATGGAATGGGTTTTTTTGTTGTTTATTTTTCTGAAAACAGTTATGTTAGGTATGTAACATCTTCTATTATCGTGACTGGTATTGGCTTTACTGTTGTTTGCCCTGCTGCTTTTATGTTCTTGAAACCTTTTGCTTTAAATGAGCATTGGATTCTTAGTAATGTATAATTTGTTTGATCTGCAATGTAATAAATGAGGTTTCTTGCTAGTGATCTGGTTTTTTAAGCTTCTCCCTGTAAGAGATCTTATTGATACAGGGTAACAATTCTATTACCCATAAAATTTCATTATGTTTTTCAGTTTGAGGAGACTGCTTTTACTCACCCTTCTTATCTCTTTTTGTGGTCTTCTCATGACTTTATTTTGTCTTCCTTCTTCAGCTTCCTTGTTTTCTGAATATACCTCATGCACAAGAGCCTACTAGTTTTCCTGTCCTCTGCAGTCCTTAGAATCTGATGTTTTTCTTTGAGCCTTTTGTCTTCCTTTCCTACTTCCTTTTGTCTTCCTTTCTCCAAGAAAACTTCAGGAAGCTTGCTAACTTACAAGTACAATTTTATTTATTCCTTTTCAGGTTCCAACAGTGAATCAGTTTCTCAGGCTGGTACTTCTGATTTTCAGTGGGATTTAAGTCATGCTCAACCCCCTGTTGATGACGAATGGTCTGGGTTAAGTATGTTCCTCTAAAATGTTCATTAAAGAAATGTTGTTAACTGCTGTTAAAGTGTAGTTGTTTATATTAGCTACTAGTATTATACAGTGGTGGGTATCTAAGGAAAAACCTGGAATGTTTGACTTCTGTGAGCTAATGGACAGTTTGAAGGAATTAGAAAGAAGTATTTTGATCAATTCTGATAGAAAATGGTTAATTTCTAGGAAAAATATTTGGATATTCAAACTCAGAAGTAAGAGAGCTCATGGATTTTAAGGCAGAAAAGTCTTTGTAACAAAACAGTCTTGCTGCGAATGATGAGAAAAATCTACTGCAAGTCTGCAAAATACGTGTTTAGTAGATAGTATTTGAGTCAGAGTTTGTTTCTACATGTTTGTATCTTACTGGAAAGTCAAGGTGACATCAGACTCTTGTATTTAATCTAACTTGCTTTCTCATTTAGCAAACATTAGGAAGTTCTTACATATATAGGAAGCTTATGCAGGAGAGAAATAGCTGAAATTACTTGGGAGTTGTAGTGAAGTTGGTGTTTACTCCCCAGTGTCTCCTCCCTGCTTATGAAAAAGTGTAGTGCCTCTCATTAGGCATTGACCTGAAAAATTGTTCCAGAAGTTGACAAAAGCAGCCTTGCATGTTGCCTTCTCTCTAAGAACAACCTCTTGCAGTTAAATGACTGCGAAAGTGGAAGAGATTGATGCAATCCTTGGCTCCACCACTGTTGGCATGACTGCTCTGATAGCAGATAATTTTGAAACTTATCTTCTGCAGTTTATCTGGTTTAAGGATAAGGGAAGCACATTTCAGTTAACCATTTGAAAGTAATCAGTTTTACATTTTATTAAAAAGGGTATAATTGATTCACATATTTGAGCATAGAATGTTTATGGCTGTAGAGTCTGTTAGTAGAATTTAGTCAAAGTTGTCAACTAATTGAAGAGTACACTAACACAAGTGGGCAAATGCAAGTTTAGGCCAAAGTAATACATAGATACACCTTACTGCTTTATCAGGATCAGGACAAGGATATTAAGTGTATGTACAAATACTACTGGTTTTTATTATTAATAAGAATGGATTATTTTTTCTTAAGCAACTAGTGAGAGGGCAGTAGATAAACTGAAAAATACTATGTTGAGTAATAATTGTTTTTTTCAAATCAGTAAATTTTAGCATCTGAAGTAGGTGTAATTAAGATAATATTTTTATTAGGGAAGTTTCTAACTATTCTAAGTATTCTAACTAATCTTAAGGTCTTAGTGTATTTTTGGTTTCATGATGTTTGCCAGTAAATTTAATTGGATTTATTACTGCTTTTTATTTTGACTTTATTTTCAGTTGTTTAAATTGAATCTCACTGTAGTTGGCAGACCAAATTTGCCTCTTCTTCAATTTGCTATAGTTGGGGGGGGAGAAATATTTGTTATGTTAATATAGATGTGAAATGAAAATGCGATTTTTTACAATGTGTTCTGTTTTAAAATCAGCTTGCTGCAACTTTCTACTAAGCAGACAGTCTAAGGCTTAGTTCTTCCCTTCTGATATTTTTAATTTTTATATAACTGGCCCTTTAAACCCATTCCATCATAAATGAACAATAACAAAATAGAGTATGGACTTAAGAGTCTTAGGAAAAAAAGATTATTAAAAACATCAATGTTATGACTTTTGAGTCAGTAAGATCTACAGTTTCAGATACATCACTTGCAAAGGAATCTTACTAAGGTAAGATTGATCAGTGTTACAGTTCATCATAATTTTTACACAAACTAGGAAGAAGATACAGAGAACAGTTTAAGATAGAGAACAACTCCTAAATTTGTTCCTCTTCACACAGTTTAGAAAAATATCTTGAAGCAATTGCATCAAGCTAGCTGCTGCTATGAGTAGGCTCTGTAAAATCACTGTCATACTCTTTAATGAGTCCTCCACTTATTGATACAAAGTCTTTACCTTTTTTCAGAAATACAGGGTATTATTATTTATATTTTTATATTGAGAAGTGAGTATATGCATACGGGGTTTTTCATTTTTAAACTGAAAATGAGCACCTGTAGAGTAAGGCAATATTCCTGAAAAACCTTTTAATCTTTGTAGATGGACTTTCTTCAGCTGATCCAAGCTCTGATTGGAATGCACCAGCAGAAGAGTGGGGAAACTGGATAGATGAAGAAAAAGTTACTTCTGTTCCTCAGCGTGAAGAGAGATCTGATACTCAGAAGGTAAAAGGTGGTATTTTCTCCTTAGCTCCAAGACTTTGTCCTTACCACTGCCATTTCTTAAAGTAACTTAACGGGTAATGATAAAGGTAATCTCTCATCACTATTACACTGATAAGAGTAGCACAGTTGTGTTTGCTCTGTACACAGTGGAGGAAAACACTGAATGTTATTGAGAAGAGAGAAGTCACTTAGCTCCATCTTAAACCTTTCTGTCTTGCCATTATTAAAAGGATTACATTATCAGTATAGACTGAGAGGATTTAGATCTGTTTTTATAAATACTTCTTGACACTATTAATTTCCCAGTATGAAAAACAGCATTTCCATGCCACTAGTGCCTGGTGCTGTGTTGCCTTTTCCATTCTCAACTCCTCTACCTGCATTGCGAGATAGCATGTAAAGAATGTCCTTCTAGAATGAACTGAACAGATAAGACTGTTCATTTACACTTGTATATGCAATTCCTTATAGCTATTAATTTATGTTTAGTCTATAGAAGGTATGTTTCATTGTCATTTTAAATGCTAAATACCTTCTGTTCCCATATGAAGATTTCAGATAATGAAAGAGAAAAAGCAGAGCCAATTCTTCAGAGTTCTACAAGTGGCAAATCCAAGAAAAAGAAGAAGAAAAAGAAGAAGCAGGGTGAAGAAGCTAACTCTCCTGCACAGGTAAAATCTGGATGGTTTAAAAGGCAATTGCAAGAAATTCACAAAATTGCCTTATCTTTGGATGTTAGCATCTTGAACAAAAATTATTTTGGGGACATTAATTTCTTTATGGGATTGGATTGTCTACTATTGTTTCTGAAGAGTTAAAGTAATTCTTATTTTACTAGTATTTCCATAATTTTTTGTATTCACAAGTCAAACATGGGATAATTCGTAGTTTTGCTGGATTTATGAAAAGCACGAAATACGTGGAAAGTATCTATCCTGAATTACTGATTTTCTATCAAATCTGGATTCTGCACTGTAGGGATGCTTCCAGGAGGACCTGTCCTCTCTATGGGAAGCTTTCTCTTCATGTCCTTTGAAAGACAGCTGCCTTGGTGAATATAACTAGTTAGGAGAATGAAAGAAATTGAAGTTTTCTCTTAAGCTGTCTTCAAGTACAATTGTGTGAGAATATAATGGTTTTCTGAAGTACTGTTTTAATTTGATTTATGTGAAATGGTAAGTCCCGGCGCTTTAAACTCAGTTGGTGAAGCTACTCTGTGACTCACATTTCAATGAGGGAAATAATATTTTCAAACTGAGGATAGTTGGAGTTTTCTGTTACTTAAATAACTTTTGAAGAATTACATTGAAACAGATTTGTAAAAATAGCGAAAGCAGATTGCACTTCACTTGGCAATTGAATCATGTTTGAATAGATGAAAACAGCTATTTTCCTAGTGGGAAAAAGCTTTTAATAGCTCATGATCAGAATGCATCCTGCATGTGTTTACTGTGACAGCCATTTGTAATTTACAGTCTTTACAAATTGACCAATGTTCAGTGGAATCTGACTAGATGAATTAGAGAGAGACAGCAAAAACTTCAGTCATACTTGCTTTAGATTTGCTTTTATGGTTATCACATATTCAGTTTATTAAGAGTTATAAAACATTAAATTCCCATTGCATGAAATTTTATTTTCAAGTTGTCTATGTGGAGGTGGAGCTTGTACTGATTTCCCTTGGGTTTTTTTGAGGCAAATTCAGTCTGGGAGCACTAGGGCTGCAGCTTTTTTTGAAATCTCTTCTGGTCTCTGCTATGTCTCTAACTGTAAGTCAGGATTAATAGGTTATGGTTAACAGGTGTTTGTGAGTGTCCTACATGAATCTTTAGGTCAGTAAAGGCATTCTGAATTTTTTTTTCCATTGCTTGTGAGCTGTCTTTTAAATTATTTATGTCAAGTGGAGTCCTACTTTCTATATTAACGTAATCAGATTTGTTTATTTTACTCACTGGTCTCCAACCATTCCAATTTTGGTACTTTTCCTTTCAGTTCATCAGTCTATGAAGACATCAGTTTACAGATAAGAATTTATCTGTATTAAATTTTTATGTAAAAATGGGAATTTTGCTTGATAGGAGCAGACTGAACTGCTAATACATCACAGAAGTTACCCTTGTTATAACAGTTTAGTCATTTAACTTGCCAGTCCTACTTCAAACTCATTTCAAATTTGTATATTTTTCCTCCTAAAATGGAACATGTTCATTTAAACATCTTCATCTTTCTCATTCATTATACTTAAATGTTCACACTCATTTGTTGACTTCAGTGTTTGTCAAGGCAGTAGAAAGGAACTGAAAAGCTTGGAGTAAGCCAGTATGTGTTCCTTCTTGTCAAGAATCAACAGACTTAGGCTGTGACTGCCTTTTCATAAGGTTCCAGTGGAAATAAGCGAAGGAGCAGTGTTTCCAATGTAAACTCAGAGACCTCTTCATTACCACAGGATTCTTCTAGTGCCACAAACAAGTGTAACTACTCTAATTCCACATATAAAATGAAAGCTTTCCACTATTAGATTGTCTAAGGAGTAAATATGGAGAGTCTTGGATACTTTGGATATATTTTCAATTTCTGTACTGAGGTTTATTTTACACGCATTATGGCAAACTAAACTGGGTTCCAAAAATATTCAAGCATGATAAGGATAGAAAACTATACAGGTTAATATGCAGAGCTTGCATTTTAAAACTTGTAACAAAGCACAGAACCGAGAGCAGTCAAGTGTCATTGTGATACTTCTGCAAAATGTTTAGAGTAAATTCAGTTTAATTTCACATTCTTAAAAATTAACAGGAGTGTGAAGTGCAGCTCATTCTATGAGATTGGGGTTTTTGTTAGTAAGTTGCATTAAGAGTCCTGCTGTCTGGGCTTCATTGGGTCCTATGGGTATTTTTTTATTATGTTATTCTATAAATTTTGAGTGTTATCATAGGCTAGTATGAGCCCACTACTTTAATTACTCTTTTTGATAGATTTTCTCAGTTACAGAAGCTGATTATGGCAACAAAACTCATTCACAGGGGAGAAGAGTCAGAACTTGACTGCAAACACAGGCTCTTTTTTTTTCCCCTCCCACTCCCCTTTTTGTAGGATGCTGAAGAACTGGATAGAGAAGCTGGAGAGCAATTTCAGGCGGATACCTCAAAAGTTCAACCACAGCAGGAAAGAGCTTTTTCTTTGAAGACCATAAGTACTAGTGAACCAGCTAAGGTAGGGATGCAAAATTTGATTTCTGTTACAATTTGATTTGGAAGTGCTCAAGTCATTTGACACATTAATTTGTGTAGATAAGGTTACAGTAAGAATACTGTTTCAGGCTGTGTGTTTATGAATATAAAGGTAATTGAGCAGATGAATTTTAGGTAGATCACAGTTACGACTTTTAAAAAGTATGTCTGCTCTGAAAAGCAGTATCTTCCAAATCAGTAGTCACTTTCTTTACTGGCAAGTTACTTTCTTGTTTGAATATTCAAGCAATGGTTTAAAACTTTGAAATGTAAAAACCTAAGAATTAATAGGTCTGAGCACGAGACTAGTTGTCACAATTCTACTGTTAGGTTGCAACAGAATGAAGTGTTACTAACTTAGAATATTCTGACTTAAATGCAGTCCAAAACTGATTTTTGATAGCTGTACTGAACTTTATGACTGAATAAGAAAAGATTTTATTTGAACCAATTCACAAACTGTTTGCTTCAGCTCACAGTTTAAACATACTCTAGCGAATACAAATTCTCTTTCAATCTTTCTCCAGATAGCAGCTTTCTTAGATACTGCTACCCTACAAAGCATCACATTCTAGGAAGGTGTAAAATATTTAATATTTCTAGTGGCTTTGATTATTGTTTTTATTTCCATAAAGAGTGAACAATACTAGTGGCACAGCAGTTCACTACCAGAGAGTATATGTCAGAATACTGAGTTTTAATTTTTAATTGCTAAGCATTAGTTTCATAAAAATAATGAGGTCTTAAGAGTCAAATGAAAACATTAGAATGAAGTCTTTTACAAGAGGCTGCAAGTCCCCAAACAAAAAGTACAGAAGTGTGTTTAAAATGTCTTGGAAAGCACATTCAGACATACCTAAGGCTTACTCTAAATACTCTACATCTAAGAAGAACTTTACTACAGTTATTTACTACAACTGATTAGTTTAAATCAGTTCAACCTTTAATCAAGGTTGGCAACAACTGCCTATTCTATCTGACTAGTGTATTGTTGGGTTTTGTGCTGGTTTTTTTGAAGCTGTATTTGAAAAGACCTGTGTATGCAAGTGGCTTTATTCCTGTCAGTGTGGGGTTTTTTTAAAAACTTAGAAGTAAATACATTGTTTTATTTTAGATGCTTTAGTTGAAAATGTGTAGGCAGAAAACTTGGATTGTGACATCGAGGTTGGGGGTTTTTGACTTCTAGAAAAAGGCATAATAGTGCATCCTGAAAGACTATAGCTTTTGCTGTTTGGAAATCTAAATTGATTTGAAAAATATCTGCAGTTAGATTTTTTTTTCCCCACTCAAGCTGTCGCCACTGCCAAACTACAAGCCCAGTTTCAGTAGACTTTGCTCAGTGCTTTACTGTTTATAATCACACCCAACTTCCTAGGGGATTTGATGGCATCAGCATCTCATGTAGACCTACACTGCACTGTTTTTGAGGGGCTTGAGGACTTCTGTTACTCTTGAATCTTAAATTCAGTCTGTTCATATATGTGTCTGTGTATAGCTGTGTAAGTGGTAACTATGAAACAAGACATGTTCTGTATTAAACTTGGTGTGGGGGCAAGGGGCAAATGAAACTATTACTAACGTTCTCTGGAACTGGAGTTGATAAAGGACAACTTGTGAATTGTTGTACCAGACAGTGCAGATGGTCTGTCAGTCTTTATCAAGTCTCCTTGACATCAGATTTGGCTTCATTGTAATTTCACACATGCAAAGATGCCTTACAATATTGTTTGACTCAGCTGTTTTAAAAAGTTTTAGAAACAGTCTGTGACTGATCTGTGAAATGGATGACTTGAGTTTCCAAGGCAGGTAATCTAGTCTTAAGCAAATGCCCCAACACATGAGAATGAAATCTAAGGAAAAATAACCTGAGTACAAACAAGTTATTATTCAGTATATCTTCATAAGCATGAGAAACAGCTGAATGTCGAACCTTGTGTTTCACATCACTCTATGTGGTGATAGTATTTCCCTCATGCTATACTTCGGGCTGTGTTGAAACCTTTTGCATTTTATCAGCAGGCCCAAGTTTTAAATGGAGAGACACTTGGAAAAAGAAATAACAGTTTGACAAGTCACTACTTCATTATTGAATCATATGACTATTTATATTATCAAATAGGCTTTATTCGTCATTTCAGGCCTCCTTTCTGAATGAATTTATTAGCAGAGAATATCCTAGCAAAGAGTAGTACCCATTTGTTAATGTTTGACATCACTACCCACTTGCCTGTATCCAGAATTTAGACAGAAGTATTTGGAAAAATGTCCACATAGTGCTGTATGTATTTGTATCATTACATTGGCAGTAATACTGCATGCTGTAACACTCAAGCTGCAACATGTTTCTTAGTCAACCTGAGACAGCTGAGCTATTAAAATCTTAATTGAGTTGCTTTACCTGCTGGTGAAGTGTGACTGTCCTAACAAAACTGTGATACCAACTTAGACAACATTAGAATTGGCTAAGCTTGGAATTCCTGTAGGATAGGAGATCATTTTATCAGCATGGTTGATGTATAAAAAATATTTGAGATTACTAATTTTTCAGTAGATTGAGGGAAATACTGCAATTACAGGTACTAAAAAAACTCGTTTCAGTTTATGTGTAAGGGCACAGCAGACTATTCATGAAAGGTTAGAGAACTGCTATCCTTTAAATTCATGTGTTGAGTTTTTTCAATTAAAGCTGTTTAATTTCTTGCTTAGTGATATGATTTAAAAAGAAGCTTATATCTTTTTGCTCTCTTGAATGTTCTGACTGAATTTTTGAAATGTTTACATTATAGTGATGGGAGCAGTACAAACTGGTGACTATAACATAGGATCTGTACATCTGCATCCAGGGATGTAGACTTCACTATTTGGTTTTCATAGTTCCAGGTCTTGGCTATTGTGACACAGCTACAGCAATGATTTCTTAATAAAACTTTTAAGTTTGGGGTTTATTGCTTGGCTGAGACACCATGTTCTAATACATTTTTTTTAAGCCTTTTGTCATTTGGTGACTTGCTATGGGATCTTCTGGTTTTTATGTTCTGACTTTCCTAATGGAATGTCAAAATGGTTTTTTTTCTGTTTTGCTATAATTTTAATTACAATGAGTGCTACACACTAGGGTACAGTTACATTTTGTCTCTGTAGTGGAAACCTTCAAAATCGACTAGATAATTGAAAAATACTACAAGTACCTTTTATTTGGCAGTTATTTCTGCAGTAATTTCCACTGAAATACTTGCTGACAGCTCTCACCAATATTTGTTATTCTACTATAAGCATACATAGTGTTTTGAGCAGTTTATGGGAATGACTGGAGATGCTTTTTGTTTGATTTGTTTGGGTTTTGAGTTATCTATTTGATCCTATGTAACTTGCCTGCTTGCCTTGCAACCAGATGCATATGTTTTACATCTCTGTTGAATATTCTAGAATCTTTTTAGGGTCTTGGTGATTTATAGATTGGTCTCCCTTTCTTTGCATGTGCTGTATTTTAAGAATTAATTTGTGTCGTTTATCTTTGCTTGTATGCAATTAAAAATTTTGGCACTAGATGGCAGTCATAGTATTACAGCCTCAATTTAAAATTTTTAAGGATTTTAATTTTGGCCTAATTTTTCAATGCCATCTTCTCAGCAGCTGCTAAGTATACTGCCAAAATAACATCATATAAGAGTTTTTACTTTTCTGTTACTTAAAACTTCTGGAAACTTTTTGTTTGTTTGTTTCTCAAATAGTCTGAGGAGTGTCCTTCGCTTGCTGTTTCTACTGAGCCATCTGTAATTGTATCAGAGAGCAAGTCTGACAAGATCGCTTCCCAAGTGCCACAGATGCTGCAAGAGACAGATGTTTCTAGTCCCAATATTAAGCAAAACAGTGTGCCTCCTCTGCAGAGTAAGTATCTCTCAGTACAGTTTATTTGTCTGGATTCAGGATGTACTTTTTCCCCACAGAGCATAGTCAAAATGCTTTGCCCTGGGGTTTGAGTTTAAAGCGCAATATCAGATATTTGTGTGTCTTATATATACATCTTGCCCTATTTTTATCTTCCTTAAAGTTAAAAGCATCTCGATACATTTATTTTAATTGTAAGGAAAAATCAGCTTCATTTGCTCGGATGACTGAAAATGTCTTTTGGGCTTGTCCAGTCCTTAAGAGGTATTTGGATGTACTCAGCACCATCAGGACTGGAGCTCTGTGCTGTGACTAAGGAGTTATGCCAACACTGTTTCAAAGGGCTGCTTGCAAGTCTTCAGTGGAGAACAGATGGTTACTGACACTGCGGTTGACAGAATATTTAGTTACCAGAAATTTGGGAAAAAATACAAATAATTCCATTTTCAGCCTACTGAGGTCTTTTGATTTCTCAATTTAGCTCATTAGCATCTTTTTCCATATGCTTCCATGTAATCATAGAGGAAAACAGTTGCTTATTTGGGAGTAGAAAGGTATTGGGTGATGGACTCTTTTTTGTAGTCTAATTGCTGCAGATATGTTGTTTTTTGAAAATACGCTGTGCCCAAAAATGTCAAATGTACCCTCTGTTGTACTTTACAAAAGTGTGTGTACTCACAAGCATTTGAGTACTTGATAAAAGTGCTCACACAGTAAAACAGGAAATTTAGAAGGGAAGTCAGGATGTGAAATACATTCCTTGAAAAAAAAGTTTTTATTCAGATTCTTTAACAAAGTTAATAAATAGTGACAATCCGTAATAAGTTGCTGGCTAAGTGTTGAAGCACTAAATGAGTTTTTAATGACTGCAGAAGAAACATGATGACTTCATAATTATAAAGTCTCATTCAGCTGTATTAATTGGCTTCTTGGTTGTTGAATACATGAAACAATGAAATCATTCAAGTCGATGTATCAACTTAGGACTTTTTGTTCTGGTTCTAAAATATGAAATCTTTTGTAATTGATTCATGTCTTGGCAATTGAAAGAACATCTCTTAGGTTCAGTATATACAATATTTTACATGTTTTACCACTTTGGCAGCCTGCATGTTTCAAGCCAGCCTGTTTTATTAAGAACACAGTGCTTCTGTATTGGATTATGGATTCCATGTAACCACATCTTTACACAGTTCATTACTTTTAAAAATATTCTTCTGACATGTCACATATATAGTTGTTAAGAGCAGTGTAATCTGGTAAAAGTGAGCAGTTAATGTCAGTTGTGCACATGTGAATTATTTCTAGTAGGCCAGAAAATAACAACAACTCTACTGTAAATAATACATTTGCAAAATTAATGACCTTTGGTGTGTATCATTCTGTGTATTTGTGGATGTACGATGAAATTGGCAAGTGTTGGTTTAAGTGCATTTCAAATGAAATTATTTTCATTTGAAGCAGGTGAATAGAACTTCTCGTTGATTGTTGAATCGCTTCGTAATAACACAGTGTGTATTATCCAGGATTTTAAAAGTCAATTCTGTGTAAATGTTCCCAGTCCTAACACTATAATTATGTTTTGTTTTTTAGCAAAGTCTGAAGAAAGCTGGGAATCTCCCAAACAAGTTAAAAAGAAGAAAAAAGCAAGAAGGGAAACGTGAACTTCCTGAGATGGAC
Source organism: Melanocharis versteri (assembly GCA_013397845.1). Classification (NCBI taxonomy): domain Eukaryota; kingdom Metazoa; phylum Chordata; class Aves; order Passeriformes; family Melanocharitidae; genus Melanocharis; species Melanocharis versteri. The sequence continues at coordinate 171,936 of VZTG01002534.1, read as the reverse complement.
ATGTGTTGCTGAATATTGTCATGAAGATTATGCTGTTTATGCAATAATTTGTGAACATGTACAGAATTTTATATAAATTTCAAACAATTTTTAAAAACAGAACTGCTGTGAACACAAACATCTTTAAAAAGGAATCAAATGAAAGTAACTTTATGATATAGCAAACAGAACACGCTACATTTGAAAGACATTCTGAAGAGTCTGTTTTTCCAACTTTTGGAGAGAGATCTTAATTAAAAAAAACTGGTTTTACAACACAGTGCCCTGTTTACAACAGATTATACTCTCATCTACAGCTGCGGATAAAAGATTAATTTCAAGGAAGGGTTTTCTGTAAAAATAATTGTCTGTACAATAGTGGGTGTTTCTTGCCTCTCTTATGAGTGATGCATTAGAAGCACAGAATGTCAACCATTTGAATTTGTTTCATGCCTAAATCAAAGTGCTTTGATTAAATACATAATCTGCCATATCTTTACAGTAAGTTGGTTAGCAAATCTGCTAGCTATCGCAGGAATCACAAGTGCAAATCATTAACCATTTGTACAGTCAGACCTTCATGGTTTATTATATGAAGTTAACACAATAAAACTGCTTTGGGTTAAAAGTTTGAGAATGTGATTTGAAACTTGAGTATGGTTCATGAAGTTATTTTTTATAATGTCTATTACCTTACTTGAATTATTGAAGATAACAGTATATTTTTAAGAATGCAGTAGTGTGCATAAAATTGGTTTTCTTCTTCATTCTCTACAGTTCTTGGTTGATTCAGGATCCCATCTAAAAACTGTATTCTTTCAACTTCTAAACTCATTGAATGAATTGAAATCAAACTTTTCCTTCCCCTAACACTTGTTAACTTACCATACCCAATTCTGTTGTCTGTATTACTAAAACTCTGAACAAAGCAAAGTGAATTTTTCACTCACAAATTATTTGGATTTCAAAGATCTGTTGGAGAACTGGAGTAGCTTCAGACAGCTTTAATTGACATTGTCAAAAACAGTTATCAGGAACACATTTTTTTACTGCCTTAACCTGTAGTATGTAGAATGTGTCTAGACTTCTGGACAGGAGTTAGTGTTTTTATATTAAAAAAATAAAAAATTATGCAAGTAAAGCAGTTGTAAAATAAAGACCATTTCCCGCTTGAAATTGTTAATTAAAATGGCATTGAAGATGTGTTGTCATTTTCAGGCACTGTAATGATGTGGTATTGAACTGGAGATGTGTTTGTGTCTGTAAGGTACATGCTCAACCATGTACTCTGTAAATAGCCCTTAAAAAATTGATTTGCTAAGGATGGTAATTAACATCACCTGGTAAGTTCAGTTAAAGAGTCAGGATTCTTTTCAAATGATTGATGTCTGGTTTTGTGGCACAAACAGAATTGTTAACAGCTGTAACACGTGGTACTGATCAACAATCTTGTGCTCTTACTGTACTCAACTGCAGTTCAACAGTATTGCAAGGCAAGAGCAGATAATGCAGTAATGCAGCAAGCTGGGTTTAATTGTACTGAAAATGCACCTGCTAATGGAGAGCTTTCCTAATACATGGATATTAACTTGCACAGGTATTAACTCCTGTATATCAGGAACATGACACTCTAAATTGATTTGTTAAAATAAATTGAGAATATTGACGATATTGATTTATTTACTGGAAGGGAGTAATGTTTAAGAGTGATATTTGTCATGATTTGTGTAAAATTTAGAACTGAAGTACAGTCTTTCAAGGAGTATCTTAAGGTAAACATGAAAAATAGGATATTATGAAATCATGCAGAGTCCTTTGCATGTAAATAATATTATAATTTTACTTGTCTTCGTAGCAAAGGTTAAAAAATACCCTTTGAATTCAGGTTTTTAATGTATGTCTGAAATCTGTTTCCAACCTGCGTGTTATGCTACGAGCCTCTTACAGAAAATATGAAGATTTTATGTAATGAAAGAGACTGCCCCCAAGGACTTTCACTGCATAAATTCTTCTTTTTTTCTCTTGAAAATAAAATTGGTGATATTTCTGGGTTAGTCGAATAGCTCATCATTCTGGAAAAAGAAACAAACTAGCTAAAACATAGGAACCCTGCTAACTAACTGCTACTGCTAAGCAGGGTCATATAAATATATAGCCTTCCTTTCAAAATGTTGTTACCTATTTAGCAGCACCTCTTACTGTTTTCTTAATGTGCAGTTTCAATGTCTTAGAAAGCAAAACTTGCTTTATTTGACATTCATTGAGGAGGTAGTAACTCTATATCATATTGTCTATAAATAGAAACTTGGTTATCTATGTACTGTCATGTTTCTATGATTCAAGCAGTGGTTAGTCTTAATGATACACTGAATCCAGACTTTGGTACTTGGATAAAGCAAAAAACACCATTTAAAGAAACTTAATCTTTTTTTTCTTTTTTCTTTGGGTTTTTTTTCTGTTGTTGAATGCATGGAATGGTTTCATAAATCCAATATGTTGTTTTTTTCTAAATACTCTGGAATTATTTGTATGTGTAATTTAAACTTTGTGATGATGTGTAATTGGATAGTCATGGCATATTTTTATTTCTTTTGTGGGGAGGTGTACAGAATTCATATGTGCTTGTTACAAAGGTAACTGTGCATTGGTTTGGAGGGGGGTGAAAACTGTATTTCTGATGCCCTTTTAGAAGTCTAAAGAAAAAAGTGCAAATGAAGAGCACTACTTTAATATTTACTAAGAAAGAATGTACATATTAAAAGCATTTCAAAATTTATAGAAATATTGCTAGTGCTGTTGTGTTGTAACTGAATTGTATCTCATTTGAAACTACCCTATTAATAGTTCCTAGCCGTGGGATTTTCCTGTGAATAAGGCTTTTGAAAGGTGCAGACATCAGAGTACATAGTTTAAGCAGGCTTTCATCTATTAGTTGTTGTGCCTTTAACTCAACTAGGTTGCCAGTCAAGATCTCAGCTGTTAAAAATTGCAGGTCTCTCACAGACACTTTTATCTGTGCATCTCCTCCTGGTGACCAGTGAGTAAAAATGAGCAGTTCTGGTTTTTTGGGCCAGTACTAAAAGATTTCTTTATTGTTCTGCTGTAACTGGAAGGAAAAAAAATCCTGAAAAATCGAATTGCTTCTTAAAATATTCTGCTAAAAATCTTTTACTGTTAAAATTGTGAGTGAATTACTTAATTTAAGAACAAAGAGCATCAGCCAAATGAATCTGGGGGGGAAGGACCAGGAAGGGCTGCATGACTGATAGTTCTTAACTTGAAAGTAATGTGGCAACACAATGGATTTTGCTTGCTTCAGGACTAACAGAATTGCTGTTAATTTGGATGGATGTTGGGAGGGGAGCAAGGTGGGATGATTTCTGTTTCTTCATGGGTGTGCAGTGAGAATTATTTTTGCCTGTGTTCTATATCATGTTATTAATGATTCATGGGTTGTTCCTGTTGGAACTTGGTTGAATTACTAAAATTGTCTGTTTTCCCTAGTGGGTCCCTTCAGTTGAGGAAACTATTGAACTTCTGCTCTTTTAATTTCTGGCTATTTATACAAAGCTGAAGGTTTCTGGTTCACTGAAAATTGGTTTCTTAACTGAAACTGTGATGTCTTTAATGTTGGTGTATTTTGAAAAGTGCATTTAAAACTCTTAGCATGAAACTCATGGTTTCAGGAATTCATACAATACTCTTAAAAAAAACATGCTTAGGAACATCTGCGGCTACAAACAAACACATTTTCTGTCTTATTTGTAGCATGAAGTGATCCCTTAACTTGGCTCAGTATTTTTAATCCAGTCCATGGCAGAGGGTAAGTCATGGATCACTCGGAACTGGATTGCCACAATGAACTCAAAGCTGACTAGTAGGAGGTGGTTCCCTGTTTCCTCACAGATAGCAAGTCCTGTACTAACTGTATTTCCTCTTAGCCGTTCAACAGGCTCTGACTTTAAGTGATTCCTTATTTCAAATACCTGGTGAAGTATAAACCAGATAGGTTGTTACTGAGAGGTAAAGGCTGCCAGTTTGTTTCTCATGACTGCTATTTCCTTGGCCAACCTTACCTATGTAGCTAACAAATAAAGTCATGCCTTGAGCTATGTCTGCAAACAAAGCTCCGGATGGAAGAGAATTCCTCTCTGATGTGAATGTGTAACTCGGACTCTCTCTCAGCCAGCCAGGCTTTAATGTGTCTTTTGAAGAGGCACGGGACCCAGGAGACCGGTGCCTTTTTGAGCTGTAGCCGGTTAGCCAAAAGAGTGGGAGCTGTATCAACTGCTGTCCCTCTGCTGCTGCGGGGCTGAGTGGCTGGGCGTGTATCTAAGGGCATGTGCAAGCTTTGCTTCTGCTCTCAGAAGTCTTCAAAGGCACTGTGAAAGATCGGTAACCTCACATTTTCACCTGTTCACAGAGGCAGCTAATGAATGTGGCAAATACCTACAGCCGTGTCTGAAGTAACTGCAGTGTTAAGTTTTTTCAAGGAGAGACAGATTCCAGGGAAAGCTTCCGTGGAAGGTAAAGAAGCTAATGAGTGCTGGGACTTTTTCAAGAATGCTCTTCTGAAAGCACAGAAACAATTCATCCCCTTTAAAGATAAGGGATGTAGGAGAAGCAAGAGCCCCCTGGGCTTAACTGCGAGCTTCTGAATCTGCTCAAAATCAAAGCATACCAGAGATGGAAATGTGGATAAATATGCACTGAGAACTATGCAGGCACTGCCAGGCTGTGCAAAGATGCAGTTAAAAAAGAAAAAGCACAACTCGAATTTGGCCAAGATGTCAAAAAATACAAGAAAGGGTGCTTTGGGTACAGAAGCAACAAGCAGAAACAGAAGGCAGATACTGTCCATTGATAAACAGGACAGGAGCATTAGTCACCGGCAACACTGAAAAGGCAGAGGTTGTCAGCACTTCCTTCACCTCTGTCTGCACCGGCAGTGCTGGGCCCCTGGCCTTGGGACCAAAAATCCTGGCTGCTGCAAACACAGATCCAGCAGTGTCAGTGAAGGAAGAGTCGGGGGTGAGCTATTGCAGGAGCTGACTGCAAGGCTGCTCTCCATAACCTTTGGGAAGTTGCGGAGACTGGGGAATGGCAGAAGACTGAAAAAGGGTAATGTACCCCTATCCACAAGAAAGGCTTAAAGGAGGATCCAGGGATATTTAGGCCTATCAGTCTTGCTTCAGTCCCTGGGAAAATTCTGGAACAAATCCTTCTGGGAGCTATCACAAATCAGATGAAGCACAGGATTGGGTAAAAGCCCATGCAGATTGACTAAGGACAAATTGAGCCTGACAACCCTGATCACCCTCTGTGGCAAAGTAACCTGCTTGGTTGATGTGGGGTGGGCAGTGGACACTGCCTGGATTTCTCCAAGGCTTTCAGTATGATTTCCCACTGCCTCCCAGAAACAGATGGGCTGTGGTGTGGATGAGTGCTCCGTGTGGTGGTGGGAATTGGCTGACAGACAGCACCCAGAGGGTGCTGGTAAATGGCTCCTTTTCAAACGGGCAGCGTGGCACGAGTGGGGTCCCCCAGGGATCGATGCTGGGCCCACCGCTGTTTAATATCCTCATAAAGTGATCGGGAAGGTGGGATCAAGTGTACCACGATGAAGGTTCCTAATGATACCAAACTGAGGGGGAAAGCGGACACTTTGGAAGAGAGAGCCACCGTGCAGGAAGATTTGGATAGGCTGGAGAGTGGCTAACAAGAATCTGATGAAGTACAGCAAGGGCAAGTGCAAGGTCTTGCACCTGGGAAAACATAACTCAGGTGTGCAGCACAGGCCAGGATCTACCCAGCTGGGGAGCATCTCTGTGGAAAGGGATCTGGGGATCCAGGTGGACAATCAGATCAATATGAGCAAACTGCTGTGCTGGCAAAGAAAGCCAAGGGGATGCTGGGCTGCATCCACAAGGGCATCACCAGCAGAGATCAAGAAGTTATTATACACTCTGCTCAGTGCTCATCAGGCCACACTGGAATAATGTGTTCAGTTTTGGTCCCTGCTGTGCAGAAAAGATGTGGAGAGGCTGGAGAAGGTCCAAAGAAGAGCGAGACTGGGAAGCCTGTCACAGGGGCAAAGGCTGAGAGAACTGGGTTTGTTCAGCCTGGAGAAAAGAAGGTTTAGGGGAGACCTTATCACCATGTCCCACTATTTAAAGAGAAGATGGAGACTCCCTTTTTACAAGAAGTCACATGGAAAAGACAAGGGATAATGGGTACAAGTTACTCCTGAGGAGGTTTCAATTGGACCCATGAGGAAAATTTTTCACAAAGAGAACAATCAGCAGTTGGAATGGTCTCCCCAGGGAAGTTGTGGATTTTCCCAACACTGGAGACTTTTGAGATTTGGCTGAACAGATTGCTGGGCCATCTTGTCTCGACTGTGCTTTTGCCAAGAAAGGTTAGATCAGATGATCCTTGTTCTGTACTTTAAGAAAAAAACAATGGCACCACCAAATGCCATAAAGCTGGCCGGTTACACTACTATATTGTTTGAGTGCAGTAAAATTATGAACGGGAAACAGACTACTGTAAAATTCTACATGACCGCTTGCTACCTGTCATTCCATAAGTGGTTTGGGGTTTTTCCTGTGGTATACATAAAATGCATCTCAAGAATTGTATTTCTATCAATCAAATTCTGCAGTTATCAAGGTGATTTTCTCCAGACATTTGAGACTTTGACCATGGACTTTGGTCCATGTGTTCTTCGAAGACTCTACTGCTTTAGGTTACTGGGTATCCTTTTCATAACCACCACCATGTGGTTTCTGAATTACAGAAGAATGTAATCCATCTGTGATAGTGTGAGGAGGAATAAAACCTACAAATTCAGTGATTAAAAAAGGCTGTAGTCTTGGCCCAAATTATTTTTGTCAGGGGCAGTCTAGGACAGGGCAGCTTCCTCAGGTGTCTGTTTCAAGTCATCTGTTACAAGTAACCCTGCTGTGCCAGCATCATCTTTCATTTGACTTTTGAAGTATGTTGTTCCAGTTTTGTGCCTTAGTTTCACTGCCCTTTAGCTTGGCTGCAAAGTTAGAGTCTTTCAATTGCTTTGAAACTTTTTCAGGTTAAACTCTTTCTCCACGAACTCTTGCCTGCATGGTCTGAGCAGCCACTTCAAGAAGAACCAAATCTGAGATTGTGTGGTGACTCTTGCAGAGCAGTGGCCAGCACCCAGCAGCAGCAATGCCAGCTCACCCTCACCCCTGCCTGCCCTGCTCCTCTGGCTCACCTCCAGCAGGGGCAAAGGTAGCTGCTAAATCAGATGGGGGCTGTGGTGATACTTGAGAGTTATTCTTACTCCAGCTGGCTCTCTGGTATTTCTGCTGTAAGTCAAGTCTGCGGCCTGTGTAGAGTAGGGTTAATATTGGTATTGCACTACGTATGAAACTCACACAATTGTCTTTAACAGGTGAGGGTTCACCTTCATAGATACCATCTGTCACCATCATGCCTGCCTGGTTATTTTTAAAACATTTAAAAATCTTAATCATAGTAGATATTTTAAATATTTTCTCCATTTTTGTTGGAATTTCTTTCTGGATTTTCCAGGGATGGAGGTTCAAACAGCACTCTGCTCTGAACAAACGTGTTTATTTGATTTAAAAAAAAAAAAGGAAAACTTGTCTTTTTAATAAACTAAAATAATGTTACTTGGACTTGACCTGTATATTGAACACTTTTGAACAGTAGTAGCAGTAGTAAAAAGTATTTAAGTGCTTTTCTGGAGTGGGCTCAGCACTTGATAGAATTGAGCTGGCAAATCAATACTGTGCTATTTTATATTCATATACTACAGACATGCAGTTCAAAGTCATCCAACTCATGCAGCCTGATGTTACCTGTGGAACTTCTTTATGAGGTTTTAGGAGCATATCTTTTTCTGTGAGCCCTTAGCAGGCATGCAGAACAGCAAATTTTGTGATTGTTTTTGTAATGATTAAAACACTTTAACTTGTGCTGCCTTGAATATAAAAAATATTTTATAGAGATGCATAATTGAAGGATTCCAAAGCCTGACAGAGGTAACTGAGAGGGGCAGGTTTTATGTACCCAAAGATTGCCATGTGTTTGGGGTTTCTGCAACCACACCATGTGAATGCTAGACTATGGTCAAACTTAGTCAGAAGTCGTGTGTGTCACATCAGAAAATAACTTTTTGTCTGTTTCACTTTGAGGCAGAACATCAGGCGTGCAGCACAAGATCATTATGGGAAAGCAGGATTGCAAGTGCTTCACTTAACATTAGTAATTCCATCTCTAAAAATCTTGAATTTGCACTAGTATGCCACTGGAATTTGTGCTGCCAGAGAGCACTGTGCTGGAACCCATTTTCTTATGTGAACACTTAATGTAATGTTAACACCTCTTGAGAGCACCACACATTATCTTTCACACAGCATTTCACTTCTGCTTTGTGTTGCTGCTGTATGGAGGACATGATACTGTTTGAGGCTTTAAACTCTTTAGACTTAACCATTCCAAATATTTCTTGAGCAGTCCACCTCAAAGAAGGTATTTGAACTGAAATTTAACTGAAGAAAGAATTCCTAATTGCAAATTTTTGTTCTTTTTTTTTTCCTTATGGCAAATCAGCAGCTCAGCCTGCTCCATATGAAGTGAGCTATCAGCAGGGTGTTCTGTCAGGGCTTTAAGGCTGTCTCCATCAGCATCAGCATGGTAAAACTCTCAGTGAGGGGTGCTGTCTTACAGATATGAAGCTGTCCTATGTGGCAGTTAAGTGGTTTAAAGGCTCATATACATTAAACATCAAAAGGGAAGGGGAAAAATGTGCAGATTTGCATTTTCAAACTACGTTTGGGTTTGGAGAATGTCATGTTGGTGATCAGTGATTTTTACACTAAAAATGAAAAGAAAGTTCTCTCCAAAGTGACAAATATGTATCATTCTGCTCTGCAGAGATGGGGTTTCTGAATGCTAAGACTAAACCTCTGGTATTCCAAAGGTTTATACATAGATGTGTGACACTAAATGAGTTGCAGTGGAGATGATGAGTTAGAATTGTGTCTTACTGCAATTACACTTCCTCTGTGCCTTTACTAGTCCGTTACTGAATACCACTGTGAGCTGGTCCATCTCTGCAGTGTTGACTCAGTCAGGATTTCCCAAAGTTGCCTAAGGCTATAATCAAACATGTTCACATGTGCATGCCTATAAAATGCTTTACAGTCACAGTATAGTAATATACATTGATAACCTATATTGGCACACAGCAGAAAGCTGTGTGATTGTGAGACATGCTTTTGAAACAATGTTTATACTGCACTTGGAGGTCAGCTGGCAAGTAATGCTATTTCAGTAGAATTATATTGGCATTTATTATGTGATTTGCAATACAAAAGATGAAAAATTAGACATATGATTTAAACTATCAGTGTTACTTCTGGCATTAGGTATCTTAGGAGGATGTTTTGGAGACTGTGATGAAGAGAAGCCAAAAGTATCTTTGGTTTTTATAATTAGGAGAATATTAGCAGCCTTGATCTTTTTTTTCTTTAGAAGAAACAATATAAAATATGCAGTATTTACACATGGTATTGGTGGCTCCATCTTATGTAGCTTTAAATCTAGATTTCCTAGCTGCATTACACATTTAAAAGAATTATAAATTGGAACAAACTTAATCCAATTAAGCTTTCTGCACCATCAGCACTATACAGAAGTGTTTCCCTTGCTCTTGAAGTAGTAATACCATCAGTGCAGTATCTCTGCACTTCATGAAGGACATACGACGGACCTGTAATTAGTTATAGTGTATATAAAAGGTTACATTGCATGTACAGTACTTGCAGTTTGCCTCTGCAGAAAAAGGCACATATTGGCTAACTGGGTTTGAATTGCTATCGTGTGCTCAGCAAATCAATCATCAAGGGGATTCAGGACAGACGGCTGAAGGGGACAAATCCAGCTGATATTTTCACAGTACAAAGCCACCGGCTCCTATGGCATGCTCTGCAGGCTTGGCTGGAAAGCAATTGGTCTCCATTGGTGACTCCATAATAAGCAGTGGATGGGTAAACAAGCAGAGGATGTGACACTATGAGAAAGTTAAGTGCTTTTTTCAGCACAGAAACCAGTACATGGGAGACTGGAAGTTTCCGTAATGTTCCATGGCAAACCTCTGCCTGCTGTGAGCACTGCTGAGAAGAACTGGATGGCATGCCCTGGAGTTTGCTCAAGAGTCCAGCAGACTTGGAAGACAGCAGGAAAAAAGGGATAACTCCATAGATATTCAAAGTAATGATGTTGGTGCTTTTCAGTTGCTTTAAAGTTGGTGGTAGCTCAAAGCTCCAGGGTTTTGCATGTTTGGCTTAATATGCTAAAGAATAAAGTGCACCTGAGGGAAAGTCTAAGCAGGCTCCCAGGTAAAGTGGTGACTTACTGCTTGAAACCTGACTGGCATCTAAAAATCTGAAACTGGGAAATGTTTCCTGTGTAAGTTACAGGCAGTAATAAGTTACAGTCACGAAAGATGTGTTGTTTTAATTCATCTTGACTGTACTTAAAATCAGTATTGGTTCTCAATAGAATGAAAGAACATGATTTGTCACTAGACTGAGATTGTTGATAGAAGACAAAATGATCATGACTTCTACTAGATATAACCAAAAAAAATCCAAACAACTATGTAAACAAAGCATGCTTGATGATCAAATCGGTGGGGGGGGGAAGGAATATCAACATTTTTTCTTATTATAAGAAAAAAAAAGTGATCTTTTATAAGAAGGGGGAAAACCCATAATTGTATAATAAAGAAGGGAATTAAATCTGGCAACATTCCCAGTGTTGAGCCATACTCAAATGAATCCATAAATTAAACATTAACTAATCTAACTAATGGAACTAAAAGGAAGTAAATGCTATTTGATGTATATTAGCTTTTCTTAGACGGTTTGCCTCTCCTATCAATCAAAGACCTGTGACCTCTCTGACTGCAAACTCAACACAGTATTAAAAACTGTCACTGAGATTTCCTTTGCTCAAGCAATCTGGCAAGCAGAGAGACTGCTGGCAACACAACAACCAATTTATCCAACAGCCCTGTCTCATCCTTGTATGCTGTACTTTATGTTCTATAATTGGCTACAGATTATGGATAAAATGTCCTAGTCAGTTTAATACTGTGTCCAGCATAAGCATTCAGGCCGAAAGACCAAAAAATCTCCAAGCATGACCTTCCACTGGGTCGGTGTAGTAAAAGGTCAAATGTAAATCTGGGGATGTTTTAATCTGAGTGGTGAAGAGGAATGGGGGTACAATCCCAATACTGTGTCCATTGGTTAAATGAATGCTGTTATCTCTGATGCCTGCAGTTTTAAAGGCTTGTACAAAACTGTCTAGGTGCTCACACTAGTGAGAGAAGCAATAAACACACTTAAAGGACTGAAAGCAGTGTCTTGATGAGCAGAAAATTAATTTATCAAAAAAACTTGGAGAATAATTTGTGTAGAGTAGAAATTATTAGGATATGAGGTGCTACAGGGCTCATTAGCCTGGTGGAGGAAGAGGCGATGAGTTTTAGTTGGATGCAGGACTCCTGCATCTACCAATTTTGTTGATAACAGTTGCAATTAGTTGTGATGTCTCCACTTCCCAGTATCTTCAGGCATGCTGAGCCAGCAGGGGAAAAACCAGGAGAACTAAAGCTATTACAGAAATTTACAGACTTCCCAAGGCAAAAGGAGAGAGTTCTGTATTGTTAAGGTACTGGCAGAGCCAGGCTATGACTCCAGTGTAAACATCTTCTGCAAGGCAAAACGTGAGCCTCTGGCAGCCCTGTGCAAAAGTGATTAGGAAAGAACAGCACGGGCAAGGGAGAGGAGAACGGGAGTGGACACAAAAGAGCCACAAACTTTGGGAAGCAGGCACCCCATGTGGAGCAGATCTCCTCTGAGGAGACTGCAGCACACGGAAAGCAAACTGTATCTGAGGAAAAGCTTCAAGAGCATGTTACCAAATTGCAAATCTGCTGCCAAACAAATAATTAGAAAATTGCCCAGCCTATTTTTGAGGTTTCTTTCAAATGTAGCACAGATTATTTCTTCTCACCCAAAATGTTAAAATTAATCTGTGAGGCTGGCGTGAATGAGAAGGCCAGTAGAAAAAAGAGCTGAATCTCAGTGTACTCTAAAACTTACTAGCCTTCCTTTGAGTCCTATATCTTCAGAGGAAAATTGAGAGGCTTTCAAGTCAGAAAAGGGGAAAAAGAATGATGCAGTAAAGAAAGCTTTTCCTTGGAGAACATTCGAGCTCTTGGCAGGGCAACGTATCAAAATATGTTAATGACATGTTTCTTAAAACCACCACCTTCAAGTAGAATGATGAAGCTGTGGCCCAAGGAAGCTAGAGTTACAAACACACTTTACCATCAGGAAGGAAAATGTGTAAGCAATTTCCTAAGATATAAGAATCACTATCTTCTATAAGACAAATTATGACAAAATATCACAGTAGTGAGCTAGAAAGTTCCAGGCATTTCTCTCAACAATTTTTAAAGATTCAAACAGAACTTTTAAAAGAAAGAAGAAATAAAAAAACCCAAACACCAACTAACTAACCATTTGTTGTCCATTGTTTGGTGGTGAAATACGAGAATTTGACTAGCTCTGTAGGCAGTTGCACATCAGGCTGTGTCATTGCAATGGCTTTCTTACAGGCTCTGTGTTCTGAGTTGTAACATGCTGGAGAAAAATACTGTTCTCACTCTGATCCTTTTTACGCAAACCAGGGGAATGAATGACCTCTTGAACCCAATTTGACTCGTAGCAGCAGTCCTATTTCACCGCATGTTGGCCAGCCTTCGTGGCAGAGAGATAGGATCAGACTTTTGCTGGGGGCTTACTTCTTTTAGAAAGCACAGGTGTTTTTTAAACTTCATTGCATTAAATATTTCTATACCTCTGAATATTTGAATCATTTGCAGCCATCCTGAAACACAAGTTCTGAAGCAAACTGAACAAAAGGACTCTTAAAATGGCTCTTTACTACAATAAGAGTCACTTTGCCAAAGTTGTCACCTCCCTGTGCCTGAGGACAATACCCAGACCTTGGTTTCTGGACAATGTTTAACCCTTTTCTTATCTTGTCTTAACTTGGCCAAATACAAAACAATTAACAATGCCTTTGTTCACTCTGAAGCACGTGGCTAATCCTGCAAGCAGAAGATGTGATTCCCTTGAGCTGCCCTTTTGTTTATGTGCTGTAGGCAATGCTGGGCAACAGCGTAATTGAATTATTCAAAGCCGGTTGAACTATGCTGCACCACCTCTGTGGGCTGTGAGGACAGATTGAAGGTGGGAATCACAGTTTCTAAGCCAACTGTCCTCTTCCAGCAATCTTGTTCAGAAAGGTATTAACAGGGTTGGGAAAGTACCAGTAACCAATTTTAGTGAGCACTAGAAAGTGCAAGAAAATGCTAAATGGACCAGAGCATCCTTTGTCAGGAGGGAGAAGTTGTCCCTGCAGTGAGAAGATCACAGATAGGGAATTCAGAGCAGAAGCAGGGCACAGAGTATACTGGGTTTTGTTTAACAGCTTGCAGCACAGAGAACAGTTGGCAATGCAGCAAAGTTGGGCTGTGTCCCCTCCCAGCTGGCTAGCAGAGCTCCCAGGGTGTGCTGTGGGGAATGAGTGGCTGTATGAACGGAGTTTGGTGATCTACAGCTCTGCTGCTGTCACCAAAACTGCGGGAAAAACAAAAACTCTCCACACACATTTTTAAGGTTAGAGAGTCAAGGCATTACTTTATTATCTGGCCAGGGTGTTGTTCTGGCCAGGATGTACCACAGAAATCATCTCATCCACACATAGCCCGGGTGTGCAGAGGGAATCATTCCATGACACATAAATTTTACTAGATTTTTCAGATCTTTTATACAGTCAAAACTCATAGAAACGAATTGGGTCCGCGTTCATTGGTTTAAAGTTGCAAAGTTCTTCGTATTTGGTCTCCTACTGGAGCCGGATTTCTTCGCTTCTGATGTTAATTAGATCTTCATTCCTTGATGTTCTTTTCAGTCCTTTCCGGAGGAGATGTCTCGTACTCTGCCAGAGGCAGAGTCTGGGGTAGATGTTCGTAGATGGCCACTGATGTTCCGTTAATGGCCGCTGATGTTCCCTTCATGGCCTTTTTCTCTTTGGGGATACTCCCAGGCTGTTGATCAGACCCCACCCGGTGGATCAATGCTTTGGAAAGAAACTTAAAAATCTTTTTCCCGGGACAAAGGCAAATAAACCCCCTTGACTAAAGTCATACAAATATTTTTAAACTGGTATGTTTTCCAACACTGTGGTAAGGAGGGGCAGGCGGGAGCCATGAGCCTGCATTTCTTCTCTGGATACATCCCGCAGCCTTCTCGCTGACTGGCGACTGAGCAAGGGCGTGTCAGGCTTTGACCCTGTGCAGTGTTTAATTTCAGCATAGACTGTTCCCTTGGAAATATTTCTTACCATATGGATCCCACTGGAGAGATTATCTACTTTTTCAGCACAGCTGAAACAAGTGCTTGTAAGTACGCTGTTAATTCTCTTGAGTTTCTCTCACTTGCTGAGCAAGACAGTGATACTGGTCGTGTTCAAGTTTTGATGAATAAAGATGACAGTCTCAAGTATCTGTTGTACCTCTGGGAACCTTGACAAAACTCAGGTGTCATCCAGTTCAGAAGTTGCCCCTGTTGCATCTTAAATGATCTTCTACCATCAGGGTGTAAGATCAGGTATTCTGGATTCACAGCCACCTCTGTAACAAGTTTCTTGTTTTGTAAGGCAAAGTGAGAGACAGGGAAGTTTTACCTACAGAGGCTGTGGTTGAGGAGGGCCTGTACCTGTAGCAATACTCAGGCTCTGAAGCCCCCTCACTACCAAGATCTTGCCAAGCAAACCAAATACAGCTAGTTATAAATCAGGAGCATGACGTGAAGCCTGATGTTTCCTGCTCTTTCCCATCAGGTTTTTGAATGGAAATTAATAATTATACAGGAAACTGCTCTGAAGTGATTAGCATTTGCTGCTTATTCTTTCTTCCTTTTTCTTCTGAGAACATGGAAGTTAAAGCCATTGTTGGGAAACCGTAATTGAAAGCAGACATGCAGTTTATTTCTCCTTACAGAGACGAGGGCTGTGCTGGAGGATATTATAAGCAGCATCTGCCTCTTGCAGCTCCAGGACCTGGAGTTCCTCCTGCCTGGCTGCTAAAGCCCAGCTTGTTGTGCCCATCCCAGGCTGAGGGATGCAGCTGCTGCTTTCCGGTTTGCAGGTACAGGAGCCCAGCAGGGACAGCTGCACAGATGGCCACAGACAAGGTGCTGCCTTCATCTGTGCCTCCTACACCTAGGACTTGCAGAAGACCCAAGTACAGACCAGCTGGTCCAGCTTGATGCTTGCAAACAAATAACACCCACCCACCCACTGATCACTCACTGATCCCCCCAGCAGCTGGCACTTGCTCCTTACAGCCCCCACACACGGTGTGGAGCGTGGACACTACACAGAGAGACACTTAAGAAAGGTATTGTAAGAAGTGAGGGTGAGCAGGCAGTGTTCGGCCAGACTCTGCACATAATTGATCTTTTTTATACCCCTTTCTGTCTGATCCTCTCTGTGCTCCTTCCTGATCCCCCTCCTCTAATTATTCCCTCCCCTTTGCTCCTTCACAATCCCCTTCCTCTAATTATTCCTTCCAGAGTTTTGTAGAGTCCCCCTCAAATATCCCAAACCCTCCTGTTCTTCTGGTTTATGCTTTCTTATCAGTTACTAACTCCAGGTGACCCTGTCCAAAGCTCTTCAATGGCCCACCGATCAGTAACCTGACACTTTTGGGTTTTGTCGTTGTCTCTTGTCCCTTTTCCACCAGGTTCGCATCTGTGTGTCCTTGTTTATGGAATCCCCCTGAATTTATTGCCACCTCTGCTTTGAAAAGGTCAGGTCCTTGGCCAGTAGCCTTCAGGAAGCAGATGCTCTTACCTTCCACATGGCACGCATGCAAGGGTTTCATCTCTAACTTTCCTACTCTTTGTTACTGAAGGACAAGGTCTCTCAAGGTTACTGTGAGATAGTCCAGACCCCATGTTTTTTTATTTTCCTTTGGCCTCTTGAATATTTGTTTTGTCAATACTGATGTTTCATTTTACAAGAATTTTAGTTTCGTTTTTGAATATAAATCTCCAAAACATTTGGCTTATGCATAGAATCTAGTCAAAATTATAAATTCAGTGCTAAGTGGCTTTTCTTTTTATACACAAAAATCCCTGCCAACCCCCTGCAAGTTTTAAGAGGACAAACTAAGAACAGAGGTTATGTAAAGTTCCTCCTTAGAGTATTTTTAATTTAATTTACTATAGTGGCTTTACAAGTAGGGATAAAGCATGGTTAGAAATGTTCCTCTGTGCCAAGTTAGCTTTTATCTTGAAGTTCCTGTTCTGTGCAGATGTATGTATGAAATAATGAAGAGCCCCAAAGCAACCATATAGGGAAGCATTGGAGTACTTTTCCATGTTATATTTTGATGATAAATTGTGGAATTCGGTAGCAAGCCAAGATGGATGGCAGTAAATAAATTATGCTTAGGGTCAGGGTAGACCTATAGACCTCCCGACAGGATTTTCTTCATTATTTCTTCTGGAGGACAATGCAAGCCTCAAATAATAAAACATGGAAAGTCAGCTGCTTAGTAGGAAGTTTAGCTCAAATTTGCATCAGTGCTTGAATATGCAGGATTGGGTCTTTCCTCCTAATGATGCGTGTCCCCCCCAAACCCCACCACTATCAGGGCCTTAACTACAGACAGCAGCAATGAGCCTAATGTTACCCTGTATATCAGTTACACGAGGAAATTCCAGCCACCCCACTAGCAGCAACTATTGGGAGTGCATCAGGAGGGCACTGTGAAAGAAAACACATGTTCACGGCTTCAGAATCCGGGGTAAACTCAAAGCATTCCGTGGCCTCCTCCGGTATCAGCTTTCCTAATGGAGAAATTGAGTTTATTTCTGCCGCTTTGCCCCCCAAGAACCGCACCAAGGAAGCGCCGAGCCGGCGGGCCCTCAGGGGCTCACTGCAGGCGCAGCCAGCGCGGCNTCCCGCCCGCCGGGAGGCGCGGCCCCAGCCCGGCCCCAGCCCGGCCCCGCCCCGCGGAGCGGCGCGGACACAGACGCGGAGCGGTGGAGCCCTGAGGAGCCGCCGAGATGCTGAGCTCGCCCTGGGCGCGCTTCTACTCCAACAGCTGCTGCCTCTGCTGCCATGTCCGCACCGGCACCATCATCCTCGGCGTCTGGTACCTGGTAAGCGCGTCCCTCGCTCCGGGCGCTCGGCGCCGGCTGCAGGGGCAGCCTGAGGGGCTGCTCCGGGGATGGGGATGCCGATCGCGGCGGCTCAGGCGGGGTTCGGAGGGAGCCGCGTTGTCAGAGCAGCGTAATGCGCGNGGGAGCCTCGGTGTCAGAGCAGCGTAATGCGCGGGCGGCGCCGCGCTCCGCGCCGCTCATCCCGGCGGGCACGGGCACGGGCACGGGCACGGACAGGGGCACGGGCACGGACACGGACACGGACACGGACACGGGCGGCTGCTCGGCTCCGCCGAAACTGGGGCATGAAGCGTGTGCGTGCTCTGGGGTCAGGGCAGCGGGGCGGGACATACGGCAGGCTCGACAGGGTCTCAGCCAAAAAGCTGTGTGGGGGTTGAAAATGTGGTGGGTGAAGAGCCCAGGAGTGAGGGTTTTCCCCCAAACTTCGGGGTGGTCTCAGGCCGCGGCTGGCTGCAGCACACGGGCCCCGCCGCTGCATTAGCTCTAGCAGGGCTGCCCGGCCCCTGGCCACACCGCGCAGAAAATCGTGTTTTGTCACCTCTGGTCGCTGCTTCATGGAGCAGTCGGGTGTTCTTGTCACTGCTGTCCCCTGTGTGGCAGGTAATCCTTTGGCAGTAGTGTTTTTGTCTGCCTGGTGGGGAGCTGAGACCTTCCAGGCAGCTGTTCGCAGGTACTAGAAAGACATCTTTCCTGTGCCAGGATTATAGGACATGAATGAGGAATTTACCCTGGAGGCACCAGGATTACCATCAGTAACCAAAGGCTGTTTGACACCCGGTTATTTGGCCCGGGGAAAGGCTCGGTGAGGAGGAGCCACGTTAAGCCCTCAGTTCCTCTCTGACGATTGTTTCTCCATCCCTTGCAGTGTAGGAGAAGCAGTTTTCCCAGAGCTGGTCCAGCCATAGTCGCAGGGTTTCAGAATAAAAAGAACCGGTTATTTGCTGTACGTAAGGTAGATGCACTTCTCAGCCTGCTCAGTGTCTTGGTGTGAGGAATCAGTCTCTGTCTGGTGGCAAGGCTGTGCAGAGCTGTTTGCCAAGCATCATTTTTCAAATGATTGCAGACGGAAGCAGATTAGACCCGGGCTTATTTGCTAACTACTGAAATTCCCTGCAGAAGCAAGTGAAAAATGTTGGGCTGGCCTCCACCGTAGGACAGCTCATTAAATAAATCCAGCCAGTGTAATAAAAAAGCTAGGTTGACGTTTATGTCCTAGAAATCTTATAAAATGTTCTATGTCCTGTAAAATACGTATTTCACCACTAAGAAAATTGTGCATTAGTTGAACCATTTCTTGCTCCCGGTTTAATAAAATATGGTTAATGGCAGCATCCACAGCCTGTAGTATCTACAATACTGGCAGTATTTCTTGCTCCTGGTTTAATAAAATATGGTTAATGGCAGCATCCACAGCCTGTAGTATCTACAATACTGGCAGTATTGTAAAAGATGCCTCTCTTTGCCTGGCTGCAGTGAAGTTTTGGTAAGTTGTAATATGACCTGAAAGCTTTTGAACATTTCTTCTAGGGTGCTTATTATTTCTTTCTGCCTTCAGCTGAATGAAGCCTTTTCACATTGGCTCCACAGAGACAGGGATACAGATATGTTAGCTGTTCAGCAGACCTAGAGTTATTTGAGGAAGAGGGAAGTGCATCACCTGGGCTTGGATACGAAGAAAAGCCTGATAGCTTTTTAGACTGTTACCTAATCTGTTATTAACATTTAAATACCAGTGGGCTAATTTCACATAGTATTTTACTGCAAAATCTGTTTTCAAATTTCCTTTCCTATGAGCAGATATTTCCTGATTTACACCTCTTGCTTCTTTTGTTTTCTAAACTTTTTCTGGGTGAATTTCTAAATTACTTCAAACTGATACAGTACACATTTCTTTCTGTGCTTTTTTCCCTATTGCAAGTATTTGAATTTTAAATTTAATCATTAAGTGTAGATATTTAGATGCATGTAGATAATAAATGCTAAACCTTTTTGATTGCTTATTATCTTAGGAAACAATAAGTAAGGGAGGAGTAACTCCTTGAACGAATGGCCCCGGTTCAAAGGTCTGGTTGACAAAGTCATATACAAATAGATTTCTTTGGCTCAGAAGAACAATTATGGTTTGGTTACCACGTGCTGTTGAGGGTTAACATAAAAATAGGTGTTGTCCTGGTGGCATTTTTTTTCTCTGCATGCATTTTGGGTGATTGCATTACTCCAAATCACACATGACCTATGAGCATTACTTCAAAGTTCAAACAAAAACCCTCTCTGATTTTTTTGCAACACCAACATGTATTCTGTATACTCTTTGCCATTATTCTTTACAGGAAATTACTTGAGGAAAAACATCAACCTAGAGGACAAATAGTTTTCTTGTTGCTTTTTCATTTCTCACTACCTTGCAAGTGAAGTGCAAGTTTTATTAATTCTATGATCATGAATACGATGATTTGGTAGCAGAGGCATCTGAAGGAGGAAAAAAAAGTAGCCTAAAAGTTTTGGCAGTCTTTTAACACAACATCTTCACGTGTTGAACCAGTTTTGAGTTAGTACAGTTTCAGGAGGCAGAATTTAATATCTGAGTAAATGTGGAAAAAATAGTGGGTGAGATGGAATTCATCTTCCCATAGCAACCCTCAGAGTGCCATGCTGTGCATTGGGAGTTGGAAAGGTGTTGATAACACACTGGTGTTTTGGCTACTGCTGAGCAGTGCTGGCACAGCTTCAGTGCTGTGTCTCAACATTCCACCCCTCCATCAGTAAGCTGAGGGGGCTCTTTAGTTTTAATGTTGTAACTGGGTGTTTTGAGTCCTAGAAATAGTGAAGAGAGTGGGAAGCCGAGTACAGGTGGAGTCATCAGTGCTGCTGTTGAGGGTGCTTTCCCGCAAAAGTAAGGGGCAGGAACAGTGTGCTTTTCCAACACAGGCACAGCAGCCACAGACACTTACAATGGTCTCATAACGTGTCAATAGCTGGGAAATAAATATTTAACTTTGCTCTGTTTTAGAACGTAATGGATCCCAGAATACTAATGTTTCTGTAGCTCTTGTGTTTCAGTAGTTTCTTCCTGGTAGAGCCATTGGTACTACATCTAGAGTAACATAACACACCGCTGCGTGATATTGCAATATAGCTTAATAATGCAATACACATACTGTCACTGAGCACCGAGGTGCTTCAGTGTAAAAAGTAACTTGTAAAGGTTGGAGTAGCCAGGGGAAATTTCCTGAAAAGAATATCTAATGGGGTTGTAGAATAGCCCACACTTCAGGAACTAGTGTGCTCCTTGGGGAGAAAAGCCTAACAGGGGGTACTGCACTGTTAAATACAAACATTATGTTGAGGATTAAAATGGCAGTAATGTGGCTGTCTGGGGATTTATATTTATTTCAAACCTGAGGACAAGTTTGGTTTGGCTGGTTATTAGTTTTTGGGGTTTTATCTGTCTGAGATGGACTTTACACTTCTCTGTATTATTACACAAAATCAGAGGTCACAATAGTAATGCAGAAACATTTTGGGGCAGAAAAGTCTTATAAGTGTTGTATTTAGAAAAAACCACCAACAAGTGAAATTAGAGAGTCACTTCCAACAGCTTAGATTTGTCACTGTGCTGTTCAGGGCAGTGACAGTGCTGAAATGAGCCAGCTTCAGTCCTGATCTCCAGCGGGTGCTGGAGTCTGGGGGAAAGCTGCATTTCTGTTTCCAAGTGACCCAGTCAGTGCTGGTGAGTCAGAATAACAACACCCGTGTCAGTGACAGCGTTTATAAACACAGCGTGTCTTCTTCCTGAGGAAATGGACTCTACTTTCCTTGTCTAAAACACAAAGAAGGAACATCAGATGTGCTGACAGTGTCATGGAAGGATTTTCCACTCTCCTGGCAGTGGCAGTGGGGTTTCTGCACACCCTGAGGATCCACAGACACCATCTGGGATAATAGGAATTCAGATTATTTCTGACTCACTTTGATGGGGAGAAGATGACATTTTAAGGTATCAGTTAAAAAAAATAAACAATAAAAGAAGGAGTCCTCATTTTTGAGCTCAGTGTGCCCAGTGCCTCCTGCTACCTGGCTCCATGCAGCAGTGCCCTGGGCACAGGCTGCTCCTCCCCATGGTCCCACAGCCCCCCAGGAACCCCAGGAGCCATTGCCACGCCTGGGGAGCTGCTGCCCTCCCTCTGCACTCCCTGAGGCCCTGACAGCGAGGGGCTAAAAATAAAAACTAATGGAAGCCTGAGAACCTTTTATAACCACAAGTTATCGAGTTGTGTGGCTCTCACTGAAGGATGTGCGGTAAGAACATAAATAGAGCAAGCCGAAGTTTTTAGCTAGGGTGGGTTAAATGTTTGAACTGCTATTTGTGGAAAGCTCAGCATGAATTGCTGGTTGTGACATTTCAGTTCTGGATTTTTCCGAATATACTGTTGAAAGCATGTCTAATATCTATCTCTGTCCCAGTATTTTTTTAATCAAAGGACTGCATCCTAATAGTGAAAAAATGCACTGGTAGTAAAGCAAAAGAAAAGCACAGTGTGCTGTGGTGTCACCGGTTTAAGGTTGAACACCCTGACAAGATTGGTAGAGTGCACTTGATCTGATGTCAAAAGGAGAAGAAGATATGTATTTTGTGACTAGGCCACATTTACGTCCTGGTATTTTTCAAGCCTCATGCTAAACAGCATGTATGGCAGTGTGCTTAAGTACCAGTTAGAAGATTTCAGTAATCTTGGCTTACTTGGCAGGGGGTAGAGATCAGCAGTGACTGCTCATGTAAACAAAATATCCCTTCGCTGAAGCCTTCCAAGCTGCTCTGTCCACACTCCTGCAACCTTTACGCTGTCTGAGACTACTTACATCAGCAAACAGTTGTAACTGGGGGTCCCTTGAACAGGGTGGAAAGGCCCTTTTAGGGAAAATAAAGAAATTCTAGGAAGAAGTTATTGATTATTTTCAAACCTGTGAGAATCAGAAGATTTTGAAAACTGAAAAGAGAACTGAAGTTGTGAAAAGGGCAAAATTGCACGGTTAGAAAGCCTGGTGTGTTATCTCAGTGCCACGTTGTGGGAATTTTCATGAATACAAATATGAGGGCTTGTGTTCTACTTAGAAAATTCAGGGGAAAGAGCTGGGTGGTGCCAATGACATCCTAATTCCCATCCCTTGGTAGGAGATTTGTCAGCAGCACGTGAAATTTCTCCACTAGCAAGTGAAGGTGTCATAATGTGAAATTACTTGAGATTCCCAATTCTTCTAATAGAAATGGCTGAATTGATTAAATATTTATGTCCCAAGTGCCATGCCTATAAAATGATCATTAGCTTTTCTATTGTCTGTACTTCATAAGATGAAAGACAAGATCGTGGGAAAAAAGCAGTAACATTCCCAAGAAACTCATTAGACTCTTCCTATGCACATGCTTGCTATTGAGGAGAGTGGAGAGAAAGCTTGGAATTCATGATGAGTAAGGGAAAATATGAATCTTACTTTTAAAGGCTTCCCCGATGATTGATGTACATGTTGGATATCCAACTGAGACTGGAGTTGGAGGAGGTTCATATGTTCTTGGGCTGGATCACATCCATTTCATTATCTTCAAGACCGGGGGGAAAAAGTGACCGATTCTGCACACAAATTTGTGCTCAGGCCCTGTATGGTATTTTCTTAACAAACTGAAAGCACGTGTATGCATTTTAGGTGTGTCATAGCAAAGAATGAAGACCAATAATGATCATTAGCATGAGCAAAATGATCGGAATGACCTTGTCAATAACCACATTCTGACTGTAAGTTCTCTAGAGGTGCGTTGTTAAATAATGTAACAGTTAATAGCTTTAAGAATAGCATCAGGACAACTTCTTAAAGAACTCTTTCCTGCTATGCACAAGCCCTGGTTGGTTTCTGCAGTGCAGGACCATATCCCATCTTTTTTCTCCAGTTCATGCTTCAGGGCCATCTTCAGTTGAATTACAAAATAAAGGAACGTATGGGAGGAATTTAAATGGCACAATCAATAAGATAGCTTGCAAAGAGCCTAATCACTCACCTGTGTGTGACAGAATCCATCCCTGAACAGGCCAGAAAGGTTATCTGAACAAAGGATGAGTTCATTGGTACACCATATCCCAAGATACCCGTGCTTTCTCTTCTAGGTGAAAACAGTCAGATTTGTGTGTTTCCTGTGCTGCAGAGAGAAATAGAAGCAGCATTTTATTGGTCTGTCCCAGACTCTGTCATGCATCAGTATGACATTAAAACGTTAATTAAAAATGTTTTTTCTTGCAAAAGCCTTTTAAATCATTGGAGGGATAAAATTTCTTGTAAGTGTCTTTTGGGCAGCCCTTGCACTTACTGAGCTGTTTATTAGTCTGTGACACAACACAAGGATTTATGAAAATGTCTTTAAGCTCTAATCCCCTAACATAGGCAGTTTTTCTTATATCCCCAAATACCACAGTAGGATATTTCGTAGAGTGTGTAATCAGTGCAATGACAGCTGATAATCTGCATCAGTTGTCTTGATAATGACACAGTTGTCTCATCTAATCAATACAATTATCAGCTCAGAAATTGCAAACCTTTGTAAAATACCCTTTTTTTCTTATTAAGGCCTTCAATTGGATAATAAATTCCCTCCAGTGAGAAAACAGATGGTTGGTTGTAAGAGGAGCAAAGTTTACATAAATGCTCGTTGAAGGAAAGAATCCCATTAAGAGTTCAGTATGCTATAATTACATTTGGGTTTTTTATACAAAAAAATTATGAATATATTTATAGAAAGGAGAGGAGGCATTACATTAATCAAGTAAGATGTGTTTGGAAGTTCTGTTGAAGGTTAATATGTATCTCCTAGTGAGCCAGAGGAGAACACATTAAGCTTCCTAAACAGATCGTTGATTAGACTGACGTCAGTGAAAATGCAATTAGTCTTATATATTCTTGGACATATGGAACGGATGTTGCAAAATAGCCAGGAATTAATTTCCTTGATTGCTTTCTTTTTCTCTTGTTTTATTGTGAGGCTTATGCTTTGACTGTAAAAGTCTGGAAGTTTAAAGTGGTCGAGGCTTGAAAATGTGCAGGGCAATTTCTGTGCTGTTCTCCAGCAGGGCTGGAGGTTTAAAGCCCCAAATCTCCAAACAGCAGAATAAGAAGCAAAAACCCACGTTTATGTCTGAAGGTGTGAGAGAGTGCTCTTGGTCGATGTGAGGTGGATTGCCAGGGAAGCATCACTGAAAAATCAATATGGACTAAAGCCTTGCACACTGTTCCTGGACCTCCTGTGGGTCAGCTCTTTTTCAGGTGTCTGCAGTCAGCTCAAACTATTGCCATCCTGGTACTTGGCCTTGAAAGGGATTTTGAGAGTGCTATGACTATTTTTCATTTTGTTGCTGGCATGTGCTGAGCAAGGTCTTGTTCTATCCAGAGATATATTAAGCTACTTAAAACAGACAGGACAAATGCTTTTGGCAGAAGCACAGGTTTGTGGGAGATTTTTCACCTTGGAGAGATGCATTTCCCAGCAGTGAAACAGCTGTGGCCAGACAGACAGGATACATGTGATTGTGTTCTTTACTATTTCGGTAATTATCTGTACTGTACCATCCTTCCACTTCTTCCTTGCATAACTAAACCCCTGCCCTGTGTTGCAGAGTGCTTCAAGGGTGCAGTCACTTGTATGGCTTCTGTGGGTATTGCCTATGGTGGCTGCATAAGAATAATGGATCAATGATTCGGTGTGTTTTAGTGTTGGTTTTTGTTTGGTTGGTTTTTTAATGAAGTGGTCATATGTGGCTTGCTGAAAACCAGAGCACAGTCCTCTCACTGGTGCGGTGGCACGTGTCCAGAGAGGCCAGGGGGACTCTGAGCATGGGCAGTGCTGTGGGTAGGACACACAATGTGCTGGCCGGGGCCAGTGGATACCTGGCCAGTCCAGCCCAGGTAGTCAGCTGCAGCGGTGTTGCCTGGCCCATCCTCTGCCATGAGTCCACACAAAAGTCTTAGTCTGTGGGAGCTGCCACAACTCACATCACAGTCACGCTTTAGCAGGTCTGCCCTCAACCTTTCACAATCATCTGCAAAGCTCAAACATGCATTTTTGGAAGTCAAGGACAAATGCAGAAATAAAACGAATCCCAACTGACGAGTTGAACAACCCTTTTTCTAGTAAGATTTTATTGCATACCAATTCTTTGCTAGTTCTCCACTGCATTCTGAACCAAGATGGCCCCTAGGAGAAATTGTGAGTTGATCTGGCAATTATATAATTGTATATGTGGTTATATTTCCCCATAAATATTTCCCTAGAGGTCTTGCTGTGCAGAAGACCTCAGAAATAATTTTCAGTACTTTCCTTAGATACGGGTTAAACTTCCTTTAAATACAGTGGAAAAGTAACAAAGACTCCACTGATAAATTTGTATAGAAATAGTTTATTTCCTTAAACCAGGAAAGGACTAAGATTAAATAATGTTACGATCCAGTTATTAAAATGATGAGAGAGATGCCTCTGCCCAAATTAAGGTGCAAATGAGACCATATGCCAAAGTCAATAGTATGGATTTCATTTAACAGCAAATGGAAGGTAGAGATAGAAATAGAGAAGGGGAGGAGGGAGAAGAGAGTGACAGAGAGAGAGTAAGTAGAAAATATCACCACTCCATGGATCGCGATGGCGTCCCATTGATCGTGTTCTTCTGGTCTTGATGGTGAGGGTCCAGCAAAACACAGAGTTCAATGGATTAATGTACACTCCGGCCAGGTGGGAATGCCCAGGTACCTCCCTTGCAGGAGCAAGTTTGGCACCGTCTCTTGCAACAGGCTCTGGAGCAGTTGCATCGCTTGGAATCACGAGCAGTGCTCCGGTGCGAGGCCGCAGGAATGAGTCTGGAGGGGCTTCAGGGGTCTTTGATGGATTATGACACCCCCTCAGCTGATCCTCACGGGAATGTCCCGTGGATGTGGCCTGTGGGGTTGGGGGTTTCACAGCTGGGCCGGTTTCTGTAAGGGAGGTTGGATGTTCGCTGTCTCTGACCTGAGGTTGTGCCGCACACCTGGGACTCTCCTCCTCCCCCCTTGGTTGGGGGGAGTCTGTACAAACCTGGCCTCAGCAGATGAGCCTGTGGGCTATGGCCTCCCCCACCCCAAACCAAGCCAGAGCTGATTTTCAGGACAGCTGCTGGGTTTGGCTTTCTTGTGGATGCGTTCTTCTCCCTCAGCCATGTTTCCTTCTCCTTAGACCTGAGATGATTGAACATTAGTGTCACCTTTATCTTATCTCAAGTTCCCTTAGGCAGCTTAACTCACAGTCCAAAGTTCCCCCAAGGAGGCATCTTCAGGGAGGGGAGGGCTTTGGTGGTTGCAGCTTCTTTATACAGTTTTGCCATAATGGGCAAAAAGTCCTTCATAACAATGTTTAAGCCATGAACCATAACATTTCAGTCTCTCACAAGTATATAACAAATTAAACTCTATCTCTAGGGAGGCAGAAACCTCTCATGTGCATATTGCACAATCTGTCCATCTATTTTGTTTTAAATAAATTTAATCATTACCATATTTCAGTAATAACAGACCGCTTGTGGTTTGGGTTTTAAGCCTGTTAAAAGGGTGGCAGTAGGCAGTAGTTGAGTCATTTGTATAGAAGAGTGCTGGTAAATTATTCTGGACTTCCTATATCAATTTAATCAGCATAGTCTTTAAAGTTCAGTGTTTAGTGTCATAGCAATCAAAGCTGAAATTGTGTATAAAGTCTGACTGAAATATTTCATGCAGCTTTCTATTATATGCTCTCTATAATATGGACTTCATAATATGCTAGTCTGAGCCTGCCTGGATGATTCTTGGACTTCTCATGAGTAGTATGGAAAAATAGTGACAAGAATTGCAGGCTCTACCCTGTCTTCTCCAAATTGAAGAATATAAAAACCTAATTGCTACTTCTGACCTGACTAATGCTCTCCCTATTCCAATGCAGTATTTCAGACAGCAGCCAGAACCATGCTTTTGAGAAACCACACAGGGAGAAAGAACAACTTGTGCGGGGACAACATATTCTTTTATTCTCCTATAATTTTAAGCTTGGGCAACCACCTGAAGCAGGAAGGCTTGTATTTTGTTTAAGACCTTTTGTGATGTGACTAAACACTTGCATTTCCTGAAGAAATAGCTCATCCTTTTCTGAATTCCTTCAACCTTTTGGCTTCAGTTATAATGCCTGATAATGTGTTTCACTGGTCAAAGGAGCGAAGGACTCCCTTTAAACCCAAGTTCGAGTGTCACTCTTTCTGTTTCCCTTCAGGCTGTTTTGTTTCATTGGATGAAAAGATAATTGAATGTGTCTGGGTTTTCTACCTTGGACCACTCATTAAATTGTGCATCACCAACACATCTGCAGCTTGTCCCCGAGCACTGGAAAGTTGAGATATTTTCATTAGCATGAGGCAGAACGCTTACACAGCAGAAAAAAGAGAGAGATGTCTACTCTGGCAGCCAGGGTTCTCCTGCCCCTCCGTTCCTGGAGTTCAAGCCAGTGGCTGTGGTGTGTGCTCAGATGTAGCTCCTGTGCCCTGAGTGGGAAAGTGATGGAATCATTGCTGTGAGACTTGTCAAGAAACTCGGGTACACAGAGGGGACATCTTGTTTCTTGTTTTTTTTCATGTGCTATTTGCCTGCTCTTCACAGCACTCAGGTTAAAACCTTTAATGATAAAATTGCCTCCTTGTTTCTTCTTTAGTCAGAGTTCAGAAAAAGCCCCCAGTGAACACTAAAAAACACAAAACTTTGCCTAATGGGGAGACAGAGAACAGATAGAAAAATCTTCTTATATGGGGCAATAAACCTTAATTCATTATCTACACTAACAGAGAAGTTTGGGAAAGGCACCCCAGATAGTGCAAATCTACCCTGAGCTATTGGGTTAAATCCTGAACCTGAATTTTTTTTGCTTTGTGGAGTTCTTTTGTCCTTTTGATGAACAAAAGTGTTCTTGCTTTTATTAATATATTCCATGCCTAAAGAGAAAATGAAGGAAAAATGCAAAGAACATGCCTAGTGAGAAGGCAAAGGTCGATGGGGAGAATTAAAGACGTTAAGATACCTAAATAGACATTTTCCATACATTCTTACTTTTTCTGACAGTGTCTGTCTTCAAATATCCAAATGCTAGAAAATACTCTTCTGTTTAGTTTCAAGGAACAGAAGTAGTTTAAAACTGGTGTTTTGTTTCTGTTGTTTCTGTAGAGAACAGGTGCTTAGACTCATAAAGTTGCCTTGAGTTTTTTGGAGACAAACAGAGGAGAGGGTACATGGGTTCTGCTTGAGATTTTCTTCAGTTTTACTAAAAATCTTTAGGATTTCTTACTAGTAAAATTAATGTCCTTGGCAATTTGCTTCAATAATGTCTCTGTAGAGGACAACAAACTAAACCATGCCAGTTTTGTGGGATATTAAAAATATGCTAGAACTCCGTGTGCCAGTTCCTACGTATTACTGGGCTTCACAGTGTCATGAAACCAGCTCTGGAACTGTAAAAAGGGGCACAGGCAGGGAGTTAGTTCTCCACCAATGCAGAGATTTAAGGAGTGTGCTTAAGTGGATCTCTCTTGAGTTCAGTGAGGCTGAAAACAGTCACAGAATTAAAGCTGTACGAACATCTCTCACCACATAACACTCAGACTACTGCATGCATGGATTCACTTGTAAATTGAACCCTCAATAGAAATAAAGCTGGGGGGGTTGTTCCTTTTTCCTGTAAATATAGATATCTCTCTCCCCTGCATTAGAAAGTCTTAGGAGAGCTGTGGTAGAATATTTGTAGAGGGGACCCTGTAGATTTCAATAGAAACATCACTGTATTTTTAATGCAGTGTATTTATTTAAAGTGAGCTTAATATTTCCTCTTCTAAACTCCTTTATCAAAGCTATTTTATTTCAGCTCTTGACTGAAAGCCATTGTAACTCCTGGCAATTCTTTCAATGTTTACAGACGTTCATGTAAGTTGCTGGCGAAAGCATTTCTCTGTCTGCTTGAGTTAGGGAGCATCAGTAGATCAGTGTTAATGGCGTACTCGTAGGAGCTACTGGGACTAATTTTATTTTAAATAAGCTGGGATAGATACCATGCAGCTGCTCTTCTACAAAAGGTCTGAAATTATTGTGATATTCATTTTCTGATCACCTGTTGCTGCAGTGGTTTCTGACACTTCTCCCCTGCATTTTATCCCCATGGGTCGCCACAGCTCACTGCTGACCTCTGGAACAAATGACATGGAGAAAAGGCGACTCATTGATGGTAGAGGTCTGAAATTTTAGTGCATTAGATAGTTTCTGATTGCTGGATGCTGCCTGTGGGAGACATGAGATTGCATCCTTGCATCCTAAACACTGGACGTTCTCTCCAGCAGAACTGCCCCACATTGTGCATAAGCTGCTGGCTCTTTATCACAGCGCAGGTGGAAGCAGCACCAGTGGCCGGTGGTGCCGGTCCCAGTCTCATCACCTGCTGCCTCTCTTGCTCATGCCTGCATGCACCTTCCTTCACACAGTTGTTGCTGTTTAAAGTATCTTCTACTCAAATCTGTAGTTATATTTTGTAAGCCCACAGCAGGAAATCCAGTTACTGCTCCAATATCTGGATGTCTCTTCCATAATAGTTCCCCTTTCCCCCTGGCTTCATACATTCTGTGGTCTCTATAAAGCAGTTATTTTCCTCCCCTTCACTGATTAAAAAGTGGATGTATTCCACCTGGCTGCCAGGGAAGTAAGACTGCGAGACTTTTAAAAAATAATTATTTTATTTCCATATCAGAATAAGAGGACAGTTGGGCATTTTTAGGACTTTCCCTTGGGTCTTTGTCCAGTGTGTTGTTAGGGC
Source organism: Melanocharis versteri (assembly GCA_013397845.1). Classification (NCBI taxonomy): domain Eukaryota; kingdom Metazoa; phylum Chordata; class Aves; order Passeriformes; family Melanocharitidae; genus Melanocharis; species Melanocharis versteri. The sequence continues at coordinate 141,741 of VZTG01002534.1, read as the reverse complement.
ACTCTGAACACCATCCTGCAGGGACTGAGTCCAGGAGCAGAACTGAGGCTGATCATAGGGTTCACCAACAGCCCCAGCAGGGCAGGTGATGAACCAGAGGGGCCAGCCAGAAGCAAAGAGGGCTGGGACCAGGGACACAACTGCAGATGAGCCGCAACATGCCTTTACAGGGTCCACCCAGGAAGCATGGCTGGAGACTGGCATCGTGTTGTACCACGGGGACAGAGAGTGATGACCCCAGGCTGACCTGGATGGGGTCCTGGGCCATGGACAGGGGTGTGGAGAGGCCCAGGGTGGGGCTGTGCAGGTCGAGTAAGGCCTGGCAGTGTCCCTGGAGCTTCTCTCCTGAGCCCTGGGTAGCGCTGTGGCTGCAATCAGCTGTAGGACCCCATGGTCATAGTTCTGACTTGATAGTGTGAAGTCTTGCGTTTTATTCTTATTGAACACCTGTCACGGGCAGAGTGGGAGCTTCAGATAAAATTTATTAAAGAAGCCCTCCTGTTCAGTCACTGGGTGTAGAAAGGATCCCCTTGCTTTTTAAACTCCTCATAGAGGAGTCTGGGTATGGCTGGATCCAGTCTTAACTCCAGACTTTGTCAACAGTTTATGTCTAAAGGATTGTATAGGTACAATTAAACCTTTATACAACTTTATCCTATGAGATAAAGGACAGCAAAACAGATATACTACATAAATATATATGATTTTTATTATTATAATGATTAGACAAAACTATATTAACCAGAATTACTTACTACACAGTATAGGAGCTATAACAACTATTATAGTGCACTGTGAAGCAGTATTGAAGCAACTGCATTAAAGCTAGCAAAAAAAATTATTAATTGATGTTTAATCAGTATTAACTGATTGATGTTACTCACCCATTTCGATGACCATGGGCCAGTTTCTTTCACTCAGCCTTGAGAGGTAACCTTGAAGGGCATCCCCACTCAGGGGAGAAATCTCCACACATGCGCTCCAAGAAGGGGTTTGGTAGAAGACCCTGCTGTTCAAATTTGGAGCTGGGAGATTGACTGTCAGCCATTAGGTCTTCAGGCCAGCTGTGTCAGCTCAGCAGCTTTAGACAAGTTATCAGCAGTGTCACTTGTTTGTTCCTTTATCTGCATATTTTACCAAGTCTACCACATTTTCATCTCACTATCAGGATGGTTAACTTCGGGGTTGAGTCAGGCTTGGCTTCAGCATTATTCAACACCAAAGGCAGCATGAATCCCCCTTCTTCATTTACCACTGATAGCTTTGCAAATAGGACACTGAGTTATTTTACCCCAATCCAGGGAGAGCACCCTGGTACAATCCCACTGCTGTATGGCCATGGACATGTTTCAGTTTCTCCATCCGTAAAAGGCGGACAGTGTGTCTCGTTGGGAAGGTAGAGGGTTTAGCTGCTTACTGAAACTTTGCATAATTAAAATGCTTTCTAAGCATTGCTAGTTGGTTGTTACACTATTTGTTGCTGAAGAAATGTAAAACATCTTGAAGGAAGTTTTGGCCCTATCAAAAGAGCACAGGAATCTCCTTTGCTTTTCCTAGAAGGGAGATTTCAACTCTCATACTGACTGCATATACCAACAGGGAATAATTTTTTATGCTTTTGTCCTTGGTTGCGTGTCCTTGGAAAACATTACATCAGTAAGTTTTTAGACACACTGAATTTATACATTAAAGCATTTTTCAAAATTCAGCAGTCACATCATTTTCAAAACAAAAGGAAAACCCTAATGAACACAATATACCCAGCTGTGTACACATTTCTGGGAGAAAGAGGGAGCAAACAAACGCATGGTGTATTTCGCTTGCACTGCTGACAGCACAGCTGGAAAGTGCTCAGATGATTATGAGGATCTCAAGAGAACAAACTGATAGAACAGAAAAGTGATGCACTAAAGAGCATTAGAGAGATTCCTACTGACTGCAGCAGACTTGAGATCAGGCAAACACACAATCTATGTCTTATACAGAATTTAAGGTAATGCTGACAATCACATAATCTGAATCAGGACATGTCCATAAGGAGAAAGTAGAGTGCCTAGGTCAGTACTTTATGTATTTTCCTGGCTATATCCGTACTCAAAAGATACGTCTTTAAAATAGCAACACTATATACATTTATGGTTTCCGATTGCTTGGTTATTTTGAGTACTCTTCTTAGGTAACATATTTGTTACTGACTTATGTCTTCTAGCTTTCCACAAAGAAGTATAAAACAAGAACTAGATTGCAATATGGAGTTACACATAATGTTAAAACCCAGTAAGATTTATGGAATGTAGCTTTGCATTTTGACGGTCATCTGATGTCTTCAAAGCCAAGAGAAAGCCAAGATGAGATCGTGCTACAGCATTGCCAACACAAAGCTGTTTAGCTGTTCTATGTAAAAATGCAGTAATGACGATCTCTAACCCCCTCCAGACAATCTCTATCTGCTTCTTTTGTTATTGTTCAGCACGTTGTCTAACTTAAATTTTCTTTTGCTATAATTCAGATCTGTTTACCCAGTGGATCTGGGGGAAGGCCTGTAGCCTTGTTCTTTTCCCCCACCTTTCTGCTCATAAAAGACTGAGAGCACCTCCCCCTACCTTTTCCTTGCTAAGCAGCCCCAGTCTTTTCCCTACCTGTCCTACATTCCAGGTGTCTGACAACCCTCTGTTCTGATGCAGGATCCTCCCCAGGGTTTTTCCTTGTACATTTTGGAAGGACTTTGAATCCTTTCTGCAGGGGCCCATGGAGGGCAAGTGGGAGGATAGTTTATGCATCTAATACCCAGGTTTCTGCAGTACTGCCCACCACCACGTAACCACAAAGATGAGCTTATGGGATACCACTGAGTCGTGTTCAGTTAATTCGCTCTCATATCCAGACTCCTTTCTGAGCAGTTGTCACCTACTCAGTTATTTTGCCTCATTTTCTTCTGAAGTTCTTCACAAATGGCGACTCTCTATGCTTTTTGGTGCTGAATTGTGCTGTCTTGCCTGAATTCTGCTCTAGTTGGTCAAAATAATTTAAATCTTGTCTCCCAAAGTGCTTACAACTTGGCATTGTCTGCAAATTAGATAAAGGTAGAAGTCACAAGTGACTTGAAATAAAAAGTCTCTCAATGATACTGGAAAACCCTATTCAATGTATCTTCTGTGCTGCCTGTGAATCCTTAAATCCATGACAGCTGTTCTTTCAGTACAGCTATCCTGCTGGCAGTGCGTTCACCTTTCTGCACATTCAACCAAACCAGGTTTTTCTTGCTCATTTATGAGAATCTCATAAAGTCAAAAGGTGTGCTAAGATGCAGAAATGGTATCTACTGCTTCTGCCCTGTCCATAAGGCCTCTTAGTCTGTCAGAGAAGGCAAATAGGATAAATTACTTGCAGTTTGTCCTTGACAAGCCCAGGGTGATTGTTACTTGTGACCATACAAATTCGAAGTGTTAATGGGGAGACTGCTTGATTATCTGTTCTTATTTTGTTCTTAAATCTCACAGTCTAGCTAGAAATTCATTACATGACCTTCCTGCTTTGAAAACGCATAAACTGTGCTTGCTCTTTCCTTGTCTTGTAAATTCAATCTATTCTCAGCAGTCTTCAAAGATTGCTAACAGGTCTGGTATCAGCTAGACTTGATGGAATTAACCTATCAAAAAGCATTTATCTTACCTGAGATATTCTCCAGGCTGTTATATCTTGAAATAACCTGTGTTTTTACACCTTCTTGTTGCTGTTAGTAACCTGTGATCAGATTAGGATGACTTTGAAGTGAGAACCAAAGCAATAAAAATCCATCTTTCCAAGCATACTGTTTTCAGCTTTCTTCTTTCCATTGTCTTCTTCACCAGTTATCTTCCTGGTTCTGTAGAATAAGCTTTTAGCCTGGCTGCATTATTTCATGCTGAGCAATCTTCTTTTCTGCAATTAGCTCTCTTCACTTCAAAGTGATATGAGCATTTTGTCCAGATTTGTTTTAAAATACAGCTCTTGGCTACCTCTCTGATCCGCTCATAACTGATGCTTGACAATCCGCTTCTACTGAATCACTTGATGATATATTCTTGGCATTTAATTCACTTGCTGCATCCCATAGCCAAGGCCTTGGTGGAAGTGAATGTCCCTCTTCTGTGCCATATGACACAGGAATGTGAGCATCAGACACGGGGCTCACACTGCCACCTCCTCCCCACCCCGCAGGCCTCCTCATTTAGCAGCTCATCTGAACCAGCTCCTCACTCGTGGCCTCTTAAAACACAGCCTTTTCAAGCAACTGAGCTCCTCTTCGATCATCTAGCAATTTTACTGGGCCTATCCCCAGTTATAGTTCTGCCATGCTGATAGTCCTTGATTACAGCACCCATTTGTAATGATCTCAGAATGACTGGTGGATGTGCTAACATGTTTTATAGTCTGAAAGAGCAGCGGTAACTTTTGTGGTGTGGAATAGAGTCGGAATGAAAAGAGGTAATCTACATTTTGTTTCGTTTCCATGCTGTCATTTAGGGAAGAAGTTAAGTCCTGTTTACACCAACTTAGAGAAATTAATTGCAGTGTTAGTTAAATACTACAGTAGTACAGTTGGAAAAGAGGCTCTCTCTCATAGTTGGTGTGAAACATGTAGGTATGTGCTGCCCAGAGGTTTTTCATGGATTACTTTCACAGACTGATCCTTTTCCCTTTTTCCTCTCTATAGATTATAAATTCGGTGGTCTTGCTGATTCTGCTGAGCGCCCTGACTGATCCTGACCAGTACCACCTGACTAGTGCTGAATTAGGAGGTGAATTTGAATTTATGGATGATGCCAGTAAGTACAAACTCCCTAATTACTAAGCATTCATTGCTCCAGCATTTATGTAATTGTCCTATCATTTAAATAATTACTTGTCCTTTTAATTACTGCTTCACCGTTGTATCTTGCAGATGCATTTTTATTGTGAGAGGTGTCATGGCACAGTTCAAACTTGTTTCCTAGTAGCAACCTTATCTGCCACCTACCTATTAATAATCAATCTGTCTGCTCTGCTGTGTCCTGGCTTGGCAGGGGCAGAGCCAGCCCTTGGCAGGGAGTTGTATCTCTGAGCATGGTGCTGAAAGCCCCAGGGGAATTTTGCAGGACAGAGGGAGGGATGGAGTCTCTGCACCTCCCAGCACCATGTCCCAGAATGCCTGCACATGCACAAGAGCCCAGGCTGCTGTTCAGACAGCTGAGTGTGTTCCTTCATGTTGGATGTATTTATGCACCCCCATGTGCATGTGGCATGACTTGCACAAACCTGCTCGAATAGATGCAAATACAAATATCAACTGTAAAGTCACAGGCATATTAGCAATAACACAGGGCAGTTCCTTCTCTTACTGAAAGGCATCATAGAAAATCTTCAATACGGTTTCAGAGAAAGGTAAGCTAGGCCGTTTATGTCTCCTACAAAACCTCCTGTCCTTTGCAAATATTTCCTTGTTCCATAACTTAAAAATTATTTGGTGATTTTTGTTGATTTAACTGTTTAATTCATATCTAGTAAAGCTTTCCCTCAATGTGATTTTGATAAAAACGTCTGTTTATTTTCATTTCTGCTCACAAGATCGTTACATTTAACATTTCTGGTAGTAGTCTGAAACAAGGTCTGTTGCTAATCACACTGGTGTCTTTCTGCTCAGAATCCCCCCATCCACAGCTAAAGGCTCCAAGTCCTTTCCTCATTCCTACTGAAGTCAATAAACTGTAGGAGAAGCAATAGCCCCACATATAAGAAAAACAATTGCCCTTTGTTGTGTCAGAGCTGCTAGGTATCATTTAAGGGATGCTTGTTTCCAGAAGGTCTTTAATGCAAATATGCCTTGAGGGTCTACATTGAATTAATAGTATGGGGTGATTGCTACTTTATTGTGTCTTCATTGAAAAACCACCTACAACTTCCAATGAAAAATCTTTTTATATAACTGGATTTAAGAAAGTAAGGACCATAGTAGATACAGATGGGCTCCTAGCTGATTCTGACATATTAATACTGACTGCCTTGTCCTAATTCTCAGAGATTAACCTTGGTAATGACTGTCTGTCAGTGTGGTTTTATATAGCCGACATCAGAGGCCTGCCAGTGCCCAAGGCTTTAAAATTGTAATTCTGTTTTGTAATGCAATAGCTGTCAGATCAAGTACATTGGGGATTTCCATCTACACTTGAAAATTGTATTTTCTGTATATTTTTATCAAGGCTTCTGAAGTGAACCCTGCAAGACTGTGAAAGGATGGCTTATGGGCCAGGCGACCTCATTTCCATTTGGTAAAGGGAACATTTCACAGGCAGTTAAATTACGAATGAACACTAGAATTAATGTCTCATTTTATTCTTTGACTCCCTCTGGTTTGGTGCCTTACTGAGTAAAGGCAGTTGAATCAAGCTACTGACTTTTATAGTTACTGGAAATAGCTGGCAGGAGATAGTATCTTTCTTCTTTTCTTTAAGCGTGACTGTATTTGTTCAAATGCAATGAAATGTTTATTATGAGATAAATCATCAGACAAACTTCCACATACTCTTCTCTTTTCCTACTTTTATTTGTCTTTTTTGAAGAAATGTTTTTCAGGTTAGCTGCATGCACTGAAACCATGTGTATGAAATACAGGAAGATATAGAATTTTTTATGCTAAAGAAGGTCCCAGAGTTGTTATCTATATGTACTTCCGCTGCCAAATAATAATGACGCAAACACTAACAGCCATTATTCTCATTACTATTGATGCTCCTACCAATAGCAAACAACAAGAAAATGCAAACACAGAGTTTACATGTAAAATTTGTCACTCCCTTTCTCTCTCTCCTCTAAGAGGATCCCTCATGAAAGATCTGGAAAAAAACTGAGTCACAGTAGTCAAATGAATCAGCTGAGTCATGGTAGTCAAATTAAGTTAATGACAGGTTTCCCTTGACTTCCAAGAAACCAGGATTCCCCCAATATTTGTATTCAGATTTATTTCTAACTGTGCCTGGTTTATGAAGAGTTTTCAATTTTCTGTTCCAGCAGTGGGAAAAATTCCTGTCGCTTGCAGAGCCACAGCTGGTCTAGTGCAAAGTGCTGGAAAATACCAGTGCAACATTGGTGCTAATTCCAGGATTTATTGTGGTTCCAAGGGCATTACCAGAGGCTCCAAAATGCCTGTTTGATTAGGCAGAGAAAGAGCTTTTTCTAAGTGTTCAGGTAAATCCTAGGTTATTTATTTTCCCTCCTATTCTAGAAAAGGAAGCAAGGGGGAAGAAAGTCTGCCAGGACTTAGCCATGTGGGAGATGGAGGTACTGGAAGACACCACTATGTGTGGTTTCTCTGGCTCTCCAAGATGTACATCTGGGAGCTGGGTAAAGTGCTGGGCTTCCTCCTGTGCTGGATATTCGGCTGAGCCCATTTAGTCTCATCTTCCTTTTTATTATTTCCTGAGGGAGTTTAGAAGCTGGACTAGGGAAAATTAGAAATGTGTGAGCTGCTCGGTGTAATACTGCTGCTGTTAAAAGACTAATGATCTCTGAGCAGGAGATGGAAAAGCCCTGTAATTCATTTTGACTTCCCAGAGGGTTTCGCCTGGGCCTTCTGTTCAGCTTCTTCAGGCACACAGACCATCACCCTGACATGTCAGCAGCCCAGACAAGCAGTGGGTTTTATTTACTGCTGTCACAGTGTCAGAGATGTGTGTGATACTTCACAGGCCACATGACAGCAAGCACTGAAATCCTCTGTGTGCCCTACAGAAACTGAAGGGAACTTTGACACCAGTGTCAGCAATTTAGGTCAAAATCTGCCTGTGTCCCTGCCCTGGGATGGGCAAGACAGGACAAGCAGACATCTCAGGGTAGGGGAGAATAATGTGATGATCTCTCTGCTGAATATGACATGCATCCAGGATATAAAAATATTAATTCAAATAGAAAAAAATTAATAAAGAAATCTACAGACAGCAGTCTTGGGCTTCTGCTGGGGGATAAGTGGAAGTGGTGGAGTAGGTACATTCCTGCCCCAGTCCATCAACACCACCCATGTAGTACGAATCCCAAATACAGGGAGGGGCAAAAAACTAGATCCCTGCCCAGCATAGGCTATTCAGGGTGGCATCTTCCCCTCTAGTTTTATACTCTGGAATAAATGTGCTGGGCTCCAAGGTGCAGAATACTCTTTCCTTCTCATTGGCCTCCTCTCTTTCCCAGGGAAAAAATGCCACTGCTGTGCAGGTTGTGACCCAGGAGGCTGCATGCTGGCTGGCAGCAGTGGCATCGAGCTTGCACAAGCAGCCTAGAGGAGAGAGCAAGGCAGTAATCCTTAGCTGGTGGTCAGGAGGTTGTTGGATAAATAAGGGTGGGAGAGTGGGAGAAACTGCCTGAGGATTGCAGGCTGCTGATCAGCAGCTTTCTGGCCCCTGCTGTCAAAGCTGTGAGCCAGCGATTAACTCCAGGGCTGGGGCAGGTGATGAGGATTTGAGGTCTTCATCACTCCACACAAGTCTTGGCTCAGGGGCTGGCCTTGCTGGCTGCTCCTCCCTGTCCCTGCAGCACCCACCTTCAGCTTCCTCTGCAAGTGGAGAGGGGAAAGCAATGAAACGCTTTTGAGGTGGATTCGAGTGAGCTCCAGCTGCAGCTCGCTGTGCACACAAGCACCCCATGGCAGGAGCTCTGCCAAGCCCCAGCAGCACCTTCTCTCCAAAGAGGCAGGAAAGTAGGATGTCATTGCAAGGTATAAGAATTAAAAAACTCAACTAGATTCTTTAAACTCAAGGAGAAGAAAACTCAACTGGTTTCTTTAAATCCAAGGAGAAAACTCAAAAAGCCATCTAGGGCAATAGGCTGGGTAATGCCTTCAGTGGCCCAAGTACAGCCCTTCCAGCCATGAATGCCATAGAAAGCACAGCATGGCTGGAAAAAAAATCACACACCCCTGTCAGTTTCTCATTTAATGTGCTGCATATCTTGTTTCATTCTGACTAATTGAAGCTGACACAGCTCAAAAAACCCAATGAAGCCTTAAATGAGAAAGAACTAGCTTGAGCCAAGTTGGACTTGGCACGGTGGAGCACAGCTAGGGAGACACTGGAGACAGGGAGCATGAGTGTGTCAGACCAGATCTTCAATGTCAAGTTCATCACAGTTTGCTGGGCTGTGGCTCTGAACTAGTACTGCCACAGTCACAAGCAAAGTGGGACCTATGACTGCTGCATCTGCTGCAAATGACAATGACAGCAGCTTCCCCTTGGATGCAGGAAGTAAGTGGCTGGGATCAAGAACAAATGCATAAGCAGTGCCTCCAAACGGATGGTCAGAATCAAAATATTGATCCAATAGCCTCTTTTACAAGAGGTTCAATTGAGGTTAGTGGCTACAGCAGCTATTTTCACTTTTCTCCTTTTCTTTCATTACCTCCATTGTACTGGGTCTATTCAAAATAATTTTGATTTCACAGGATGTATGTAGGCAGCCAGAGTAAATGGCCACATAACCAGAAGTATCTGAAGAGGCCACAGTACCTTTTATTAGTAGAGGTGTATTTTGTGGATGCTTGTTCCTCTTGAGGGCAGAATTCAGATCACTTCTAACAGGCACAGCGTAGCTTTCACAGCTCCTAAAACCCTAGAGACTGGTCAAGGTAATGCAGCTCAAACACCTGCACTGGTTGTCTGGGTTCCCTACACGCTCTAAGGGGAGAAGGAGGTACCTTCGAAGAGCAGTTTGGGGTGCACTGAGATGTCATCCCCTGCTGAATGATGAGCAGGGAGCCCAGCTGTCTCCCAGTGGCATTTTGTAGCACCCACGAGCTGAGTTGCAGGAAGCCACTGTGAAGGAAGCGGTGAGTACCAGGGTGCAGCTAAACTCACTGCTGAGTGCAGGCCCCTCTCCTGAGTGAGACATGCTTATTTTGACAATAAGGCAAAGATTCGAGCATTTGTACTGTTAGAAAGGACGTCTGTGCGCCAGGGCCTCATCAGACTACAGTGGTTTGAATGTGCTCTTCCAGGTGCTAGGAAAAGGCACTTTATCCCTCAAAGTTAATCCATTAAATTAGGAAGTAGCTTGCCATAGGACTTCTTCTGTGGCGTTTGAGTCCCTATGCAATCACAGGGACAAAATTTGGGGGTGAGAGAGAGAGAGAGAACAGGAGTCCTAAAACCCAGGGCACGGGCAGTGTCCTGGGAAAGGAGAGACCTGGGTTCTGGAGTCCTTGATTCTGCTATTGGGAGGTGCAGTGCCCAAGGAGCCAGGGAACATAAGCACCTCTGGAGATGTCCTCACCTGCCAGCAGCAGTCTCCTCTTGCTCATTTTTCTGCCAGCTTCACAAGTCTCAGGTTCTTCTCTGCACAGGGGCCAGCAGATATCTGGATTAGTGCCATCTAGGGCAAGGTTTGTGTTCCTCAGGCACAGGAGGATCAAGGACTGGGTCTTTTGTCTACTCCATGGATGATCATACTGGTAGGCTGGAAATAATGACAGACAAGACTTAGTGCCTGTCCTTCCTCTTCAGCCATGACCTGAGTGAGCCTGCACTGCTTCCTGGTGGTGGCAGGTGAGACCTGGCCCCAGCTGCCAGATCAGGACCTTTCAGAGACTTGGGTGAAGGCTCCAGGGCACCTACCCAGAACCTGATTTTGATGCATCTGGGGAGTTGAGGGACTGTTCCGTGCTGTGGATGCTCCTCATCATGTGCTGGAGTTAGATGTTGTGGCAACTCTGTGATGAAATGAAGTCATCTTTACACTTTGCATGCTTCCAAAGTCAGGGTAGTGAATGTCCTGAATACTGTCATGTGTTTGTGCATCTCAGGTCCTCCAAGTGCCTCATCAAGGCAGGTAGTTTAAATGGGCCTGGTGACAGCAATGTGAACAGCAGGTATCTCATAGATACCAACAGAGGTGGGATCTCTAAAGCCATGTCCTATACACCTCACATCCTGTATCCTCCTTGTGCATTGACTTAACCTCAGAAAAATAGGCACAATGTTCCATTGCGCTCCCCAACTCACTGTAAGGTCAGGTTCAGAAATTCACTTCTGATCTCCTGACAGTGGTCTGTAATGTCTAGGGAGGTGCATATGAAAAGACCAAACATATGTAACTTTTCCCCCCAGGATCTCCTTCCAACTGTTCATGGCTTAGGAACTTCTTAAATCTAAAGAAAAGTTAATTGAAAGCTGGTCAGCGGTAGAAGAAAAAGATAGGAGTCCTGTCATTATTCCAATCAAAACCTTAAAGAATATTTTCCTTCCTTTACTGCTTTATGTTTCCTGACAGTTATACATTTTCATTAATAAATATATCCCTGTAGTATTCTTGGTTGAAATGAAAATTTTCAAGATGTTATTTCTGCTGTAAGATGCCTTTATCTGCCAGTTTTGCTCCTTTTCCAGCATAGAGATGTATAAGCAATGGTATGCAGCCGCTGTTGGTGCAGAAACAATCTGTGGTGCAGAAAAGCAGACACATTCTGACTACAGATCCTTCATCTCCATAACCTTGTAGAGGCTGTAGTGGTTTGCACAGTGTTAGTGTCAAGTATCAGCACAGTGTAATACTGCAGGCTTGCACAGACAGCAGCACTGTCTGTGCTCCTTTTATTTAGGAGGTTCCCCACAAAAGCCAGAGATTTCTTCCAGCAGTGGCTGAATGATGCCTCTGATTCCATCTCCACTCATCTCCCACCCTGCCCTTTGCGATGCTCTGCAAAAGGGAGATGGCAAAATAACTGAACCAAGCTCTGAATTTATCTGCAGTCATTGATGTGTCTCTTTTCCAGATATGTGCATTGCCACCGCAATTTCTCTCCTTATGATTCTGATCTGTGCAATGGCTACGTATGGCGCATATAAGGTAATTCATTATTCATATAAGGTAATGGTGAAGACGTGAATAAAGTGAACTATGCAACTCCATAGAAACAAAATCAAGAAAACTTTTCTAACAATTGCTTCTTTACTTGTTTAGCTGAAAATTGAGAGGGGGGGGAAAAAAAAGAGGTTGAAGAGGCAGCTGAACTGATTGCTTAGATCAGTGGTACCCCAGGGCCCCCTGCTGCAGGCAGCAGGACTGCCCAGTTGTGTTGATTGTCTGCAGTTTCAGATATGAGTAAGGTCTGGGCAAATGGTGAATTCAGAGAACTGAATTTTGTACCTATCAAAGTTAGGGGAATTTTTTCCCATTCACCTCCCAAGCCTGTGGTTCGTCCCAACATGAATCCTATTAATTAGAAAGGAAAAGTATCGTGTGGTTTCTAAATGTCCTAATGTAACGAGTTGTGGGAGTTGTACCACACATATTACTGCAGTTCAGCAGCCAGATTGCCTTGGCCAAACCTTTTGGCTGAATGTCATATTTCTTTTAGCTGATTTAATACTGCGTAATGTCAAATATTCCTTAGATTCCTGTAGAAAGACATATATGCCTCTACTTTAACTTATGGCTGATGAGTTTCTAATTTATTTCCTTTCTAGCAACATGCAGCTTGGATCATCCCTTTCTTCTGTTACCAGATCTTTGACTTTGCTCTCAACACATTGGTTGCCATCAGTGTGCTCGTCTATCCCAGCACAATTCAGGACTACCTCCGTCAACTGGTAAATCACTTGATGTTCACAAGCCTTTGGGGGCTTTGGGGTGAAAAAGCTCTGTAAGGTGCAGTTTTTGTCCTGTATTTCTAGCATTTGTAGTGGTCTCATCCAGTCCTTTAGAAGTTCTCTCAGTTCTTGCCAGTCTGAATTCAACATCCTTGCAAGGCTACATTACTAGCTTATTACAATATTTGTGAAAAGCTCTGAAGTTTTGCAATGACGTGAAAGCTCTCATCACCATTCATTTAGAGTCAGACACATTGCAAGACGTAGGTGATGAATAATTGCTTTTGCATTCAGAGTTATCATGTTTGTATCCAGTGGCTTATTTTTGGTGGTATTTCAAGGATATTTTGTTGCTCCTTCTAATTTATTATGTAGCTATAACACATTTCATTAGGCCGGAGTTTGATTGAGTGTAGGTTTGGTTTTGCTAGAAAATATTCTGGATTCTGTCCTAGGGACATTTAGAGGCTCCCTTCTTGTTCTGCTTTGGCCAAACATCTATGGCCACTATTGCATAAGTGTACAAGGTAAGATCACAGCCCACTGCAGCTAAGACAAGAGCCCACCAGCCTCTGTCTCATCACAGGACCACATCCCATGTCCAGCAGGGTACACGTGGAGTCGCAGAGCTCTGGAGAAGCCAGTGCTGCAAATGTCTCTGAAAATCTGCCTTGAGAACCTGAATACAGATTAGCTTGGCCGTGAACTTTGTTGTGTGGATGGAAAGCTGGCCGGTATAAATAACAGGTAATGAGAAACAGCAGGCAGATAAGTAGCCGCACAAATCTGCAGGAAGAGGCAATGTATCATGCCAGTGAGAGCTGGGATGCGTCAGGAGCCTGTTATCCTTCATCTTACTTAACACCCACCTGCATTCACAGCTGATGGTGAGCTGGAAGAGAAGCATAGGAATAAATCAAAAGGTTCTCAGAGATACGAGTGGAAAAGAGCAGATTACAGCCATGGTTTGATGAGTGCTAAAGCTGGCACTGCCTCCTGCCTGTCCTTTGCCTACAGACCCTTGCTGCTGCTGCATCGGTGGCAGCCCTGCTCTTGTGGCAGCATGAGCATCTGTGTGGCTGCAGGAACTCCCCCCACTGCCCAGAGCATGAGTTGTAACCAGGTTTTACTCAGTCTTGATCACTCTGCAAGAGCATGACGGGGACAAAGGCAGGCTGGGAAATGTGCACTCAAAAGCCTCTGCTCTTCTGCTGAAAATCTGGTGCTGTATTTGGAGCTGACTCACTAGAAGGGCAAAGAGCAGCTGTTCCTCTCGAAATGTGTGCTAAAACATCCCTGTATTTCCTTGCAGATAAAAAAATAATAGGCCCTTCTGTAGCAGAAATAGAAGGAGCAGGCCTTGGAAGGGATTGGGTATGGTGCAGCGGAGCACTCTGTGGTCTGTTCTGCTGCTCTGGAGTGTTAGAATCTTTGGTTGCACACGTCTTTGTCTTGCTGTTGTAAATCATATTCCGGACTGGTAATGAAATGCCACAGGACTTCAGGAGCGCTAAACTGTCAGTGCTCAAAAGGGCAAGGGGGATTTCCAGGATAATTATAGGCTGATTAGCCTGACATTGCTACCAAGCAGAATAATAACAGAAGGACTGGGGCTGAGAGGACAGTCAATTGATAATGGATTAGACCAGAGGAAAATGATTAATGACTGCCAGCACAGTTTCATGGAAAGTCAGTCCTGCAGGCACTCATTTTCCTCCACTGACAAGATTACTGACTTCATCAATAGAGATGGGCAGGGGCATAATGGACTTTCATGAGATGTTTGACTTCGCAGCATGATGCTCAGAGCAGCAATAAAGCACTAGATCGATACAGGATGTATCAAATGGATTAGGAGAGGTTAGCTGGCAGACTGCAAAGGGTTGTGGTCAAGCCGACCATCTGCCAGTGAGTTTCTGCTTTGAATAGAGGAAGGTCTTCAGGAATCAGCAGTAGATTTCATGCTCCTCCTGACTTCCCTTAATTATGTTGGAACCCAAGAGGCACTTCACAAAAGCTAATGTCAGCCTTGGGAGAGCTTCTCCAGGCTCATTGTCGAGAGGGATTGAGTCCTTTGGTGGGAGATTGTGAGCAGGAGTATAATCTGGCTGTTCTGTGTCATCCTCTGGAAGACCCTACCCTGCATTGCCCAGGGTGAGCACATCTCCGCATTTCCTAGTGGCAGTACTTGTGACTTTTCCCAGCAAATTCACTTCTGATAAAACCCGTGGCTGACACTGAGCTAGACTGCCTGAGAACTTGAGTTCAGCCACTAATGTGTGCTACAGAGAAAAATGCAAAGAAGTGTAAAAGCATGAGCAATACAGATGAGCATACAGTTTGACAACTGTGCCTGGGATGCAGTGACCCTGTAAGCAGCCTAGGGATTTAGGTGCCAAAACTAGAGCCCCTAGGTTGTTTTGCTGTTTGCAAAAATTGCTCTTGGGATTTGTGGACAGAAAAAAGAGCAATTAATAGTAAGAGAGAGGAGACTTCCCTTCTCTATTGGTAATGTGGGTTTTCTTCATCTGTTTATAGAGTCTGATTGTAAAAAACAATGCTTAAAAGTCAGAGAACATGCAGAAAAGTTCCTCAAAAAATATATAAAAGCTGGATATATTGTAGTATGATGAGAGACAATCAGCTTTTCCTGCTTCATATACTGAGAAAGAAGACCAAGAGGTAGTGCCATTAGAGGTTTCATATGCAAAATAATGAGGTATTTAAAGGCTGTGTAAATTAGATGTAAAGCATAATGCTAATGAGCAGCTGGAAGCTAGTCCAAGTTAAGTTCGTTTAGAAACAAGGATTGGTTTGTATTTTAGCATTCGTATTGGAGATTAGTGATGGGGAAAAACTACCAAGAGCTGTGATGAATTTTGAGCAGTTAATGACACCTGTTCAACGAAGTTTTGAAGCTGTTCTGCATCTGCTTTGAAGCTGATTATGCTTCCTGTGTCTTAGCTGTGGTCCCAAGCACAAATGGCTCAACTGGAACCCCTTGTATCTTTACCTGTTGGCATAAGGTTGTTATATTTGGGTCAGAGTAAATACTCTCTGTCTGAGTGGGCAGAAGCAAAGGGGAGATGCGAAGGGCACATCCACTGTTATAAGTCAGACATGGGATAAGATGACACTAAATGCAAGCAATTACACCATAAATGCAGTGCCATTTGGGTGTGAGCCCTCCTGATGGTTTGCAAATAAGCCCTAGAGTTGTCTTACCCTCACCCCCTTTGCACTGGTCTGCCAGGGTGGGCAGGAAACAAGGATTGTGTTTCTTCCTGGTATTCTCACAGTTTCTGTTCCTCTAAAACTGCTTTGCATTTGGGGAATGATATTTTTGGGGGCACAACTCCATAAGGTAAATGAAAAATCCCAACTGTTCTTCAAATCCATTATTCAATATCTGGAAGAAGCTGTGCATTAGGTAATGGAATACACATAGCAGTTTCAGAAGAACTTTTTGTTTGACCTAAGGTGATGAAAATGCTGTGTCTTTAACCATTTCTACTTCTCTTCTCTAGTGTCTGGGATCATTCTATAGTTACTTTGGTGCACATCTGCCAGATTTCAGTCTGTCAGTGATGAGTTACAGCTACTGTGAAACTCTCCGTGTACTTTTAGCAAGATGATGAGTACATATCAATAAGCTGGGCAAGGGGCATAGCTGAAAATGTTGCAATTGTGTTCACAGAGTGTTTGGTAACATCAGTCTATACTGGCTGCTTCTTTCCTAGGAGCAGTGTCTTTGGAAACTTTTTGTTGCCTTTGGATACCCAGCTGCACACAGGTGTGCTACTTAATTGTCATAGATTGCAAGAGCATCTTAGCGTGAAGGGTCATGTAAAATAAGTAAATGTTACAAGTTTTGCATTTGGTAAATTTTATGGTGATCATGTGGTCAAAGTTTCTAGAAGTTACACCAAGTATCTTGGTCATTATCATTGTCATTTGAAAAGCAAAAATTTTTGCATACAGCAAATCCAACATGCGTAAAATAAAAATCATTTTAATTCTTGGACTAAGCAGAGGTCTAAAGCAGTTTCACCTAAAGCACATTTCTTTCATTTAACCCCACTAAATTTTTGATATATGGGCATTTTATAGCCTTCAAATTAAACACTTCATCTTCTGTCATCTGACAACAGTGTATGAAATGGATTGAAGCAGAGGTGCAGAACAGGCTGCTCTGCAACTGAGTTATGCAAACTTTTTTCTAATCTAAGTGCAGGACTATGACAGTTCATCTAAACAAAATTTCAAAGCATATTAAGTAGCTTTACTGTGGGACTGCCTGCAATGCTGCTGCCTAACAATCCAGGTGGTATCAGTCACGCTTTTAAATCCATGCCTAGAGAACATAAAAGAGATTAAACCTAAAGAAATTTTTCTTACAAACTAAAGCTTGAAAGCGAAATATCCTTTCTGACGTTTTTAATGCTATTTTATAATTCCAAAGAAGTACCACTAACTTCATAGCAGAGCTTTACGAATTCTACAGACACATTGCTGTTTTCTTTCAATTTTGTAAGATTTTGGTACTTGGAGGATTGTAACTTGGAATGACAATCCACACCATATTTTAAAGTGGATTTTTTGTGGTCCAAGGGGAAGGAAGATGTGAAAGGTTATGCAAGCAGGCTGAGGGAATGAGAAATGGCTTTAGCCTTTGTCTTTATTCTTCTTGTGCATTTATATGATACCAATGCTGTAGAAATGTACTTTCCTTGCATGTTTTAGAGTATTTTTAAGTGTCTAATAGGGCTTTGATATGAATAAGCAGTAATTTTTTTAAAATTAGAAGTGTCTCAGGTATATTATTATGCATGCAGCCCTCTCCATGTCCGTGACAAGGTTATAAATGACACTTTAATTATGACTTCAGCATGGCAGCGCAACACCATTACAACTGCCTTTTGTTTGTATAGAAAATTTCGTCATGTTCTGCTGAAAAATCACTCCTGTATTTCCAGTGATAGGCTTGATTTTTCCCACCCAGATGTATTTCAGTCTCAGCTTCATCAAACCTTGCACAACATTTGACACAGACCCTTTTCCAGAAGTTGCAGCACCGAGCCTGGTGCCTAGAACCTTCTCAGGAGCAGAATTTCTTGTCCCACCTCATGCATCCATATCAGTTTTTAAGTTCATCACTGCAGTCAGTGAAGGCCAATGGTTTGATTCATCTGAACCACTCCTGATACCTGTTTTTCTGTGGGAGTTAATGAGGTTCTGGGAATGCTTGCAGCCATGGGAGGGGACCCTAAGGGCTGCCTAATGGCACCAGTTCCATGTACCAGGTGAGACTGGAGCCACTTGAGATGCTTCCTACTGTCTTTCCTGCTTCTTTGCCAAAAGCTGCAGGTTTTATGTATTCGTTTTCCTACGGCACTGACAGGGTTTATAGTTGTGACTTATAGTCAGACTGCTCATAGGCCGGCCTAGCCTAGTTAGCAAAAATAGACAAAGGGGTTTCTTCCATGTTGACCCAATGCTCCTGGGCTGTCCATCAGAGACCTGAAAGCTTTGTCTCCCACACAGAAAGCCTGGAAGCTCCAGAAGGGACTGACTTCATTTTTCATACCCTGCACCAAGACCTCCCAGGCACCTGTGGTTGGGGGTGACCACAGCATGGGTGCAGCACCCACCACCTTGCTGGAGCTGCTTCCACCTCTCATCTCTTCAGGACAGAGACTCAGAAAACTGAGCCTGAAGGGGAAAAAACACAGTATTTGTTCCTCATGTGTTCTCCTGGCTTTGCTGAAGTATTTGCTGAAACACTGGTGCTGGTGTAAGGGAAGGTCAGGTGCTGCTGGGCAGCACATCCTGCACCAGACTTGACCAGGGTTCATGGCTTGAGCAGGCGTTTCCACTTTCGAGGAAGTGGGAACTTTCTTGGTCATTTGCCTGCCCTCCTCTTGCCCCCATTCAAATCCCTTTTGAGCTGATGTCTAGAAACAGGCTCTTAGATTATGTCCAAGAACACAGCATGCAGTCATCCAGTCTTTGACCAGTGACTGGTTCCCAAAAACCAGTGTGTAGGAGAACCAAAGTCTTAATAGGAATTTTTTATTACATTCACGAAGTATTATGACTATTTTTTAATGGTAGATCAGTACTGAAAAAGTCATTTGGGTACATATTTACTGTAACTGTCCTTGACTGACTGGACTTTCTAACTTTCTAACTTATGGTGTGCCTCCTGCAAGCAGAAGGGCAGGTTAGGGCATTAATACTTAAATTTTATGCATATAAGATTATTGTTTAATTTTTCGGTGCATCGTTTCTTGGCATCTACTCTTGCTTTCTTGGTCTCTGGGTGACTGCATCCACTATATTTAGAATAACCTTCTGTGAAAAAAAAAAGCAGTAACTTACTGAATTATAGCAAGCTATTTCCCTACAAAAGCTGTACCTCGACAAAGAAGATAGCATGATAAAAACTTCAGCCGTGGAATTCAGTACAGGAACAGAAACATTGCCTTCAAGAAGCGGAAAATGTGCTTATGTAACACTTATCTGCAAACGGCCACAGCTGCTGTTGATGTTAACCACTCTGAACAGTTCATGGAAGCGCTAAATAAAGAGCTATTCTCAGTAGCAGCTGTCCAAAAAAAAGATAATTTCCTGATGCACTGGGCTGAGTGCTGGAATAAGGGTTATTAAGGGGTTACTCTGGATTTACACCATCATTGCCAAGAATACAGTTATAGCTTGGTCTAGTTAATTGTCCTGATGAGGATGCAGAGCTGGCCTGGTTAAGTAATTAGACCTGTAAGGGAAAAGGGAGTTGTGTGGAAGGAACTATTGCATTCAGATATAATGAGCTACTGTTACAGTAGAGCTGTCTTTTGTGGAGAACAGCTCTGTCTATGAACAATGGTTTATTCTAACTGAAACAGGAACTTGTGTCTTGCAGCATTTTAGAACTATTTAGAGCATTCATTTTAAAGGCCGTGGAGTTTTTAAGCAATAAAAAATACAGTAACATTTTTAGAGGCTCTTTTTCAGTCACTGATCCTAAAGTGTTTCACAGCTGTCAATCACTAGATCCTGTGCTAAGCAGGAAGATTCATTTGGTCACCTCTGTTTCATGTATGTGGTAACAGAAGGGCCTGGGGCACATTTCAACTTGAAATCATGACACAGCTCCCCTGTAGGACCCGTGACTCCATGGGACACGCGCTTAGCAGCACTAACAAGTGCTCCCAGAGCCGTAATCCAAATTTAGCCAAAAGAAGATGGAGTAGAATAGACTCAATGTATTTTGAAATGTCATAAAATATTTAGGTGAAAGGATTATGCTGTCCAGTTTTTCCTGCTTTGGCTCTCTGGAAAGAGCTGCCACTGTTCTTCGGCAGCCAGTGCCAGCGTAATGATTACTCAGTAAGTACGAGATTTGCTTGCCATTTCCCATGGTGGAAGATTTCGTGCTGCAAAGCTCTCAGACTTTTGCTCGTTTGTGTCAGATACAAACCCAGTGTGCACCAAGGAAAAGAGAGTCCACACCACATCCAAAGCAAAAAGCAAATCCCTCAGCCCTCCAGGGAACCTTTGGCAGCTGAGTGTTCACAATGCCTGTTGTAGCCACACTTACTGAAACTGGTTGTTGGTGGGGAGAGCTCCCAATTTAGTAGATCACAGAAAGCTTTGTAAGCTGTTAATTATAGAATGCACTAGTTGAATGGCTCTTAAATGACTTGCGAGATTGACTCACAGTGTTTTGCTTATTTTTGCTTATGCAGCCCAGCAATTTTCCCTACAAGGAAGAGATTATGTCTGTGAACCCTACGTGTCTGGTTGTGATTATCCTCCTTTTCATAAGTATCATTTTGGCTTTTAAGGTAAGTGCATTATTGTGTATAAAGTCTACTTCTGATCATGGGTGGAATGTCCCTTGCTGGGAGGTCTGTCTTTAGAAGAGGTCTGGGTAACTACACCCCCAGCAGCCTGATACTCATACAAAACAGGGTTCTAGACATCATGAAAAAAATGTGAAAAATCTCATAGACAAACACAAGAACATATAGGCCACAATGGGGATATGTGATGCTTGTAGGAGGAACTTATGACTTATGAATCCTTTGAAGCAGTGAATCATCCAGTGGACAAGGGACAGCCTGTTGATACAGACTTCTTGTTTTTTCAAATAGTGTTTGTCAGTGTCTCTCATCAAAAGCTTTAAAAAGCACCCTAAGATGTGTAGGGAGAAGAGAAAAGGTAATCTTACAGACTGTAGCTAGGGAATAGGGAATAAGGATAAATTATCAGTCTTTCCAACACTGAGACCCATGCAGCTCGGTGCACTCATAAGAGGCTTGTGAAGGGAAAGGAAATCTAGCAACATTTTTTCACAATGTTATTCAAAATAGGGAAAATACTTAGCCGAGAAATCTTTGCAGGAGAATCTCATGGAATGGAGTGACTGAACAATGAAATGGCAGAGAAACTCAATGGTGAAAAATTCTGAGTATTGGGCACTGAGGAAGCACACTCGTGTTTCACAAACACTGCAGTGGACTCTGAAGTAAGCGTGACCACCTGTAAAAGGTGTAGCTGTAACAGATAGACGTGTGAAAATATTAGCTTAACTCATTTCTGGTCAAACAAGTAAATCAAATGCTAAGAATATTAAGAAAGGAATAGAAAAACCAAAAATATAAATTGTATAATTTCTTAGCCAGTTTTCATGCCTACCACCTCTGGAAGTATTACTTCCCTCCTGGTGCCCTGTCTCAGAAAGAATTTTGTGGAGCAGGTGAATAAATCGATGCAATCTCTCCTGGGAAGAACAACATAAAGAACTGTCAAACCAGGCAGCAGAAAGACACAGGGAATGAGAATTTATTTGCTGTTACGCAAACCTGGTGGGTGAGAGGGCTGGAGGTGGCAAGTACCAGGCGAAGGGGGGAGTAGGATCACCCAGAGCAGCCAGAAAGGGCTCATGTGAAACCGCCACATCCAGGTTGATTGTCCAGCGAGGCCAGCCTCCACCTGCTGTGGGTCAGAAGTTCAGAAGGAGCTCAGAATAAGATCAGACAAGTTAGTGTAGGAAAAACAAGCACCTGTGGCTCCAACTAGTACCCTGAGCACTGGACCTCTTGTAAAGTATGCTGGTATGTTTGCCCTCTTCTTGCACCCTTCTGCAAGTTTCTTACAGCACAGTGCTGCTGGTTTTGTATTTCTTGTGTGGGACTTTATTTCAGATTAGTCTTGCTCCCCCTGCAGAGCAATTTTGCATTAGATTAGAGACGTCCCAGAGAGTCACAGTGACACCAAAGATGTTGTTTCCAGACAACACATTTGACAGCATATACAGGGAATGTTACTGTGGCAAAAGAGGTAAATTAGGTTGTTGAAGCTACTTCAAAACTGTGGAAAGAAACCCAACAGGTAGGGTGTATTAAGGTGCTGTTGGAAGCTGTGCTCACTTTTCTTCTGTGATTTAGCAATACAATTTAGCCTTCTGGCCTAATATGTTCACAGCCATACAGTTGACTTTATTTGTACTTCTAAGAAATATGTGTGAATTTAATAAACACATAGATTTTTCAAGTTCCACAAGGAATGTGTTCTAAAAAATTTCTCTGATGCAACCAACAGCTCGTTTTTACCCCACGTGGGTCTGGTGTTTCATTGACTAAGTATGTCAAGGAAGCTTCAAGCTTATAAAAAAAAGGCAACTAAAATTGGATTGGCAAAAATGCTTACTACAGAGACAAGAAACCTAAGAAATTAGTAGTGTGAAAGACTAATTTTGTTTTAAAGTGGTAAAGCATGTTTTTTCCAAAAGTATATGCGGCTCATATAATGCTCATTCTAGCCACATCTTATCATATAAATGTCACCAAAAAATGTGACTCACACAGAAACACATGCTAAATTCCAGTTAGCATTTTCGTTTGAATTTCTTATGTTTCCAGAAGAGCTGCTATGCAGATTTACAGAATCTGCTCCATCAAATGAAAGCTGAACACACATAGATGCATCACATTTTATCTCTGATAGACTTAACAGATGGTACCACATTTATATACTGAAACTGGAAAGGTACTGTGTATGAAAAAATATGCCTGAGCTTCCTCTCCCTCTGGAGTTCAACTAGAAATAGGGAGATGAACCAAAACATTGTGACCTAGGAAAAGCTACAGTAGGAAAAGCTGCATTCAGCTGGTGGGAAATACAAAACAGAATCACCTAATTCCTCAGAAATATTTGGTATTATGACACTTTTGTTTTGGGTGAAGCTACATGCATAGGAAGACACTACTGAGCAGAAAGCAAGATTATGCAGTATTAGATGTTGGGTTTGTGTTTTGCAGTCATGCGTTTGTGAAAAGGGAAGGGAGACAAGAGAGGGTGGTAAGAAAGAAGCCAGCTAACCACACACAAGCACTTGTCTTTTTTAGTCCTTATGATTTAGTTGGATCTGAAGCACCTAATGGGAATTTCAGGTGGTTTCACACGGAACACTTTTCAGAGTAAACCAGAACGTGTTATTCCATTCACTGTCTTTGTCTAGAAACTGAACTGGAGTTGCATACCATGAAACATGGAAGTTTCCTATCTGGCTGAGGAAGGACATCCATCAGCACAAATGTATTTCTGTATGTGTACACAGGACTTCAAATTGCATATAGCCAACACAGTGGCTTTTGAATCGTGTCCTCTGCAGCTGGTCTGGAGAAAAGGGCCTTGGTTTCCTCCAGCCAGCCCCAGCTTCTGAGACAGAATAGTTGAGGCTTCAACCTCTCCATCGTGGGGAAGCTCCTTAGGCCCAAATGAGTCAAATGAGCACAAATACAACCAGATTAAACCTTTTCCCCGGGCTGCCTCAAGCACTCTGCAGCTTCAGAATATGGCCTCTTCCTTGGCCTTCCTCTTTCTGAAAAGTAGGTAGGAAGAGGTAGCTGCCAGCGGAGCAGCCAAAACATATTCCAGTTCAGTGAGACAGGCTGGTCTTCAGCAAAGTGAATATTAGCACTGTTCTCCAGAATAGGCCTGTAAGCTGCGTGTACAAGGTGTTGAGCCTGGAGATGAGACCACTCTACATGTCCTGGTGCCCTCAGCAGATGGGAAGCGGTAATGTGGGATGAAGTTCTGTGCTCAGCCTGGGAGATTTGGTATCTCAGCCCAAGGGGATGCTTCCTGGCAGGGGGAGCCCTGACCTGCAACTCATCACCCGGCGTCTCCTACCTTCCTGCAGGGCTGATAGAGCAGCAGTTGGGACCATGAACACAGCCCCAGCAGCCAAGCTCTGATCCCCACTCCCAGGAATGGCCAGCACAGAGCCACAAGATTGCCACCTGTTCCACAAAAGCCTAGGACAAGTCCCAGCACTAATGATGACAGGATGCTCATGGGAGAAGCAGGGGTCAATTGCTTTTAATTCCATACCTCAGTGTGTGTGACTGTGAGCCAACAGGTGATGTCCTGGCCCCTATAAGGTGCCATATAAAGTGTTGCAGGCCAGTGGTTTGGTTTAATGTTATTAATTCTTTCCAGTTACAGCATTTCTTTCAGTTCTAAGCAGTTGTTCTCGTACAGTCTTTTTATACTCACAAGATACACATTCTAGTGTGCTGAGAAGATGGATTAATTGCAGATTTTATCAGCACAGCAATCCATTGTTTCTCTTTCTGTAACACCAACATGGGAAATACATGTGGTCTGCTGGTCTGCCATTAGCATCCCTCTGAAATCTTCATATAAATTTCAGTTTGTGTAGAAATCTTTATCTCATTTTCACCAGTTACTGAAGCCCATCCCAGCTCCATAAATAGAAAATTCAAAGCAGCTGGGCAGTAGCTGGGATTCAGTGCAGGCAGCTACTAACCCGAGGGGGCTCTGTTGGGTCTGTGATGTTCACCCTGCACTTGCTGCCAGCAAGGGGTTACCCAGAGGGCTGCTGTGACCCAGATCAGCACAGACTTTCCTTTGCTGTGTTACAAGAAGCAGCACAGTACAGCAGCCTCTAATTTCCACAGAGATGCTGGTCAGTCATCTGGCCAGGCGTGTCTGATGAGCACAGGTCTGCAGTTCGTTACTGTTGTTATGCAGCTTAACAGGTGCATCTTCAACAGCGAGAGGCAGGGTGACAGTTTTGTGGGTTTCAGATCCTTAGGGTCTCAAGTAGTTTCCCACCATCCAAAGGGGAAGACTGAAAGCTGGTTAGAAGTAGGCAGAGTGCCTGTTTCTGCATTCAGCCTTCTCACACACCTGTCCTTTCTCGTGGTGGTTGCTTGGGGCTGCCTCCCCCAAAAGGTGTCTGTCACCAGTCTGTGCTGTGGTATGCAGGAGATCCACTAAGGGTGGTTTAGGCTAAGGGAGTTCAGGCCTTTTATCTAGGGCCAATTTCAAATGTGAGCATTAGTCTCCTGAGATAAAAATTGATATATTTATATACTATGTGTCCAGCCACACATTTTAAAGCAGTATTTGAAACCTCAGCCAAGTCTTTCAGGAAAGAAAATCGGTAACTGAATCAGGAACGCCATTTAACGGTGCAGCAGTATTGGTAGAAAATAGTTATTAGGAACAAGGTTAAATAAAGTTACAGGTTGAGGAAAACAAGTTTCTGTGACTCATGATTTGCAGGCCAGCAGCATGTGTCCAAAGCACTTGGACAAGGACGTGCTCTGAGCTGCTGCCACGCTCTGCCCTATGTGGGTCAGTGTCTCGGGGCCAATTCCTTGGTGTGTGCTGGCTGATGACCTCCTTAATTCAAGGAACAGACCTCGCCCACTGAGAAACAGCCCGTGCATGCAGGAGCAGGGCTGATTACACCTAGGGTTCAGAGCTGGGAGAGCTGTAGAGGTTCATTGTGGGGTTAAGTGTGTTTTATTCACCACATGGAACGGGAGCATTCAAAAATAAATCTCCCACTAGCTTCCTCCAGATAGGATTGTATTATTCAAAACAGGGCTTCCCTCACTTTGGATTTTGACAGAAGGAGTATAGAAATAGTTTTGCAAATAGGTAGGCTTAATGTAAAGGGTTCCTTATAAAGACAGGCTGTGTCCCCACAGAAGTGTACTATATTCAGTCTCTGTTCTGCATTGGCTCTTATGCCTTTTCCAGGCCATAGTCTCTGAACATTGAAAGCTACTGAACTACTTATTATCACTTAAAATTAACAATGACATTTTACTTAATTCTGGAAAAAAAGCAGTTTTCCATGTATGTGCCTCTACTTGTTTCAGTAGCCTGGGGTAGCTTTGCAGAGTCCACAGCCTGGTCTGTAGAGCCTGTCTAGTCTTCCCTTGGGACTTAGCTCACTCCAGAAGCTTTTTGCTCTCCCCATTTGATGGCCAAAAGCATTGTCAAAGTCTGCAACACCTCCAAGTCAATCCAGCATCTGTAAGGTGCTGTGAAAAAAAGAGGAAGCAAATTTACCGGATTTTAGCCAGCTCAGCCCTGGTGGAAAAAAACTTCCTGATCTGCAAGCAGCCATCAGTGAGTCACGTGGCATCCTGAAAAACACAGCTCATATGTGTCAGCTCTGGAGACAGAGGAAGCACAGGGCAGCTCAGAGGGATAAGAGGCTTTTGGAAGGCCATCAGTGCAAGTGAGTCACACAAGTATGACTCACTCAGTGAGACACACATGCAAATTCAGTGCTGGCAGTTTAATCTGCGTGTGTTAGGTTTGTGGAAGAATTGCTGTGCAGACCTATTGAGTAAAAATATAAGTTGGGCACTATCAAAACACAAAGTTCTCCTCATCACCATCATGTATGATTACATGGGTGTCTTAGTTTGAAAAAAAAACAAAAGGAAAAACTCTAACCTCCAAAAATGGGAAGCAGAAAGCTCCAGAGAGAACTGCTTTAGTCCTGCCAGCTGTGTTACTGACATCCTGCGGATCCGACTCCAGCTCCTCCACATCTTCCTGCCTCTTATCTGCCTTCCAGTGACTTTGCTCATCTCTGCTTCCCAAACTGGAATCTCTCATGCTCGTGAAGGAGGTAGTGGCTGTGAGCATTTTGCCCAAGCAGTTAAAAAAGTGGAGACAACTAGTTGTTTGACAGGCAGCAGCACCATCCAAGCTCCAAGAACAAAAGCAGTGAAGTCTATAATCTTGCAGTAGGTTTATTGCTGCTGCTACAGGGGTTTTTGTTTTACACTGGGGAAAAAAAACCCAGCATTTTTAACAATGTTTAAAAGGTCAGAAATAACTTCAGATGTTAATAAAAACTTTTACTTTGGCAATTTTCTCTAGTCAGGCAAGAATAGCAAGAGCCCAGACCATACCAGTTACATGGAATACATTGATTTAATAAGCCTCCATTATATATTGAAAGTCACAGTAAGGTCTCCCCAGAAGCTTCTCTTCTCAATTCTAAAGAACCCCAATTCTATCAGTATGAGGAACAATGTTGGATTGCCCACAGAGCCCCTAGACATTCTCACAGTCACTGCAACCAGGGAAGTGACTGTCCCATGCTTCGTTCATGCTGATATTCATATTTATAAAGAATGGAAATACTCTGTCAGAAGAACATCTATGGTTTATTTTCTGCACAGAATAATGGATCCCCTTTCTTTGCAGGGTTACTTGATAAGCTGCGTGTGGAACTGTTACCGATACATCAATGGCAGGAACAACTCAGACGTGTTGGTGTACATTACCACCAACGACACTGCGGTAAGGATGTTAGATGGCAAACATTTCTGTAATATTATGCATTTAAAGGCTTTATTTTGTATTTCTGACGCTTTAGTTAACCACCTTAATTCCTTTGACAGTCCTCATCTGTTGGTGATGTTTGGACTTGAAACTCAGGAGACTGGCATGCAATGGTTGCAAGTCACATCTAT
This sequence comes from Melanocharis versteri, assembly GCA_013397845.1. Classification (NCBI taxonomy): domain Eukaryota; kingdom Metazoa; phylum Chordata; class Aves; order Passeriformes; family Melanocharitidae; genus Melanocharis; species Melanocharis versteri. The sequence continues at coordinate 114,332 of VZTG01002534.1, read as the reverse complement.
TGCTAAAATGCTGGTTTTATCTTATGCACATTATCTGTTAAAGAATCTGCGTTAATCGTAAACTACAGTTTCTCTCATGGCCCGAGGAACGACCCTCAGTTCTGAGCTCTCCAGCTGTGTGATGATCTGGACAGTGGAGGGACTGATTAGGACTCAAGGATGCCATGGTCTACACCTGCTGTGAAATTTTGATTTATCTATAGAAACTGTGATTTAGGACACTCAACATCTGGTGTAGTGCTTTGCAAACTCACAGAGAGGAGCTAAAAGGCAACAAAAGTTCAGTGATTTGTTTCCCAGTGCACGATGGGCTTTGTATGGTAAGGAGACCGAATGAAACAAAGATTGACATGAAAGAAATTAATAAGCAGATTTTAACCTCAAAGAATGGAAGGCATCAGCTCACTTTATAATAGTTTAGTGCTTACATGCACACACGCAGGACATGATTGCTAAGCAATGTCTTGCTTTTTGCAGAAGGCACTGAAGGAATGCAGGAAGAAAGGGTCTCTGGGAAAGAGCCGGTTCTGTTTGCAGTGGTATTGCCATGGAGCCGCTCGGTTCCACCCAAGCTACACACTGGGGGCTCTGTGCCAGATCAGCCCCTGGGGTGACCCACGGGCTTGTGTAACAACGGTCTTGACACCATTTACACAACAGAATGAGAGCAGCATGAGCTTGGTCCTTTGGATCATCTGGGTAAAATCCCAGGATTGCGTTCCACAGGTTTTCCTAGTTGTGGGTGGTCTCCACACACTGAGGTATTAGACTGTCATATAATGATGATTATAATCCTTTGGAATGAGTGATTCCCCTGCAGCCACAAGGGCTTAGAAAACCATCACTACTTTTACATGAAAGATATAACTCTTGCATAGTTATTTGTCTTCTATATCTGAAGCTTTAAGAAAAACATAATTTTTACAGACCATGATCACAGCTGGCAGCCAGGACATTTAAGTATAAAAACATGGATTTATTGAAAGCTTAGAAGTATTAGTATTTTCTTTACTGGAATCTACTTTGAGTAAAACCAGGACTTTTATGTGAAATAATTTTTGTTAGCTCTTTTGTTCAGCCTGTGGGTAGTTGTAACTCAGCTTCAGACATTGTTAACTCTACAACCCACAGGGCCAGCAGGCTCGGTAGTGGGAGGGTGTCAGTTGGATTATCTGGGAAACTAAACTTACTTTTTAAACTTTACGTTAAAACCACCTGCTTTGCTCCTGCCTTCATAAAACGAAAGACTGGTTTTTAGTGGTGCCTGGCTACCAAAGTTCTTCTCAGTATTTTTGTATTTGGTAATTAGCAAATGTTTCTGTGAGAAAAGGAAGCCCTTTTATCCCATTCACAGATGACTTTGTTGGACTGAGCCTTTAATTTAACTTTGCTTATTTTGCTCTTACAAGACATCTAAAGCAGAAGCAGGTTTTGAGAAAGGTTGTGCATTCCTAGCTAGAGTTCTGACCACTGGACTCTTCTTCCTTCCCCAGTATTTACACTTCTTTAATTTTAATAAGGTGAGAGTCTGTTCCTGTCAGGCATGATGCATCTTTCTAAGGAAGTTCAGTAAGATGACATTAAGTGAGAAAGAGCTGTTTGGGAATTTATTAGCCAACCAAAAAAAATCACTCAAAATTTCCTGTTTGTGGATACAGAAAGACTCGGGAGCAATGTTGCTGGGAAGGATTTTCTCAGGCCCAGACAAAGGCAAGAGGAGAGTCATTAACAGCTTGGGTTTTGAATTATTTATGAGGTAGAGGCAGGCTTCATTCAAACCCGGGTCTGACTACTTCTTTCTAGTCAGGATGAGTGCCTTCACCCTGAGATGACACAGTCCATATCCATCTCTTTCACATCCTTCCCTGACAAGCTCCATGGGCACCCACCAGCATAGTGCCCTCAGTGATGTGATGGAGAAGATGATGTGCTCCTGAGCAGCCTCTTACTTTCTTCTGCTCTTTGCTGAGCTTCAGAAGGAACGACAGTATGTGGGGTTAAATCCCCATCATTCCCCACTGTGAGTCAGAAGATAGTTCTTCCCTCCCTTCACCCACTGAAATCACAGACTTAAGAAGATTATCTTTTTTGTATGTCTACATTGTGAAACATAAACAAAACCCCGTCTCCACATGACTGTAAAAAAAAGTAGGTGCAACACTGTTGGTTTAAAATGGTTTCAAAATGAAGCACAGAAGAATAGGGCTTTGGAAGTTAATTACTGAGGACCTGTGAGCATTTGGAACTCTTTAGGAAACCTTACAAAATTTTGAAATGCTGTGGTAGGTCACTACAGTCTGTTGGATTGTATAATATTCTCCCAAAATTCAGGTTGACTTTTGTATTAAAATGATGGGTTTTTTTCATTTTTATGAATGCTGGGAAACTTCTTTCAGCAGGGCTTCTTCATACCAATATGCCTTTAAATCATAAGCTACAAGTTTCTTAAAAGATAGGAGTCAATCTCTGCCCTCTTCTTTGAAATAAATGTATCATTTTTAGAATCAAACCTTCTACCTGAATTCCAACAAAGCTGCAGGTCATACCTGCAGGGTATGTTTTTTGATACATACTTGTCATCAGCATTAGCTAAAAGAATCTGTATAAATGGGAGTAAAAATCTAAGCTTAAATATGAGACTGGGCATAATTGCTGCAGTTTAGAGTAAAACTTTTAAATATTATGGAATCACAGAATGGCTTAAGTTGGAAGGGACCTTCAAGATCATTTAGTTCCAACCCCCCTGCCATGGGCAGGGACACCTTTCCACTAGACCAGGCTGCTCAAAGCCCCATCCAGCCTGGCCTGGAACACTTCTGGGAATGGGTCATCCACAGCTTCTCTGGGCAACCTGTTCCAGTGTTTCACCACCCTCACAGCAAAGAATTTCTTCCTAATGTCTAATTTACACCTACTCTCCATTTAAAGCCGTTCCCCCTTGTCCTATTACTACATGCTCTCGTGAAAAGTCCCACTCCAGCTTTCTTGTAGACCCCCTTTAGATACTGGAGGGTGCTATATGGTTTCCCTGGAGCTGCCTTTTCTCCATTTTTGTGATCCTCCTCCAGGCTGGCTCCAACAGGTCCATGTCCTACTTATGATGAGGCCCTCAGAGCTGGATGCTTTCTTATTTATAGAAGGATTTTGTCGTAAAATCCAGCATTCTCTGTAGTCTGAATTGCTTCCTGCTACCCATTTGCTCTGTTGTTCCCAGCGCAGAAATTTCCAGTTTGTTCCCCTGGTCAAACTGGTTCTTACAAATAATGCTCATAGATCTGATCTGTAACTAACCTTTTATCAGCTACCAGATAATCTGATTTTTGTCACTCAGTGTAAGTGGTTTAAGCCACCCTTTCTGCAAGTATGCCATCTGGAGCAAACATGCCTCCTCCCACTGCAGGCTGTGAATGGGATGTTCCTGCTGCCCATTGGGTGAGAGATCCTCCTTCTGTGACCTTTGATCAAAGTTTGACACCACGTGCATGCTCCTGGCTTGGCTCCATCAACGGGCTGTGTTATGACATGGGGGGACCAGCTGATGCTGGGCAGGGGAATGGCCTGGACCCCAGGTGAGGGAAGTTGTGACACTCCCATGCTCCTGAGGACCTGGGAATCCAGCTGTGTACATTAGTCACAGCAGAGTCTCTGTTATGACATGATCTCCCTCCTGCTAAGTGTTTTTCCAATACTTCTCTCCCCTCAGTTTCTGGAGGTGTCTGTAGGAGGTTCTGGCATGGCAGTAAGGTGTCTCCCCTGCAGTAACCTGAGGATTGTTTTTTCCACTTTCCCAATCTGGAATTGCTTTTTCCTGCCAATGTCTCAAACGCACCATGGATGGAGGTTAATTTGCCACACAAATTTGAACTGTCACAGCAGTACCATGGAAATGTTCATCCAATTTGGAAAAAATTGCTGGTGTACAGGTGCAAAAGGTAACCCAAAGTTAGGCATTTGTTCTCTGGAGCAGTAGCAGGTCTATTGTGCTCTTGGACAGCCAGGGGATTTCAGTCTGTTTATTTTTAACTCTCACTGAAGCCAATCAATGGAAGTTTCATCTCCGGTCATGCTGCCAGTGGGGATAAAATGTAAAGCCGTAAATCTCCCTTCAAAGTGGGATTTAGATCTTTATGTGCTTTATAAAATCGCTTCAATAGATTTTATCTTACAAATGCTGTGCACTTATCCACAATGGTTAATAAGTTACCTTTTTTTTTAATGCAGATATATTCCCTCTATGGACATGACCTCAACTAAGTAGCCTTTAATTAACTGGTCGACACTTTTGTTTGCTTTCCCTTTCTCAAAGCAATAGGAGACCTATTTGAGAAGTGCAGACTTAGATCTTTCATTCATGCTGCATGATTTCTCTGAGCAGAGGAAGAATATTGTTTGGTAAAGTTGGAAGAGCCATTCTGTTTATTCTTGTGTTATTAATTTGGTGATTAATTTGGCTACGGACAGAGGGAAGGACCCTTAGACTCGTGCCAGTTAAACAGACTGAAGCGTGAGATGGATCCTAGAGACAGATAAACCATAGAAAAGAGCTATTATTTCTGATAGGTGCTTTGGAACCTGTGGTTTCCAACTGCTGAGCCAGATTTGGGATGGTACGTGTCAGAGTAGAAGACAGAGAAAAATTCTGCTTTAAAGATGTTTTCCATAAAAATCCTACAAACCTGTCTGTGTTCACCAGGTAGCTGGTCTTGTGTGGCAGTTTGTGTGCATAACATTGTTACTGGGCTGCCGGATCACAAACATCTTTTTGCAGTGACTTGTAACCAGAGAAGTACTTTATAATGAGCTGCCACCACAAATGAATATCCCTGGCGTGAGTCACTCTCTGAGTCCTTTCAGGGCCTCCAACGGAGTCCAGGCAGAGGACCCCTGGCCTTCCTTATTGGAAACTGTCTGACAAAACCTGCAAGAGGAAAAGCAGGTAAAACAGGACACAGAGAAGAGGAAGAGTAGTCAGGGGCAAGAAATGAATGGTATAAGTAGAACTACCCGGTGCAGTAAGTAAAGGAGGTGGTTCAACAGTAATCACGTGCAATAGGCTACATGAGACCTAGAACTGTGGTTTAAATGCTGGAGCTGTTTTTCTTCAGAATTGCACATTGTAAAGATAACAATACAAGCAATTTCTTTAATGAGAGGATCTTCAAAGGGCTCAAGATCCACATGGATGCCACCACTCACATTTTGGTAGTATGCATGTGCCTCATGTGCAGTTCTTCCTTTTCTATTTGATTCTAAGTTGCAGAACAGTATCATGACTGTCTGCATCTGCCAACAAACAGCTATTCAGCTGCTCCAGCATTTCATATTCTACTTGCAGTGAAGTCCCATGCCTTGTCAGCTGGCCTTTAATCTTAGAGATTGTTCCTTCCTATTTCATTTTTTTAACTTTCCATCTTACAATCTATACTCAGCTCTTACTTCCACTTTTTCCCTGTTTATGAAAGATTTTTTTTATTAAAATCCAGTATTCCCTGTGGTCTGAATTACTTCATGCTGCCTGTTTGTTCTGTTGCTTGGTGCTATAGGCTAATTACAATTCTTGTTATGGGTCTCACCTATTATTAGGTAGCTGCTGTCAGAAGCCAGCTTTACTGTTTGGAATGGACTATGAATAGTGTCAATTTGGGGCAAATATCCTCTTAAGTTTTAAAATAAGATTTCCAGAGCATTTTCATTTGTTGTGACAGTCATTAAATTTACCTGTGAGCTAAATTACAAGATGAAAATACACACGTTTATCTCTTTTCCTAAGTAGATTATAAATCTGTATTTATTTGCAGTTGACATCTTGGAATTTTTCTAATACATGACAATTTGTGAGAGATTTACAATAAAATGGACAAATCTGTTCTCAGTGTTCATAATTAGGTTAAAAAGTAGACATGAAATGGGGATGTGTAATTTAAATCTTCCGAATCTTTTTGGATTCATTAATTGGGTATGTTGCAATGTAGGAAAAAAACAGTGTTTATAAACTTGCAGTATTTCTTTCTTTAGTGCTTTTCATCCTAATGGGATTGATTCACTACCATCTGACAGCTGCTGCTTTTTGGGCTTCAGAACACAAGTCAAAGTCTTCAATATAATTCCAAGGATACATATCAGTGCAGCAAAAGTCAATGACAACTTAAATCCCTGTTGCCAAGGATATATGGGTGTTAAGCTGAGCTGTGTGTGAATTTTCCAGGTCAGGCTCAAGTCATAGTTACACTGTGCAACAACGGCCGGGGGAGGTGAGAATTCACTCAGGCAGGTGTTGCTCAAACAGGGAGTTGCAGCAGGGTGTGAGAGGCAGAGTCCCAGCAGGAATGAGCCATGCTGGGGCTTTATAGCCGCGGAGTTGGCCCGTGCAGGAGCCCTGCCCTGCTGCAGAGCTGCTCCCCCAGGGGTGGTCCTGCTGCAGCTCCAGCACTACCTCATCTGCTGTCACCTCATCACGCCCCCCTGCACAGCACAGCCCTGGCCTTTGCCAAGCAGAGGAGGAACTCCTTGCACATCCCAGTCCCTCCTGCCCCAAGCCTCTCTGACAAAGCTTTCCCAACCCCACAAACCAGGCAGATGCTGAAGAACCATCAGCTGGGTGGAGGGGAGCAGTGACAGCTGGTGGCTCAGCTGGTGGCTGTGGTCTCTCAGAGGTTGCCTGGAGGCCACACTCAGCTCCCTACCAGGGAGGAGCACCCAGCTGCCCGTGTTTGGCAATGGTCAAGAGGCCTGTCTTTATGTGGTTATGAGTGGTTTCAGTTGACTTACGGACTTTTAGTGTCATTTCGTTTCACTTTAGTGGCTCCCTTAGAGCAATTGCACTCTTCCCAAGCATCCCTCGGGTCTCTTTATGGACACAGGACTGCCCGCTGCGGTCTGTTCCAAACTGCACAGCCCTTGTGGGTTTGGTCCTCTGTCTCATGAGCAGTGAGGAAAGCGAGGCCTGCTTTAAATTAACCCTGGGACAGACACTCAGCTTCAGAAGGAACAAGGTTGAGTGGTATTCATCTACCAAATTTAGATCTGCAAAAGTTTGTGGGAGTTTCTGGCTGACAGGTGCTTTACAGTTGTGATTTACTAACAGTAATAGATTTTTTTTTTATACAGACAGAAGCCTTTCCAGCAGCATCTGTAATGTAAGCATGGCTGTGATAACCACACTCTCGGGAGATAACCAGTCCTGTTAAACAATTTAGCTGTCCCACGTGAGCTATATCCAGGTTTCTGTCTTGTTAACTCTTGAGTGGAATACATGACGTAATTGTAAAAGATAAGGTTAGAAAGAGATTTAGTTTAGTAATTAAAAAATTGAAAGAGTGGTGCTCTCTGTTTTCTGTACTCAAGACGACACATCAACCATTTGTTACCAGAGTAAAAGTATGCTTCCGTGTCTTCAGTACTGATGACTTGCAGATGAATACACCCTGAGAAAGTGTGTGCTCATCCAGAAAATGCTCATTTTGAAAAACGAATAAGGAAAAATTGAAAAAATAACTCTGTTCTGCCTGTACAAAATCATGATGTACAGCTAGAGATGCAGCAGTATGAGCCTGACCAAGATGTAGGAAAGATGTCTGTGACCTGAAGAGGGCTGTTGCTCCATGCCTCTGAATGGAGAGAGTAATTACACCATTATTCTGGATGACTTTTATGAGGCTGCACATGATGAAACAAGACAATCGGTTCCTGAATTCAATTTTCTTCCCACGCAAGGGTAATCACAATCTGTCCCTAAGTATTGTTGTATCCTAGAAATATATACATTTATTCATCTATCTGGAGTGCTGAAAACATTGTGCTGCTTCATTACAGAATTTCATAAACTCATGTAAAGTTTCCTAAATAGTGTCTTGGAGAGCCGGTGGCTTGGAATAAACAAGCAGTTTTGCCAAAGAAAAACGAGCCATACCAGCTCTAACTTCGCACAGATGATTTTGGAGCACTGAACGCTACTTCTTTGCTGAATGGGGTTATAAATTATCTCTGAGCTATTCTGCTTCCAGTTACTCCATCTGTAATCGTTCTAGTGTGGTTTCTAAAGGAAATGCATTCATATAAACATGAAAATACTTCCTGACCACGTTGAGAGGAAGATTTCTTGGGATTCATTTGAAAGACAACATATAATGAAATCCTTTAATAGTAATTACCTAGCACACTTCGGACAGGTTTTTCAAGCAAAAGCATCCAAATGAAACCATAGCATTGTCTGTGTATGAAGCAAAGTCGGAACATTTCTCATTTAACATTAAATAAGATTTGGCTCAGATATGAAGCTTTGGTTTTGGCCCTATACCCAGGGCTCTTTTTATCTGGGGTCAGGGAGGAAGAAAAAGATGGGAACATTTTTTTTAGACGTTGCTCTGTTACTTCCTCAGAAACATTTGCTTTGACTGGACTCATTTGACCAGAGCATCCATTTACATTGTAAATGAGCACCTTTGAAGCAGATATTTATAAGCATTTACTTACAAGAATTTCTTCTAAGCCAGGGCAGTCGATCTCATCTGGAAGATCCTCTGACCCAGGTCAGGTGGTTGAAAGTGCCTGCCACTTTCCTGAGCATGACTGTACGTCAGCTACCTCCCCAGCACCCTTCACGTACCTGGTCTTGGAGCTCTTTCTTCAGCCTGGACCCAAAACTGTCCAGTGGGTTTCTTAGTATGAAGAAATTAATTGGAGACTGCACTGCAGGGGAGTGAGGATCCTCAGTGAGATGAGAGAGGGCAGAACAAGAGAGAATGTAACAGAGGTCTTTAGAGTCATGAGTGGTGGAGGAGGTGCTCACTGACCTATCAAAAGAGCTGGGGGACACTCAGTGAAATAGCTATTGGCAGGTTTCATAGCAAACCAAATGTATTTCTTCATAGAACCACCACCTAGATGAGCTGTGGGACTGCTCACCAGGGGACAGTGTGGTGCTAGACATCAGCATGGATTGAAATACAGGCTAGAAAAATCAGTGGAAGAAAATTTCCTATAATGACCAGTAGCCCAGCAAGTCCTTGACATTCAAATTTCTGCCAGTTTAGAGAATATTCTGGGCAAGTAGTAACTATATATGCTTGCACCGCTCTTTCTAAATTTCTTTCATTTTTCTGTCTTGCACTTCTATTTCTTTATCATCCATTACTTACTACTGTGATTTGGATGGGCCTTTTAGCTTATCAAGGAGAGCTGTTCCTACATGCAAGTGCTTAACTGCAGCATTATGAAATGTAATCCCTACTTCTGTCTGCAGTGCTTGTCTTCTGTGCAACATCTGACTGCATCTCACCACAGAATTATTATTATTATTCCTGTTTCTTCGCTACTGGAAAAAAGCTCCCTCTTCTCCTGAAGGCTGTCAGCCTTTTCATACAGTCAGTGTAAAATCTGAATTCATGTTAAGGGGTTAAATAGAAAACTGAATTCTCAGTGGATTTCGTTTAAATACTTGTTTCTCCCACTGGTAAGTGCTGTGTGCGGCTTTGGGCACCACAGTATAAGAAAGATATGAAGCTATTAGAGAGGGTTCAGAGGAAGGCCACAAGCATGGTGAAGGGTCTGGAGGGGAAGCCATATGAGGAGTGGCTGAGGTCACTTGGTCTGTTCAGCCTGGAGGAGAGAAGACTGAGGGGAGACCTCACAGTGATTTACAGCTTGCTCACAAGGGGAGGAGTAGTGGTGGACACTGATCTCTTCTCTCTGGTGACCAGTGGGAATGGCCTGAAGCTGTGTCAGGGGAAGTTTAGATTGGATATCAGGAAAAGGTTCTTCACCCAGAGGGTGGCTGGGCACTGGAACAGCTCCCCAGAGAAGTGACCACAGCACCAAGCCTGACAGAGTTCAAGAAGCGTTTGGACAATGCTCTAAAGCACATGGTGTGACTCTTGGGGTGTCCTGGGCAGGCCAGGGATGATCCTTGTGGGTCCCTTACTTCCAGGATGTTCTATGGTTCTGTGAATTCTTGGGAACTCATTATAGAAAAAACACATGTCTTCATTCGCTCTTGATAAATGCTACTTCTTTTCTCCCTACACAGAGAAACATTAAAAACTTTCGAAGGTCAGCCTCAACAAAATCAGTATATTTAGTAGCTTCCAGTAAATTTTGTACAGGAAATAAACCTGTGCAAATGTAGCACTTGTTTTATTGTTATTTACTTGTTTCAAATAAAATACAAAAATTATTACATAATCAGTGATATTTACATATAGTCCAGAGCTCATTGTCACACAAAGTACTAAAGGAAATCACTGCTACTTTGTGGCTCGAGTCTCCAAAACAGAGTTTGAATTGAGAAGATCTGGATTTCAGAAATTTTTAAGCAAAAAATATACCTTAATTTTATGTTTTCCTTTGTAATCTCAGACTCCTCAGGAGAAAACCACATTGTCAAACTTGACAGGGAAACATTGCAAAGAGAGAAGTATTCTAAGCCTTTCCTGCCTACAGAGTGAAGCAATCAGCTGGCTATAGCTATGTGTGCACACAGACATCTTCTGTTTTCCCCAGGTGATCTTCATAACATCTGTGGAGTCAAGAACCCCACAGTACATTTGGGACTGTCTTGAGTGGGACAGGTGGTCTCGATGGCAGCCTTCCCTTTAGAGCTGTTTGTAGGCTGGCTGCTGCTTGACTGCAGCTGAACATGCTTTAGGTTGCAGTTAATGGCTCCTCAAAGCACCACAGCTGTGGGAGGAAATTCCACTCCTCTTCGGCTGGGTGAATGACAGGACAGCAGGGAAGTAAACATGAAATCAGTAAATGTGAGTGCATACCATTGAACCCTCTCCAAACCACACAATGGTGTCAGATTGGTGCAAGTCGGTTGTTAGTCACGGCTGGAATCAGTGAGATGAGATGAACTCAGAGTAGAGGACTGGTGCAATTAGGCATGTGCTGCTTAAAACCTCTTCTTTCAGTTCAGTTGTCTCTGAACTTGATGCATCAGCCTTGTGCTATATCGAGGAGAAAACGTACCCTGAATTAGGAAAGGCATGCAATGACTGTATTTCAGCACTGTATTCAGCACTGGCTCTGGCATATGCTTCCCATCTATCTAACACTATTCGCCTTGTGGTTACTCTCCCTCCTCTTTTTAATAAACAGAGAATACGGCCTGAGCCCACTGACGCTTTGTATTTGACCTGTGTGGAACAAAAGGCTCCTTTTGCCCTCTCTTCTTTTCCTCCCCACATATTCACATTGGCCTTCCCTAAGGTTTTGGGTATCTAAAATGTAAAAGTCACTTCTGCAGAAGAATGATGTGCAGTACATACAGAGGCGTGGTGAAGAGCTTGGGATAAACATTTCCAGACGTAGGCTGAAATTTCTGCAAATACATATTTAGTTTGTAAATATTTCTGCAGTTTAGCACCTGTCTCGTACAGTCATATGCAAGTGTCATCCAAGACAGTTTCTACTCTGTCTCGATGTCTCCAACATCTTTTAAGAAGTTTCAAAAAATACACCTGTTTTACAAATGTGAGATGCTTCTAACGCAAAGTCAAACAATTTGTCAGAGCTCCAAATGATAGCAACAGGACCAGGATTAAATTGCAGTAGTAATGACCCTAATTCTACACAACTATTTGTTGTCATCTGTTCCTGTGACCTCTGTGATGTAACCTGAAGTCCTCCAGCATAAAGAGAAGGTGTTTTTACTGAAAAGCTGAAGTTTGAGAAAACATCGTGAATACTCACTATAACATCAGTATTTATCACAGATGTTTTTAATCTATAGCTTTTTTTGGCATTTAAATTCTAGAAGGTGTTGGATAAAAGTATATTAGAGTTGTGTTTATTTCTAACAAGACATCAACAAGGTTTTTTGTCATGGGAACTCACAAATGTTTCATACAGCAGTCAAACAAAATGCTGTTCAAACTCAAAGCTGTTGTGTGGCAACTGTACCATTCCATCCAGTGGGGAATACAAATGGCTGTTGGAAAAAGCAATCCAAAGCTCTCTGGAGACACATAAAGATTTCTGTTGACTTCAGTGAGGTTTATGTGAGAATGCAGAAATAATCAGTTGATCAGATATTTTAGTTTACTCATACGGAACTGAGCACATTTTCTCCTTTAGAAAGAGGAGATCTAAGAGCTTGAGTTCAAACAGGAATCACTGCAGCAATATGGGAAAACTTGTACGTGTGCTGAAGAAAGAAAATTTTCTCCTGGAAGTTCAAGTAAATGTGGAATCAGCTGCAAAGATATGGAGTGATTATTGAAATTATGCAATATGCTCCCAAAACAGGCAAATAAAGAAACAAACACTGTTGGGACAAGATTAACTATAAACTGTGTGAATATACAAGAATTTATATTTACCTGTATTTCTTCTTAGATATACTTCTAAGCAATGCCTTAAAAAACTTATTCCCAAAAAACAGATTAACCAGGATGTAAAAAAGTATGAAATGACATATGCTTATATTAACTGAATATGTTATAACTATTGGCAAACTTGTTCAGTAATTATTTCTTTCAGAGAAGGTCATCCTGTATCATATGCTTTGTCATAGAGAGATGCTTATGTAATACAATTAACCAAACCACTCAGATGACACCAGCTAAGGCAGGAAGAGGATTTCTTGTGGGTCAGTTATGGATTACTTCTGCATATTATACAAAACTGCTTATCACAAAATGCTTAAATGCTATTGGGAGCAAAGCCCAGCACTCAGCACTCCCTGTCCCACTTGAGCATGGGGCTTCCTAGCCCGTCTTTCTTTCTTTCTTTTTCTTCCTTCCTTCCTTCCTCCCTCCCTCCCTCCTTCCCAGCTTTACTGTGACAACGGGACACTAAAAAATGGTTCTTCAAACCCAACTGAAAACCTTGTATCTGGAGCATCCATATGGCAGATTGGAGCTGTGGGTTTGAACCCTCTCGGTCTGAGACCCCCTAGAGCTCTGATCTCAGAGTCCCTGTGTGGTGCTTTTACAGCAGACTGCTGTACAAACAGTGAGTAATGTTACCTCTGGCTGCATCGTAAAGGATGGTGTTAAAATGGTACATGCTTCTTAAATACAATTAATGCAGTTACAGGGCTTGTGAAAGAAATTAGGAGCTTCTGTCCCTTAGATTTTAGGCATCCTATAGGACTGAACTCTGCAACTGTCTAGTCTTCCAAACTTGCTTGCTGGTCTACTGGAAAAAGACAGAATGTCTTCACATAGAGATCACTGAGTTCCAAAAAATGAGCATCCTTCATAATTTTTACAGTAACTTGTGGGTGGCAGTCTCAAACACTCTGCAAACATCAATCCCACAGCATTCAGGCAACTAATATACATTTTCCTCAATTTGTGACAAAGAAACAAGGAAATGCAAAAATGTAATGCCTGGGAAGCAAAATGCATCAGTTGTCTGAGCCGGTATTCTGCCTTGGGGTACCGTGTATCTAAAATATGCATATATTTTTTTGTACTTTTTTTGTACCCCAATTAATTTTTTGTACTTTTTTTGTACCCCAATTAATTTAGACTGTATCCATCCTAATTAGATTTGTAGATAGGACTGAATAGTGAGTTTCTATTTTTCCCGTTTCTGAATTCACCTTTTGGCTCGGTGACTGGCTTCCATTTTATGTCTCTGGAGAGCATAATGTGCTGTCTGAATATCTGTGCTGGTTTATATTCAAGGCACTTTTCTGCTTCCCTTAGCCATGCTGAAATTTATAACTAACACAAGAAACTACTCCAGAAAACTACTCTGATCCAGATTTTCATTTCAGCTACTTTGGTATAAATTCAATGATTAAAATTTTAATGAAATTAGCTTTTCTTGTAAAATGTTGGCAATTTTAACAGTAAGCAGTTAAAAGCTGAGATAACTCAGGTTTTATGATATTTCTCCCTTCTGCCAAGAAGTGTTTCATTGAGGAAAGATGGAAAAAATATTAAGAGAAAGTAAGGGCCTGAGACTCTGTTTTTGTAAAAAATAATCTCTTATGGAGGCAGAGTTGCAGGATTTGTAATTATAGGTGGCTGAAGAGTTATTCAAACTGTTGTGGAAGCTGAAGGATGATTACTTAGACTTAGAATAGACAGATGATTAAGTAACAAAGCCACATCAACAGAAAGTAAAAGTTAAATTAGTTTGAAGGGCTTTTACTATACAGATGATGTCCCACTTGGTGTCCCAGCTGGTGCCATGTATTCAACAAACTGAGTGTTTTTTTCCACTTCTTGTCCATCACATTTATTCACCTTAACCTTTGTTTAATATTCTGTCCATATTTTCTTTGTTTAACTCAAACACTGCTGGACAAAGGTAGTAATTTTGAATTCTGCTCCTTCTACACTGATTATTTTTTATGACTATTTTGTTCATGTTAGGGAATGAAAGATCAGGATATTTTAATCTTGAAAAAAGAAATTATAGGCTTACTTGTGGGGAGTAAGCCTGTAAAGTTGTCACTGATAAAAGTGTTCAAACAAAAAAACATTGCCAGTAATAAGGTGACCCTAAACCTTAAAACGTTTGGCAAACAGGCTTTAGCCTTCTAGTTTAAATATTTTCTTGTGAAACTGCTGAACCTTTTTAGCAGCCTCCCCGGTTCATACCCCACATACTTTGAATATTCCTATAGAAATCCATATGCCTTAGGATTTAGCCAGTGACTTCTCCAAAATGCCTCCGGGAGGTATTATTATGACCTGCCACTGAGGTGGGGTAACTGAGGCTCCTGTTAATAAATCCCTTGGGGTGAATTAGACTGAAATACTACTGAATGACCAGTGTAAATTTAACACAGACTTATTTCAAAACGAATTTAATTGCAGCAGAAAGGAGGTATGCAACCATTTTGGTTGTTTTCTATAAAAGTATAAAAATATCACAAAGAAAATATGTAAGGCAAAGAAAGAGAAAGAAGGAAAAAGAAAGAAAAGAAAGAGTACATAGCGAAGAGGAAAGACATAACCACCTGTGCATCCAGTGACAAGATTTGGCTGTTGTAATTTCAACGTCCGTGGTTGAAATAATGGTCGCAGTTTTACTCCATTGAGGGTGGGGGCCCACAAAACAAAAAGTTCGTCAGGTTATGTACCTTCAAGTTAGCAGAGGAGTACCCAGATCCCTTCCAGGGAGGGAATTCTTTGTGTCTGATGCAACACTATGGAGCGCACAGAGGTTTCCGATGGAGAGTTCCCGAAAAGAGTCAGGGGCTGTTTGGAGTCCTTGGTGGTCCGTAGTCCTCTCTAGGGATATGAGCACTGTTTGCCCCTGCTTCTGCACTTGTGCTGTATGTTGTGTGGTCACCCACAGAACAGGAACACTGGCTCCAGAAAGGGACTGCCCTGCCTTTGTACGGTCCCACCTTTCCAGGAACGTTCTGTTCCAACTTGCCCACTTGAATGGTCATTAGTGTTCGAGGCAGAGCAGTGCATTATCTCCGTGCTGTCTGGGCTTCTACAGGCATTCCTGTCTCCTCTCACTTCTTGCTGTACTGTTGGTAAGTGAGAAAGTGGCTTCTGAGGGCCCCTGGGGCCACTGACCCATATGTGAGGTTTGGGTCTGCAGAATGAAGAGGAGTGCTTACCTGCCACGAGGTAAAAGCCTCACCAGGAGGCTTTTCTCCTACCAGACAGATTTTGTTTCATACAGGAGTGAAGGGAATGAAGAAGCTCACTCATATCAGTAATCCTCCAGGCCAGGAGACCTACTGGAAATGACAGCAGCCTCAATGCTCAAGTAATAGTATTGATGTAAACACAGTAGTCTTAGGACACATGGATCTAAAAGAGGATCAGAGCACAGGAAGACATATTGTCCATTAATTATCAGCTCATCTTTATCAGCTGGAAGATGGATTGCATCTGCTGTCATTTCTTGTCACACCTGATGAAACAGACTCTGAACCTGAAAGAAATGGACCACAGATTGGGGCTTAGCATTACAAAAGTGCAGTAAGACAGCTAAATCTTCACAAAGGGAACTTGATTCATTTTCAGAGTCGTCTGTAGATCAGATTTAATTACTAATTATATTGTGTCATAATAAACTAATGAACATGTTTCAGTATATTTGAGAAACTAGTGCTTTTTTTAGTAACATGAGGATTTTACTAGAAATCATGTTATTAAATTAGTGATCAGTGCTGGGGAGGGGATTTCATCTGTAGTGCTTTTCACAGTTAACATGCTTTACCATTGTGATTTACTGAGGTTACATTGCAAAATATGATTTTTATCATAATATTTATTTGAAGTTCTGTATGTTGTCCTAATTGCACTAGATAAGTAGTCATAAGATGCTTGTGGCCTTTAAGGGTGACATAATTTATTAAATGCTTTTCAAATACAAGGGTTTTTAGATTGTGTAGTGCATAAAATACTGCATTTACAAGCTCAAACATATGGTATTAATGAAGAGCAACGGCTCTGACAATTTCCTTTTCTAAGTAATGAAACTTTTTTGATTAAGGGCTGAAGATGCCAAGGTAGCCGTTCTGTAATCTTAACAAACGTGCACAGATGTACTTGAACACATGGTCATCAATGCATGCTTGTAAACTCGCATGAGTATAACGTGAATCACACTTGGAACTATCCCACAAAAGTCTGATCCAAAGTCTATTTAAATCTATAGAACAATTCCTTCTGATTTTGTATGTTGTGGTTGAGGTCCAAAAGCCATGATTATGGATGTCCTTTGCAGGAGGCAGGTTATCAACTTCTATAAGAACTGGTGAAATCCTCTCATGGCAAAACTCCCACTGGCTTTATTGAGATCAGGATATTCCCTATGTACATTTAGACAATCAGCTTTACATGCTCTTTTAATGACCAAGAAGCAATGCTGATAAATCTGGAAATTCCATTATGAATAATTTATCATCAGCTGCATAAAGTATCTCAGACAGTGCACTTCAGTGATATGCTTACATGTTATTGAGATATTTTAGGAAATGTACACTCATTCTTCATTCAGACATCTATTTTATCCTCAGTCCCTGCTGGGTTTCACAGACCAACTCCTCCTTCACTTTTTCACATGCAAGCTAACTAATGGCAGTGCTGGTGCCATTAAAAATTGCAGGATGGCTGGCATGCGTGCCCAAACAAGTAGGAATCTTGGTTCAGATCTCTCCTCTGCCCTGTGTGGCTTGAACTTGCATCTCCCATGTCCTGGAAAGCTGCCTGGACTCCAGTGAACGGGAGGATGATATATGATTAAACCTGTCCTAATTTCCTGATTGCTATCAGATGTTGAAGTATTCACTGAAATGCTTCTGGGAGTATAGATCTTCCTTCTCATGGCTGAGTACTCCAGAAGCATAAAACTGGAGATTTATTTAGGCATTGGGTAATTTGTTCTCCATTTACTTTCTTTTTCCCCACTCCAAAATAATTATTAGCTATTCCAGGGAGGGCTCAGAAGGAGAGGTTTTCAGGTCTTTTCTCACTCTGGCAGTTTGAGCACTCCTCCAGGAGACAAGGTTTAGCACTCTTGACAGAGAAGAGCTGCAGAAGAAGCAGCCACTATCACTGCCAGATTGAACAAATTCAGGTACCAGCAGTGAATGGATGAAATCAAGCTGGCACTGGGGTTACTAAAAAATGAGAAGAAATGATGTTTTCTTTCATAATGAAAACAGTATACACATTGAAAAGGAGGAACTTCAAGCTAATATTATTTATTTTCCTAACTATTCTGCTCCTGCTTAATAATTTACTCTTTTTTTGTTTTGGGGTTTGTTTTGGGGTGTTTTTTGTTGGTTTGTTTGGGGATTTTTGGTTGTTGTTTTGGGGTTTGTTTGATTGATTGGTGGGTTTTGGACAAGGCCTTAAGGGGTTTTCTTTTCTGTAAATTTTATCATCTGACTTATTTTTTAAAAATAAAAACTTTTTTTCTTTTCCTGCAGGTCCTGTTACCACCATATGATGATCCTGTGAATGGAGCTGCTAAAGATCCACCACCACCTTACGTGTCAGCATAAGTGAGAGTACTGTGTTCCTAGGGAGGATAGCTTTACTTTACAGACATTGAAGCAATAGTTTGATAATTTCACTTCCAGGATATAACCTCTGTGGGTTACACTTTGCTGTTTTGCTGACATATTGAAACCTAAATTGTATGACTCATATTCTGTAGATAGTTTTAATAATTTGCTGCAACTACGGTAGTGTTTCAGAAACTAGTGAACTAGTTTCAGAATAATTCTGGGTAGCACTAGGGTTACGGTAGTCACTGAATAGCTTTTTCCACCATGTCTGACATGCAGTGCTAGAGAACTTAGAACTTTGCATTCTCAATCAGTTTCAGTGTAACTTTATTTTTTTTAATTTGTAAAACTTCCAAAGCATTACAAATATGTTTCTCAGATGCCCACATTCAACTTCAGAATACAGACCAAGTCCAAAAAAGTGACATTCCAGTTCATTCCTGTTCTGCAAGTATTTTTGAAGTTACTATGCTATGAATGATGATGATTGCAAGAAGAAGAATTAATCTTATGCACTGTTCTCATCAATCTGGCTAATGGGAAACATATTTAATTGGGAAGGATAAGTATGGGAAATGAGAATAGACAAAGCACTCTGTGTGTAACAAGCCAGAACCTGTGGTCTCCATGGACTCACTTTGTCCCAGCCTGAAACCATTCTAATGCTCAAAAAAAAAGTTAGCAAATTCTGATAACTTTCTTTGCCTGCCTACACACCTTTTTCCTCCACACTAACTTTACAAATAGTACTTTGAGGTCACAAAATCCCTGCTTTTAGAGTCTCATGATTAGGTGACAAAGCTGTGTCTTTCACACTCAACATGCAAATGTTTTCCCATCGGAATGTGCCTGTAAATACTGCAACGTTCTGCTGAGTGTAAATTAGATTATGCAGATTCTAAGATACATGTTCCCAACCTGTGGGGAACTTAAGCATGTAACTTCCTTGAGCATCAGCAGATATGTTTTGCCTGTTTCTCATATACATCAATGTCAGGGGTTTGGATTCCTTTTATGACTGAACTGGTTGTACAGAGAATCTTTCTCATGGGGCTCATCCATCCATGAATGCTTGTGTGAGGTATTTATTTCTTCTCCAGAGAAGTGCCTCCTGCACATGTAACTTTTTGTTTTGATGAAGTTTCTACTTTTAATTGAAAAGGAACATGAAAAGGGAATATAGTGTGTGTCTCTACCTCTCATTGTTTCCCCTTGTGTTGCCTCCTCTGCATTTGCGGTGATTGAACAGGCTGAAGCTAAACTGGTGCCATGGCACAGCACCCCAGGTAAAGGGCAGTGCAGAGCTGAGTCACAGTTTGGAGGGGCACCAGAAGACACCAAGGTGCCATCTCTCCTGTGGCTGGGCTGGCACGAGAGTCCACACCCTTCCTAAGCAGGACACCTGTTCTCACCCTTAGTGCATTGACTCCGTTCTGCAGACTGAAGAAATGTGAAACCTTTCCTGCCTTTTTCTGGAAAAGAGCTTTCCAGGGGAACACAGGACCAACAAATTCTTTTCACAGAGATTGCAACTGTGAGCTGCTCTTGCAGAGGCCAGGGAAGGAAAGGACAGACTCTTTCTGCCTGTCTCTTCCACACCCCTGGCAAAAGGCAGGTCCCTGTCTGCTTGTTGGAATTTTAGTTCATGGTTTATCCACTCTGAGATCAAACTAAGCAATGCATTTGAATGAACCAGTCCTGAAATCCATCCACTGACCTTTGTCACAGTCCTGTTTTTTCCTTCGGAACAACACGGTCTACTCTCATTACAGATATCTTTGGGCATTAATCTGAATTTGGGGTTGTGCTGGCCGGCTGGGCTTCTGAGCTTCATTTTCTTTTCTTCTTGACAATTTTGTGAAGGATGTTAAGCAGTCATCTGTTTGAGAAAAGCTGGTTGTAAATACATTGCATCTGTGTATACAACTTCTCTACAATAAAAGGGTGTTTCCTCAAGACTATGGAAATAATTTTTTATGGTCTTCCAAGCACAAACATACACAAATTCCTGTCCAGTCAATCTGTCATGGTAGAATTTTCTGTGTAGAGGATTAAAAGGTTTTTTTTTTTTCAGTCCACTCACCAGTCAATTCACCAGCTTTCCCACCATGCTGTGTAAATGGAGGAAAGGACAGTAAATTCTATAATTTATTGCATAATAAGACCAAAAGATAATTCAGGGTTTTAGTTCATTGTCCAAAACTGCAGGCATTTTTTCAGGTCTGATTAAATGTGTAATACAGAACAGGGCTAAACTGAGCTACACTGAGAGCTGGGGCTTCTTGTTCTCTACACCATAATAGGGATAATGTGCTAATTCACATGAAATTTCTTTAGACTTTAGCTTGTCTCACTAAAGAATCAAGACTTCTTCACACACCCCATGCGTGCATAAATGTGAGTACAGTGTGTCCTGCCAGAACTCCTCTTGGATTTGGTCCAATTTGAGTTAAAGAGGGCAGGAAGGTTGTGGTATGAAAACCATGGCATTCTTGCACACAAAGTAAATAGCTAGATAGGAGGTAACAGATAATGTAATATAAGTTCAGTTGTGGTGACATATCAGAGGATCCCCGTGAGAGATGAGTTCCACTGCTCCCAAACAAAAATGAGATTCTGTGGGTTACATAAAGAGACATGAACTCCAGCTGAAGGGTTTTTACCCTCAGACGTTGAATTCATTCTCCATTTCCATATATAATTCTGGGGAATTTACACCACAGCTTTTCTGTAATTAATTTTTTAATAGTCATCTGTGACACAGAAAGCCCGTTAAAAAGCTGGTTTGTTAAGTTTCTGTGTTTTGGGAACTGCTTACTCCTAACAGTTTTTTCCAATATTCCTTGCATTTTTTTCCTTTCTCACAGATATTAGGAGCATCTGCTTACTCAAATGCTCTCCTGGTTTTGTATCTGAAACTCTAATATAGCAGCTTTCTATTAATAATTTTTAGTAACTTAGGAGTGGAAAGAAAATACTTTCAGGAAATGTTGACGTGAAACATCATAAATATAAGGCTAAAACCAGCAAACAGGAATCTAAACTTTGATAGTACCAGAAATATAAGTAGATCTTCTGCTGAAATCTCTTTTGTTTTTTTTTTTAATGTGTGTTAAAAGGCAGTGCAGGCTTCACAAATCCTACACATGCTAAGGCACAAATCCAACTTTTCTCATATGTGCCTGATGCTTTTATTCCTGATTGAACAATGCAGCAATGCAGCTTTCCTTCATTGTACACTCATCCATGCATCATATTGGAGAAAGCAACAAAGAATTTGTACTGGTGACCCAACAGTGGCACTCGTGCTTGTAAGTACATGAGGTTTTCTAAATCAATACTAATGACCATCATTTTAGGTGTTAGCCTGTCTGTACTTCTTTAGGAAAACCTCTGGTTGGTAAAAACAATCCAGTCTTGATATGTTAGCAAAGGCCACATTAAATTGATATACTGCCAGATAAAATCTTGGCAAGGAAGCAGAGGAAATGATAACTGGTCAACAAGTTCCAAAGAAATTCCAAATTCTGTGCTTTCAAATTAGGGCATTCCTCACCACAGCCCTGTTGGCTGGGGACACCATGGACAGTTTTAAAAATTGTTGTTAATAACAAGTCTATGCACGCTGGTGCTTGGAATGTGCAAAATGGAAGACTTGGCTACTGCTAAGGGCAGGAGGGAAAGAGGAGCAGGAACAGGAGCACAACATGGGAGGGCAACATTCATGTACATCTTTTAAACAGCACAGAGACAAGGTTCACTACTTAAATATTGGTTGGCTTATGTGCACTTTCTTTCTCCTCTGCTATTTTCAGGAGGAAATATAATTGCTCATGTAACCTGTTATATTAGCTGTTAGACAAGCTCTGTTCCAGAACTCAATCACGGAAGTAGATGATACCTTCATCTTACTTGTTTTAATGCAAGGACATCTACAGATTAATGTTTCTAAGCCAAAAGAAATATTGGTTAAATGCCTGTCGAACTATCTAGTCAGATAGAGAACTCCAAACTGCTCCTCTGGAGCTAACTTATATCCTTAGAGACTTCTTAGATGTTCCCTCCATAGAGGCTGCTATCCTTAGATGCTGCTTCTCTGGAGCCAGGTTGTATCCTTCCCATTTACCCGTCTCTATTAGCTGTAGAAACTGCAGTCAGATACCACAAAAAAGCATTTCTTGCAAATTCACTATGGAGGCGTTTCAACACTATCTCAGTTCCCAGCTCTGAGAAATCCAAAACAGCAGCTATAGCTATCTAAAGGGAGGCTTGGCTCTGATAAATCAGGATTAGCGTTCTCTCAGAGAAAGACTCTGGTATTTGTAAATGATGTCTCCACACCCATGGGTTTGACCCAGAATGGTTCTGCAATGTGGCCAGTGTTTCAGCTGAATAGCTCAGCAGGGTGTGGAATACAGATCTGTGACCTTCTGCCTGCAGCCTGTGTCTACCTCCAGCAGAAGAGGATCCTCTAGCAATGGGAGTGAAAGCCTCGTTGTCACCCAGCCAGCAGATACAAAGCTATTTCAAAGCAAAAAGGCAGTTCTACAACTATACCCTAGACAATGCTCTACAACAGTAGTTTATTTTAGTGAAGAACCTTAGTGAAATTTATTGCGGTAAATTACTTTCTTTTTCTTCAGAGAAATTAATTCTGTCATAGAGGAAACCAGGACACAGATTATTCAAATGTTTCAGACAGGAGAGGTTTTGGGAAATAATGAAATGTTTTCATTTGTAGCCAGAGCTGGACTTAACTAATTAGTCTGAGAGGAGGACACAGGGTCACTTGGAAAGCTGAATAAACAGTGAGGAGATGAATCAGGCCTGCAGTAGGGTTACATGAGAAGCTTTGCTAGCCAGCAGAGGCAAAAGAACTGTGAAGCTGCTCTGAGGGAGGGAGCTGCAGCGCTGCGGAGAATCTGCAGGCATTTCAGAGGACTTCTGTTTGCTCTTGGAGGTCGACATGACCAGCAATAGCAGGGATGAGCCTCTTACAGCTCTTTAGCCCAGAACCTGGGCTCTGTTACAATACCTATGTGCATCCTGCTAATAACTCTAACAGGCTTCTGTTTCATATAAACCTTCCCTATATAAATAGTTTTTTAAGAGGTTGGGGGTATTTTTAAGATCTCTTTTTTTTCATGTAATATTGAATCCGTTTCCTTCTCCAAAGCTCCCCATTTCAGGACCCTTCATCACAGTAGAGGAAAGCATGAAATTAGAGGTCCAACATGGGTAAACTTCTAGCATCAAATCTTCTGATCTCATTCAATGCCAGGGTGGGCAAGGTGTTCTTCAAAATTCAGATACCATCCTAATAAGATGAGATATGTTCTACTTTATGGATGGAAGATATTTCAGCCTTCGTTCCATGCCAGAGGCAAGCACAAAACAGGCATCCTCTCTCTTATGGAGAAAAGGTGGCAAGTATAGCCAAGCATCCTATCACCTCTGGATAGGCAAGTAATTTTATGGTTTTATTTTGTGTATCACCAGTACACCAGTTTAAGATCAACTGATAAAAAATAAATCAGTGAGACACTCTGGGAGATTGATACTATTTATATGAATGTGGTCATTCTTGGCAGTATCAGATGCACTCACCTGGGGCAGCAAAGACAATGAAAGTAAAGGAACAAAGGCAAGACCTGGCAATTAGTTAAAAATATTTATCTCTTGGGAATTTATAAAGTCTTCTGCCCATTAAATCGTTAGAAAAAATGGGATGAGGTTTTTTTTTCTTTCATTGCATTAGAGCAGAGGATGAAATTAGCTTTATCAGTTGCACAGAACAGCTTAAATTTCCTGCTATTGTGTGATCCTGCTGCTTTGCTTCTCATGAAAAAAACAGCTAAAGAAGTTCAAAAGGCTCTTTAAAAACTAGACTATTTGATCCACTAGTTTTGGGGTTTTTTTTCTTAAACAAAAACTTTGCTTATTTTTTAATGCAAATGTTTTCCTTTTCGATACACAGATATTTAGTCAAGGTGTCTGTGGCCGTATGTTCATCTAGAACTGACTGGTTTCTGTTTCAAATGTTTATTTTCTTTGTGGCATTTTTATCTTGTGAATTGTCAGCAAAAAAAAAGCCCGAGGCACAACATAATATATCATTACCTTTTGGTTACTTTTTCCTCTCTGCAATTCAATTTTTTCAGCCTGGATAGAAAGTCCTTACATAGTAATTTGGACAAATAAGGTTCAAATAAAGGTAATGTATCATAACACTCAACAGACACTGTAAACGCTCCAGAGGCCTAGAAAAGTAGCCCCTGGTGAAAAAGGGAAGCTCAGAAAAACTCCTCTGTCAACTGCTGCACTCCTGTTAGCACTGAGCAACAGAACATACATGGTTCCATAATTGCCACTGTGCAGGTGTAGAGCAGCAACAGATGTGAGCTGTCTTATCTGTGGCTCTTGTAAAAAAGGCTGCGCCAGCAGCACAGTCCCAGTTGAGCTGGGACCAGTTCATTTTACATGACCAGCCTGAGGATGAGCTACAGAAAGGGGTGTCTAAGAAAAGAGGGAGGTTTGAGGAAACAAACATCCATCAAACAGCTTTGTCTCAGGGGTTCTGGGACCAGATAGAGTCACAAGCTGGGAGAGTTTCAAGATGTGATTTCTGATTGTATTCGTGATGTCTACAGGCACCCAACATACGATGTCTTTCCTTGCCGTGGTCTAGGTCCATCCTTAGCTCACATCCCTTCTGCTGGTTCCTTTTTCAGTTATAAATTACCTCTGTGGCAATGCTTTTCTGAAATGCAGACAGATTAGATCTACTACATTTCCTTTGCCTCAAAAAAACCCCAACAGGTTGGATGAGCATAACCTGATGTTGAGAAATTAATTCTGTATTTGTCACCTTTTCATGTTTTGAAACATCTCTAATTTTTTCTTTGTTTCAAATTTTGTTCTAAAGTGTTTAGTATTATCTGGATCAGAATAGAAGCTGAGATGGCATTTGTACAAATCATGATGGTCTAAGGTATTTATTGCTTTTCAATTTGATATACCTGTGCTGGGATGGAAATTGTCTCCTCCCCTTGATGTGACTGTGTTTTAAGGTTCATGTCTCCCTTGTTTGTAGTTGCTTCAGCTCTCGCTTATTATCCTGCCTTTGTCTGTATTGACTGTAATAAAATATTTATAGATAGCAAAGTCTTTAGCATTGCATAGACAAACAGAAGCAAGACAGATTTCTCAAGGACCTAGATAATTTTTTTTTAGTTTCTATTGCAAACAAGAAAAATGGAGATCTTAGTAAAAAGTAGTTTGAAATAAATAAATTCAAATGGTTGTTAGTGCAATAAAAAGTCTGGCTTTTGCCAGTGGAGGAATTCAGCTTCTTATTTGTTGACATGCAAGGTTTGAAATGCTTATAAACAAGATCATAATATTGTTTTACTATTAAGTGTCTTTATTAGTCTACAGAGAAATCAAACCATAGTTTTTAAATCACTTAAAATGTTTGTATCTGACAGCATTATGATTGGAAATGTAGAATGTATATGTAATACTAGGTAATACGGTTTATAAACCACAGTGTACTGCAATTAATCAAGCAGAATTTGCAGTGCATATGCAAATTTGAGTCTATCAGTGGAAGCATCAGTCTTAATTGTATAATTAGAAGAGACACCCTTTCCTGGGTCCAGTGCTTACTGAAATGAAACTGGTCTCCACTGACTCATGAAGTGCCAGATCAGCAGGTGTTTGGCATGTTAAAAAAAGTAGAATGCAAGTTCCGGCTAGTTACAGTGGGTTTTTTTGAATTCCTAGAGTATCTTGAAAGTAAAGCTTTATCAAACTTTTCTTTCTCTACTATTCTTCCTAAATAAAGACAAGACTTTTTTTTTTCCTTTTTGCTTAGGTGTCTATTGTGGTTCAAACTACTGTTATGTAAAGCAGGTATGTTACAGCTGGTCAGTAATGCTCTGACCAACCATTACTGGTAGTTTGTCAATTACCTTATGATTCTCCATTTTTATCACTTAAAAATCACTTACAAGTTATGGATATAGGGTTCGAGGCTAAATCTCATCTGTTTTCTTGAAGTAAGTAGATAATTTGCTCTATCTCATCATCCCTCTAAAAGTATCATCCTTTTGCTACACCCACAAGTTCTACTTTGGATGTGGACTTCACTTTTTTTGTTTGCTGTTTTAAGCATCTCTTCCTATAGCTAGCTACTTGCTTGACGCTTACATGATTCTAATTTGTACACGGTACATTATATCACCTCTAGAAGGAAATTAAGAGACAGATATTTTGCAAATCCATACTCTTTTCTTACTTGAGTCCTTTGCATTCAGCTGACATTTTCTCTAATTCCAGGAACATGCTGCTGGTTAAAAACAAATTCAGTAAAGACTCAAACAAAGTAATGAAAAGTGTTTATTTCTCACTTGTGGTAAAAAGGACGATCCTGAGTGTTAGTGATAGAGCAATGATACATGAATTGCACAGCTCTGTTCACAGTTCACGGTTTGTGAACTTCATTATATACATATAAAAACAGGGGAACTGAAACAGATAAAATGCTTTGAAGGAGTATGAATATGTAAAGAGCTTGCACTTCTCTCCCACACTTCTATGGTCACCTTCCTGTGTTTCATTTCCAGATGTTTGAGGATTAAAATCTTGACTGGCTTTGTACTTAATTCTAAGAATCATTTCACATTCCTAAGGCAAATGAAAAAGGCACGTAACTCCCTGGTGTGCATGGCTGGACATACAGGCTCAGGCCCCTCTTGCTTTGCTTTCTCTGTACCACTGCAGACTTCCATCTTTCTGGTTGCCATGGATAGCAGCTGAGGTCAGCCACAGGGGCTCAGAGAAATGGACAAAAGGCAAAATTTTGATTGTTGAGGCCCAGATATTGGAATTAACAAAGTTCTTCCTACTGAAATTCCCTTGGAAACTCCATTTGACTCTTTAAAATGTTTTTGAAGAAGAAAACCAGAACTCTTGCAGCCGGTACCTGAAAAGCAAGCATTTGCTTTATACATAGGTTACATCTTTTCTTAATTTTCCTCAGAAGTGTGTGGCAGCTTATGATTACCATCCAGACTGGATAATGTTTACTATGAAAAAGTTTTGCTATATGATGTCATCAGAGGCAGGACTCAATGAAGTTATATACTGTTGATAAAACACATACTGAATTCATCTGCAGACAATACTCACCTACTTTAGCTAGCTGAAAAATTGTTCTGGGATTGCTGCTCTGCCAAGTATATTCACAGGCTGTACTTCTGATGTAACTTTGAGCATGTGATCAGTAAAATTGCATTTTCAGCATTTCCCTTGGTAATTTAAGCCATGCCATGCTTAAATTCAACTCTCCTTCAGAATCCAAGACAATGTTAAATTCAACTTTCCATCAGAATCCAAGACAATGTTTTCTTACTCAGTTCTGGGACAGAATTGACATCATACACACAAGAAGCTCAACTTAGATCTTACAGCATGATCCAGAAAGCATGCAAATTGCTAGCTCTAAATCAGCCCTTGCACAATGAAGAATATTCTAAATGTAGTAGTGTCTTTGAATTTTCACATGTGTCTGGATCTTAAATGAAGTAACAAGGTTCTTCATGAATCTTATGTAATGTCTGTGTTCTGCTCAAAATAGGCACGCAAATACCATCCGAGCTACAATTTTGGCAGAATTTAGGCAGTATGGCTCTTGACCTAATGGTGTTCATATAGAACTACATAGAACTACATACACTAAAAGAAGAAAATTACATCAGCATTTAAAATTTGGCTTTTCAGATGCCCAGCAACAAAAGGGTAGCTGGTCCAATCAGATCCCTGGGGGCTTTTGTGGCAACATTTGCAGCAGAAATACCTGCTGGATCTGTCATTGCTGTGGCTTGAGATTTCCTCTGATTTCCTCTTTAGTGCTGATATTCCAACTTTTAAAAGGAAAGAGACTGTCTTGTAGCACATATCAACAAGATTGTGGTACTTAAACTCGTAAGTACATATTTAAAAGAAAAAGTTAAAAAGAAAAGTATAATTAAAGAAAGTTGCCTGGCTCTGGACGTCCCAGATGAAATACATTCTGTTAAAAGGCTATTATGATAATTTATTAATATACATTATATATGTATTATATACATTATATGTATTAATATACAGAATATATGTGTACAATATATGTACACATACAAAAACTTTGGTGTTGATTATATATTGTGTACTGGCAGCATCTTTTCTTTCGGCTTTGGTACAGCTGTGATGCTAAGCCCCAGTTAAATCTGACTCATGAACCATCTTGAGAAGATAACAGGAGGCACCAAACCCTGCCCTGAATTTAGATTTAAAAGAGATTTAAAAGAGATTACTTACGGTCTTCAAATTAAGCATATGTTCAGCGGTTTTGGTGGTTTCTCAAAAAAATTCATAACCTTAAAAAATATTTGACTCCTGAAAGTTTGGCCCTGCAACACCTAGGTTTGTGGCAATCACCCCAGTAACTTGGTCCTTCACGAAGTTCATAAGGAAATGTAAATGTTCATCCCTTTGTTGCCAATCCTGTTCTAACATCCAGAAGACAAGGGGTCTGGTTCTTGCTGCCAGGGCTGTGCAGAGGACCTTGGGAGCCAAGGAGGGTTGGCAGGTCTGTCCAGCTCTCCGTGAGACCTTGTGCTGCTCACCCCGTGCTCGCTCTCAGGCACACTTCCAGGACAGATGCTCCGAGCCTCTGTGCAAACAGCAGTTAGCAGCCAAGCCACACCTGCACCTCAGACTGACCTGCAAAAGACACCTCCGCGTTTCGTGAGGAGTAGATTTCTGCTGGTTTGTGCTGGGTGTGGTATAAGAGTACACAGGGGAACTCAGGCGGCCAAACAGCTGCAGGGAGCTTGTGCATGAGCTGGGCACCAGCCTGCTCAGCCCTGTCCAAACTGGTGTCTTTCTCCATACCAGATCCCCCTGGGGCCAAGGCAGGAGGTGAATGCCAAGCTCCACAGGTTGGAGAAAACGTGGTCTGCAGCGCAGAGCTGCAGGCACCAAGGGAGCAGTGAAACCGAGCAAGTTGAAGGTTGGGCAGCCATTGAATATGCTGTCTAGGCATCGCTTTTGGAATTAAAATACAAGATCTTTTCTGAGCCTTCAATATACAAAAAGATAAAGAATCACCCCAAACTGTTTATTTTCTGCATTAATATATGGATTGCCATACAACAGCAGTCCTTTATTACTCAAAAAATTACAAAGGAGAAAAAAATCCCTTACAAATTTTATCAAATAAGAAGGAAGGACATGTAGATAAACCAGCCTGGTTTTAGTCTGATTTTTCTATCTGCAGGTTTCTATCATCAAGTGCCAACATTTCTGTTGGCTGCATTGAAGACACCTTTTGTTGAAGTTTTGTCCCTTATATACTTACTTATATGGTATCCTTAAGTCACCTCCTAAATCTGAGTTATTAAAGGCATTGCATTTCCTGAGTTTTTCACTTGATGGCATATTTTCCAGTTCTCTAATGGTTCTTTCAGTTCTTTGCTATCCCACTCCAAGGTTTTTTAAACATTCTGCTTGAATTATTCAGAGATTTAAGGTGTAGCCAAAATAGAATACGTTTTCTTTAATATTGTGGATGAAGAATTTAAAGCACTATGGAGTCAAAAATTTATCCTTGCAGAGTTTCTCTTGAAACACACTCACTTAATAAGTATTCTTTGCTCACATACAGCTGAGATTTATCGTCTGTTTTCCAATCTATTTCATATGTGCAAAGCTGTTGCTGCAGCATTATAGTTCCCTAGTCAAAATATTGTGTTATGTGAGTGCCTAAGAAATGTCCAAATGTATAATGTTTACACTCAAACCATATTGATCCATTTCATAGCCCACTAAAAAGAAAGAAAAAAAGGATATTTTGACAAAATCTGTTTCCCTAAGAAGTCCTGTGTTCTATTACCAGTTTTGTTAGTAATGCACTGAATGACAGGAAAAATTTAGGTAGGAAGTGACCAAAAAAAATCCCCAAGGATGGTGTCCAGCATCTCTAAGTTATAACCTCATATAATGAATCTTCTGTTTTACCTGAAGTCAAGAATCTTTAACTTAGGAACTCTCCAAATCATGATTTTTTTAGTACAGTCACTGGTGGTGGTGGTGGTGGTGGTGGCATTTTCCAATATTTTGGCTCTGCACCGATCACTGTGTTTTAAAACACTGAGGAAGAAAACTTTGAAAAATAAGTTGTAGTGAAATGATGAAGGATGAAAGGCTTCTTGAAAATACTTCTAGATAGTAGTAGATATGGTATTGTAGGTATAGAATACCTTAATTTAATGTGTAATGTTGGAAAAAAAATCCACTCTCCCTGCCCCAAAATATCTGGAAAATCCATCTAAATGTGAGATGATATTTCACAGAAAAAGGCATAAAAGCAAAACTGGAGTAAAAGAAAAGGTATGAGATGCTAAAGAAGATCTGTAGTAATCTTGGTATGGTTTGTAGCTAAATTAAACCTGGATAGGTAATGAAAGGATACTTCTAATATTGACAATGAATCCAACCCAAAGGAAAAGTTTCACTCATAGTAAGATAAATAAACTCTTTTTGCTTCAAAAGATAGAAAAATCAATTATCTACTTTGTTATCTACAATAAGTACAATTAGGAATGCTAGTTAGAAACAAACCAAAAAAAAAATAAAGAACTAGAAGAGAGATGAAATACCATAGTATAAAATCACAGAATTAGTGAATCATCAAGGTTGGAAAAACCCTCAAGATCATGTATCAGAGAGGATTTATCCACTGGCAAACAGGTGCAGCTGCATATATAAACTGAACACAAAGGTGACCATCGGCCATCAGTGGTCCTGTGGCCACTGAAAATGATAATGAAATCCTTGACCACGTCAGAAGAAGTATTTTCAACAAACAGAAATGATGTGCAGAGGGCTTGCACGGTGTTTTGTGTTTAGTTCTGCCACATACCCTCCCAGGAACCACAGACACTGCAAGAACTTGCTTGCTGAGTGAAACAAGAGTGAAAGCTGAAAAAGAAAATGATTGCTGTCACTAAATGCCCTAGCTAGGCGAGCCTTGGAGAACAAAATGAGTTGTTTAGGTTAAAAGACAATGTTGATACTAGGGAACAAATACAAAATGGCCATAAATACATTTAGACTGGAAATTAATAGGAAGTGTCTAACTACCAGGAAGGTCTGAAACAGTCCTCTATCAGCAGGAGGAAAATCAATTCACTACTGTTTTACTTAAAGCACCTGCTTATAGTATGAAACCTACTTTCCGAAATGTAGTTTTTATATTACGTGGTTGCCTGTGATTAACTGAAAAGCAGCCCACATCACTGGGAGCTTCTTCCAGACTGAGAGTAATCCTTCCAGGCACTAAGAGAAGACAGGAAAGGAACGAAGGGACTCAGAGCCTCAGGTATCTAGTTAGCAATCTTCAAGAAGCTTAATAATTACCTGATTTTTTTTTTTGCCAGATTTTTGATTCTTTGCATATCAAAGCATGGCTTGATAGAAGTATCCAGCTTTTTCTTACTTTACGTCTTCCAACCTTCCTCTACCCATTGTCTCAACTGTTGCCAGACTGAACAATGTCTCTCCCAAATAAAAAAGAAGTCACACGATGGGAGTGGGGGACAGAAGTTCATCATTTGAGAAAGGACAAGCAGCAAAGAGACCGAGACTTTGTAAAATGGGGATTACACAGTACTTCTGGTGTGGTATTAAATAAATACCGAAGGCAAATAAAGTCAAATAAAAATCCCTCATCTTCTATGCTGACTCTTATGAAACAAAGAGATGCTTTCTGCTGACTCAGTGCCATCATCCTTTCCTCCAATCTCCCGCTGGGATAGCTTCCATGCGTTCAACCTGCCCACAGCAGCAGGCTGTGCAGCCTCTGGGAAGAGCGCTAGTGCTGGGCTCTCTTGTGCATAAGCTGGAGCTGAAGCCACCAGAGTTTCTCTGGGCACTCACATGATCTTGTCACTACATTTTCTTCTGACTTTTGTCTTCCTCTGGCAACTCAGCTGATGCCTCAAGCCACAGCACAGTGAAATGGAAGTACGGTTTCTGTATTTTAAGACAGCAGAGCATTAATTAGGACCATGACTGGGACCTCATCCTATGCTACATTACAAGGATGAAACAGAATGGGTGAATTGTTCTGCACTTGGCTCTGCTGGGTTTGCTATAATCTCTGTCAGTGCTCAGTCGCATTTTTATTTTTTCCCTTTTCTCTGGCTACAGGAAAGGTTCAGGAGCCAGTGCTCAGAATTAAAGATAAGGTGAATCCAACCCCTTTCAGTCTGAGATTTGCTTGTTATCCATACGCCTCCTTTTAGAGATTAGATTTTGTACACCCACATCACAGACAATTAATTGTGCCTTACAAAACTTACACAAACTAGCTCTGCTGATTGCCAGAGTTACTCACTATCCCAGCAACTCTGAGGGGTACAAGTCTCCTCTGCCAGATTCCTCTGGCATCTGATGTACTGCAATTGGCATGGCTTGGTGCTTTATGTCTTTCGTGTTGGACAGTGACAGTGAGTCCGGCTCACCTCTGCCATTCAAATGGCTTTCACCGTTGTTTTTTTGCCAGGAAACAGAAATCACAATTGCTTGGGAACAAAGCAGGAATTTTATTTTTTCTTCTTCATACATAATACCGTAAGTGTTGATATAAACCCCACACTTAGTTTTTCCACCTGAACGACTGACCGCGCCGCTGCTGTGTCAGCTAAGAACCGACGGTCCCTGCTCCTTGGCCAACTTATTGCACGCTTCCCTCAGCGTTTTCCCCGGCGGAGACTCCCACCGGCTGGCCGCGGTGGCAGACACCGCATGAATCACCAGGGACTGTTTGCCTTGGCCCGCGGGTCCTGCGCGCGGGGAATGGGATTTCCATTCCCCGACGTTTCCCTTGGTCGTCTTCCCTGGAAGGCTGCGGCCCGGGGAGCACGGCGCTGGCCGGGGAAGGATGCGCTGAGCCGCCAGACCGAAATCACACCGCTTTTCTCTAGCAGGGATCCCACGGGTCCCTCGGGAGAGCCCCCTGGGCCGGAGCAGGCGCTGCTCCCGGAGCTGCGGGAGCTCCCCTCGCCGCCCGCCTCGGCGCAGGGACAGCTCCGGCAGGGAGGAACCCGCAGC
>VZTG01002534.1:0-80422 GCA_013397845.1 Melanocharis versteri | reverse complement strand
CCGGCGGGGAGCGGGAGGCCGAGGCGAGGGGCCGCGGCGGCGGCTGGGGCTGGGTTGGATGTTCGCTTGCTGGGTCCCGCTGGAGCGGTTTGCCGCTCGTGGTGCAGCCCGCAGGAGAAGGGTTTCCCTTTCCTTTGGGCTGCGTGGGTCTGGGCAAACTCTTCATTTATCCTCTTCCCCGTGCATGCCGCAGTAACTCATTTACAAGTGTGTCTGCTGTGAGGAAAACCCCCACTGTATTGTAAAATCAGTGTAGCATCGGAACCAAACTTTGCTTAGAAACGTGTTGGAGAGTAGCCTGCAGGTGTCTTTGGCAGCTTGCAGCAGGGCGGGCTGCGGCTTCTCCCCGTGCCCGGGTACAGCCCCGCAGGGAGCTCTGCGCTGCAGGGCTCACCTGGCGCGCAGGGTACGGGCTGCCCGGGCTCTCTGAGAGCCCTGCGTTTGCTGGAGGTGGGAGGAGTGAGGGACGGTTTGCTGGATGTAACATACTTACCTTGGAAACCCTACTGAGATGGTGCTCGTTAATCTGACAAAAATTACCATGGCATCTTTAATGACCACGTATTCGTGTTTCAGAAGGCAGTTCTTTCTGTGTCAAACTGACCTCTGTCGCTGCTAAACTGTAGCATATTTTTGACTGAAAGAGAAGAATGCAACCTGCTGATCTATGTAATACTTCCTCAATGCTTGGGTTTGCCTGTGGAACTATCATTCAAAGGGGGAATGATCATGACTGAGGTCTGAAAAGGTGACATGTGTTACATGTTATAGCTGTGCTTCTGTCAGACAGCTGACTACTTCAGAAGAAATTATCAAACTGTATCCCATCAAAAATGCTCCTTAAATCAAGAGCTAAATAAAATACACATATGGCTTTTCCATTAAATCCTACAAAATCTACAAAATAATTTTGGAGTATTACACTTTCCATGTAGATGTCAGCTTTAAGCACAAGATTTTCTAAACCTTTCCTCATGTACTGTATATCACTGTGATATTCAGCAAATTAAATTTGATTTATTTTATATCTTCAGAAAATGCAGCACTCAGTTACACAAAGCTGCAGTTTAGATCCTTAATCCTGCACTCAATATTCACACCTAATTACTTCGTGTGAGTCTCTCCATTGACTTCACTGTGATTTCTCACGAACATGGGAATGCACATTGTACTGCTTATGAGCTGGGACTCAGGGACCCAGCTGGGATGGTAAAAGATGTTTTAGTCAGTCCAGGCAAACTAGGGAAAGGCTAATCAGATCTAAGTACTCTCTCGTGACTTATAAACCATCTCCATAGGAGGGTGAAACAGTAAGCACTATTTAATTATAATATGGGTATCGTTAACAAGCTCTTTTTACACAGTATACTCAGTGTTTTCATTATGAGCAAAGAGTATTTGGAATGGAGTGGGTTTAATCCCCAAATTATTGGTTTACAGTGGTGCTGGTACTGAGGTCAGTGTGACTTTGCAAATAAGTTTCAGAACTGTTGTATCCTTTTTTTTTCCCAGACCTTTCTGTTTGCAGTTAATAGTCTGTTATGGTTTGTGACTACTTCAGAGACAAAACTAAGCAGCCTACATGTGTATCATATGTCATATAATATATGCTTTCATTTAAATACCTACTCTGCATGGTAAAAGTGAATTTTCTCAGTTTTCCCATGCTACTCTTCTGGGAATGTTGTGGAAACTCTGATGTCTAGATGAGATTCCGTACCAGAAAGTGCAAATGTGTCTTTCTCGAAAGAACAAGATAATGAAAAGGTCTATTGTCCAAGTGGCAACTGACGAAAATCATAGCATGGAGATTGATGCTGTCATAAAATAAGAATTCCCACTGCTAGAGCTTGCTGTCTGACCACTGGAAACTATGCAGGGTAAACCATACTATGGGTCTACTGTTCTATAGCACCACCATTAACTTTTATGTAGTGAGTTTCTGAAGTTACTGAAATGGTCATCAGCTTCACATCTGAGCAGGGGTTGGTTTACAGAGGTCCTTTCTGACCTAAATCATTCTATGATTATCTGATCTAGTAGTTACTCATTTTACAACAGTGATATCAGAAAGTCTGTATGTCATTTAGATGGATGACTTTAACAGATCCCTTAGTCTTCTTCATTTCATTAGAGCTGTAGAAAATTAAATTATATATGTAGTACATATACTCTAAGCCCTTTAAATAACAGAGTCTGTTGTGTAGAAGTCCTACTGTGATATTTATGCCTGGCAATAAAATTGAATGCTGATATCTGCCCTTTCTGATATATGCTGTATATTTTGATGTCTATGCTCATCAATTCAGCTCCTTTCCCCATCCCCAGCACTCTTTGGACAGCTTCCAGAATGTGGTTGCCCTCCTGTATCCTGTAGCACTTTCAGCTGTGCTCTGCACATGGGTATCATGTCCAGTGTTGGGTTTGTGGGCATATTTGGCTGACTACCAAATGTCATTCACCTCCCCTTCTAGGAGCTGCTCTGTAATACATTTTGGGTCTTCCTGTACTGTTTCAAAAATCTAAGTTAATTTACTCCACTGTCACATTTGATTTAATTAGTCCAAGTTACAGCTCCACTGTGGGATTTTGTAGCAGCAGCTGGAATAAATGGGTACTGGTGGAGACTCAGCTGCAGCTCAATTCCTGTGCAAGGCAGGGGCATCTCTCAGTACAGAAGGCACTGGAATATCCTTTTAGTTGCCAAAGTAGGAATATGTGCTGGATGAGGAGGACTGTATGGAAGTGTAGGAGAAAAAGGTGGAAGACTTTGTGAGTCTGTGGTTGTCACCCTCTCCCCACCACTATGTAGGCATGTCTGGAACAGACAAATTGCTATCACGTGCTAGGATTGTGCCCTACTGCAGACACAAAACAACAGCTTGTGGCCATGAAGCTTCATGGACCCATGCAAAGAATTTGTCCCAGTCTTCTTGCACTGAACCACACAACTTCTGGTCCTAAATCCACTGAAGATTCAGGTTACTTGCACTGTCTGGACACTCATTATTTCAGATTGATAGAAGACTGATGTTGCCAAGTCAACAGTTATTGTGGTGGCTTGCTGCGCTACTGTGAAAGCTGTTTGTAATTGGGTTAGCTGTCTCAGAATACACCAGAATTACTAATTGACTTTCAGATAAAGAGTTTCCCAGATTTATCTCATACTACTGACAGCACGAATGGTCAAAGTAAGCCTCTTAAAAGTAGCTAAAAATGTGTTAACAAATGAGTACTGCTCTACTGCTTTGCAGGACGTGGTGCAGTTGTGGGTAGGTTCATGTGCACCTAGTGCCTGCCCTCAGGGTTGAGCAGCATGTGGGGAAATTACAAACTTACAGCACCTGCAACCTCGTTTCCTCTTGGTGATTTAACCCTATTGGTGAAATGCAGTTGATAGTCATGATTTAGAATAGGTGTCTACCTGTCCTGTGCTGCTAAGCCTAGTGAAGCCTTCCTCATGCAGCAAGCAGTCACAGAAAGTCCAGTCCATCACTTGGTGGAACAGGATGACAGTAGAGTGCTCCTTTGTAATGATGAAGGCAAGATGGTGCTTCCTGCTGATGTGCTAAATATCACCCTCCCAATTGTGACCACCTGTCCCCACACAACACCTGCATGGCTAGGGACAGATGTTTTATGATGCTGGACTCTTCGGGCCTCTACAGCTGTTTTTCAGAACTGGAAAATGCCTGAGTCAGCAACTGGTCCAGAAAGACAGAGGAAATTACTAATACTCTGTGTCCTGATGCCCATGCCACACAGTGATTTTAAGGAGTAGTGAACTAGTAATGCATGTGCTGGCTTGTGGATAGTGAAGTACTTTGGAACATATTGTAACTGATAGTTAAAAGGGCTTTACAGTGCCTGCAGTAGTTTGGTGGTTTTTTTTTTTTAATTTCTGAGATAGTGGGATTGAGAAGGAGGTATTTTGTGGCTTTCATGTAATAAGACCTCATTTCTTTTTCCAAGTAACTCACCGTGCTTGCTGATTTGGGGACACAGACTCTGATTTTATTGACTTATATAGATTGCTTGCAGTTCATTTACCTTCAGTAAAAGCTTTTGATTTGATCACAGTTTCTTGTTATCTTAAAAATGGGGAGATAAGGAATGCTGAAAGAACTTCAGAATGATTCTCTTCTATGCACTTATGTTCTTTATAACTTAAAAACGCTGAAGTTAGGTCTGTTGGAAGCTTAATGAAAGTAAAAGGCTGTCTCTTTTAACTATGGAACAAGAAAAGCCAAAGACAACCTCTCTAGTGCTAATAACTCCTGACTCTGGTGCTTTTTTTGTCTATTCTTTCCCTCTCATCTATGATGAGAAATTATATAGGCTTCAAGAGAGGGGATACTATTTGCAGGTGTTGATGTTCCACGTAACTACTGAGAATTTCCCCTTCAGTGCATTGTGCCAGTTTTGGTGGTAGCTGGAGAAGGTAGACAGGTAGGGGTTTGTGGAGTTTATGTTTCTGATTTAGCCTTGGAAGGAAACTTGTACTGCTGGATGAGGAAAGAGACCACACAAAGAAGCAGAAGGCAAGAGCTGAAACATATTACTACCCTTGTTTTCCAATTTGTTTTTCAGCATGATCTGCTCAGCAAAGACAGGTACATTTTAAGGTACCTGAGTGAAAAAAGGTGGTCTTCCAGGCTAGTGGAGGGGTTTTCTGATTCTCTGTGAAAGAAATTTTCCTGAAGTGGGGTAAGAGATGGAAGGATGCTGACTTCAGCATAAGCCACAGAGCATCTCTTTTCCCTTGATATTATCTAAGAGTTATCACAGTGAAGAGGACAAATATTAATAACCTGCACTATGCAGTGGAGAAGGTCACTGATTTATGACCACTGACGCTGAATATTCAGTAGTGTCTCTGCCCAAAACAGCCATCAATCCCTTACGATGAGACTTCCATGGAAAGACATTTGAAAGCATAGAAATAGACTTGTATTCTTTCACTGCTGTCCAACAAAGGAAATAGGTATTTTAAAGATGAAATCCTAATTTTATTTTTCATTATTCCAGCACTGTAGTTCATGAAAATCTGTAACAGTGCATCAGAAAAATTACTCTGATGCATGGGTATATGGCTAAGCTAGCACAGGTAAAATTGATAAGAACACACCATGGCAATACTCAGCTCTTGACTAGCAGCCAGTAAGGGAGTGAAGGAAGCCTTAACAGAGAGCTTGTCTGTTTACTTGCCATCTTCTAGGAGAATCTCCTCTTTTATACCAAACTTCTTCTAGACAGCTGCAGATACTGCAAGCAGCCCTCACTGGATTGTACCTCTGTGAGCTGCAGTTGTCTCTTCTCTGTTAGCAGCTTCTTCACATGTCCTGCACAGCACTGTGCTGCACTGAGCGCTCCAAAGCTGCTGTGAAAGCCCTACTCTTCTTCCTCTCACCATGGGTAGAGGAGTGGAGCAGTGGAAGCTGGTGAATCTGGTGTTCAACGTGGTAGAGCCCCATGGACGGCCACACCTCCTCTTGCTATTTTTTTTCTTTTGAGATGTTCTGGACGTTTGTCTTGCAGTGCCTTGGTCTTGGGTCTGCCCAGGGGAGTTGGTTCCCGATGGTATAGTGCTGACAGCTGGAATCAAAATGCTCAAAATATATTCTCCAGGTAGCCACAAAAATATGACTTCGTACGTTTGATACGTTGGGAATGTGCTTTCAGCTGGTAGAGCAAGGGTTAACCAACAGTGGGAAGATACAGAGGGCTGTGGCAGAAGGGCTTAGCCTGCTGGGAAAATGAGGTGTTAAATACCAAATGTGGTGCAGTAAACACCATCCAGCTTCTCGAGTGAAGACAGGAGACCTTGCAGAAGACCCAGAAGATAAACAGAGAGCCATGGGAGGACTGTATGTGGAGCAGCCATGCAACCAAAATACATACTGGTCATGTAAAAATGCAAGCAGCAGTGGACACAAATATGTACCTGGAACTAGAGCAAAGCACACAAGCCCAGGCTGTCATCACCTCAGGAAAGCAGCACAGAAGCTTTCAGTGTGGGTGAACGGGTGACAGCAGGCTTGGATCAGTGGATGTTATCACATATGCAGCCTTTGGCTTTGGGAATTTGGGTTTGGGGTTTTTTGGTTTTTTTTCTCACTGAAAATGGATGCAACTTTGCTTAAATTTTTATTTTAGATTATATGTTTGCTTTTCTTTTTTTTTTTTAAGATGAGGCCACTAAAGCTCTTCTCTGCTAACTATAGCTTTTGTTTGAAACAGTATTTTAAAACACTGTTTGTGAGGGTAGGAGTGTTCCTAGTAGATTTTTTTTTAGCAAGAGTTGGATCATTTTTGGTGGATCTCTAAGTAGATTTATTTTCTGATTATCAGACTAGTAGAGATATTGAGATCTGAGGATCTAGGGTTTCTGAATCAAAAGTAAATACTATTGAACCGTATGTTATTCAGTGGTTCTGTTTCTTTAGTACCCCAACCTTACTTTTCAAAGGGACTGGTAAAAATTATACTAAACTGAAAATATACTGCTTTCATGTATTTCAGAATTCAATGGCAGCTAAAGAATGATTATGGAGACATCTTAGTTTATATGGTCAGCTAATCATATAATATTTGCATGCTATGTAAACATTTTCCCCATAGAATTCAAAGACTTCAGATCACAACAAACACTTTTTTTTTCTTATTTCTGGAGTTGCTTATGGGCAGCTGTGAGTGTAGTGAATTTGAAACTATGACCAAATATCAAAAATTGCTGCAAAGGTATAAAATATGTTACGTGTCGGAATGTAGGAGGCTTTATTTTGGGGTGGGACTGTCCTGAGGCACTGCTTTATCACCATTTCCCTTGGCATCATGCTTTTACTGGGTGGTTTAGCAATGTGTTGTGAAGGCTCTGCCACATTGTCCTTGGTTGTTTAACATGCCATCAGGCACAGCTAAAATGGCTTTACTTAGAGTTT
This sequence comes from Melanocharis versteri, assembly GCA_013397845.1. Taxonomy (NCBI): domain Eukaryota; kingdom Metazoa; phylum Chordata; class Aves; order Passeriformes; family Melanocharitidae; genus Melanocharis; species Melanocharis versteri. Next base: position 73,481 of record VZTG01002534.1, on the reverse strand, counting down.
AGTGCCGCCTTCGCAGCTGTTCAGGGTGGATAGGAAGGAGGGATGAGTTAGACCTCTGATAAGTAGGTAAGAGCCAAAAAGTCCTCTTGAACATTCTGTTCATGCCTAGTTCCTGTAACAGCCGTGCAAGGAGGATGTTCCTCTACGCCTGAGAGCATGGCTTCTGTTTTTCTAAAGCATCAGTGCTAGAACTGGCATTTATCCTTGAGGTCCATTTGCCTGGTGTGCTGAAGGAGCAGGCCTGAGTGAGAGGAGACCCCTGGCACAGCCCTGTCTGTGTTGATGTTCTGAGGAGTGAAATGACCACCTGCGATGGTAATCTCCAGATGTAACAATTGTTACCTCCAGCAAAACTTAGTCCCGTTTCCAGTGGTGTGTGCTGCTTCCAGTGTTCATCTGTTTATGACTAGAACACTGGGAAAACTCTAGCAATAATACCATCCAGATGCCCAGAAATTTAAATTTTTTTGTGGCCATTCTTATAAACACCAGCTATTTCCATCTCTTTCCTAGTTTGAATGTCCTTAAATCATGTATTGCCCATTACTGGATAATATTGAACATTGAAGTAAGGCTGGGCATTTTGAGTGCAAAGACTAATTTTGGCATATGCACCAGAACATTGTGTTTGCATTTGGGGTTGCTGAGTAGGTTACACGAAAGGAAAAACAGATTGATAGTTAGAAAAATACATTATGTGTAGTGGTTGCATGGGAAAGACTGAAAAAGAATGAACAAAATACCTTTATTAGAGAGAAAATATTTATTCAGAATTTTCCTTTCTGCCAGTGAATAGCTCATGGTGGGAAAGAAAATAAATTATCTTTCAGAACTGAAGCATTTAGTTGCCTTCTGTTACATATCTGCTTATCAGGTTCAGAGCCCTGTTAAAATTGTTTTTAACATCTTACTTCACGAGGAATTACTGTTAAAATTTGCACTGCTTCAGAAGTTCCAATCAGATTCAGTTAGAACAGTTCTTTGCTGTGAAAGTGGGTAGTTTTATCCATCTCTTGCACACCTAGGGGAGCTCTTTACTAAGTTTCATCATATCACCCACTCCAAGACTAAATCTAGCTCCTGTGGGATGCTCTCAACCACAACAATAAAGTTTTGGGGGAGGGTAGGAGTCGTCTGCATCTGAGGAAGCCACCAGTGGGGAACACAGCCAGAAAATGAGTCTCTAGCATGTCAGTCTTTGTTTTCTGTTTGTGACAGTCAGCCATGGCTTTTCATGATGCATTAACAACCTTCTGGTCAGGAATAATGTCTTAATGTAGGAATTTTGCCTGTCAGTTTGTTCTTCTGTATGATAAAATTTCTCCAGGACTTATGCCAAGCTCCTTGCCAGTCCTCAGGAGTCTATTCCTATAAACAAGATTGATCTTGCACTGTTTCTTCATGTTAGCAACCAGGGACTGTCTTCTGAAAAGGAAACATGAGTTGTCACCAGTTCACATTTATAGTTGCTGTTTCTGAAATATATTTTCTTCTCTCTATTTTAATTCTCCAAGATTTTCTGAAGCAAGAATCCCTCAGACTACAGGAACCATTAAACTTCTGAAAAAAATTGCAAAGGAGCTCTGAGTGGAATAACAAAATATATTTGTGTCCTCCTCAAACCTGTTTATGCTGACAGGCTGAGTGAAACAAAGTTCCTTTTCTTGCTTTAAAAATACTTGATTATTATGAATTGTTGTCAATGTTAACTATGGACTTCAACTAACAATACTTAGAAATGCTGTACAGGGACTGCCAACTGCATTATAACGTAGACCTTGTTTCTTGAAGTTATAGGTATTATTCGAGGCCAGTGTGTCTGCATGTTTGTATGTGATGGAAGGGAAGCAATGCTGCTGGGCGACTGATGTGGTTGGAATGCATCTTTTTATGTAATTAAATAACTTATCTCCTTCTCTCCTCTACTGCAGTTTTACATCCTTGCGTGTCCCTCTGTTTCTTGAAGATGAAGAAAATGATTGCATGTTTCTTTCTGCTATTTGCACACACTCTGCTTTCCACTGTCATGGCAAAAGATCTCCCTGGAAGACATTTCACCCGAAGAAGGGATGTTAACACGCAATCTCTACTGGGTAAGTTACGCACAGAATACCCCAAATACCACTACCAAAAGCTTTCTCAAATACAAATGATAAAAGGCATAAGCAGCTGCCCAAACCTCGACTGAGTTAGTTTATAATAAAAAGGAGATTTTCATCTGCCAGCAGGTATGTGATAAAGTTTGTTGACCAGGTAGCAGTTGTTGAAAAGGTGTTTACTTTTGGGGCACCAGATTTACTTCATGTAAGTGATATGAAATAAATATTTGCTACAGAACTGTTGGCTTGAAAAAAAAAGAAACAACTTTATTTTCAGTGTTTAGAGAAAATACATGCTGGTCCATGGAGGTTCTGTCAAATGAGCCTTTTACCATGCTGGAAAGTTTTAGCTGTCTACATGTGTGTAATGTGCATAAAGATGACTGAATGGAAATCTGTGGCTATTGAAATAAGGCTTGTCATTACATTACTTGATGCTAATCCCTTTTTTTAGTCAGATTTATTTATAATGAGTAGCTTATTTTATAATGAGTAATTTTTTATAATGAGCTAATTTTTTCCTCTTTTGCCAAAAATCTTAGGACAGAGTGTATCAGTTTCAGCTTGTGGGCTGTCATATTTTAAAACATAAGGTTCATCTCTCTCTCTTGTTGGTCATCACCTGTGCATCACCAAGCAATCAACCTTTTCATCTCCTAACAGTTTGTGACTTAGAATAACTGTCCTTTGCTAATTGTTTAAAGTAATTGTCAGGTTATGGAAACACAACATGGATGGGGTTTGGACACAGCCAATCCTTAGGGATTAATGATTCACATCAGTAGCAGATCTCATCAGATACCTCTCTCCAGCCACTGGGAGATGCTAAGTGGACTCCATAAAGGTCGCCAAGTGAACATGAGGAATGTGAAATGTCCTGCAGAAGATGCATTGGGAAGAAAGAAAAAGAAAGAAAGAAAGAAAGAATATGGGAGAATGGGTGACAGAGAGGAGAGCACCAAGTTTTATCAGTGAAACACTTGTCTAAATAAAATGTAATCCTTTAAATAATGTAAAACTCCATAAAGTACCATTCAAAATCTGTTAACTTTAATTGTTAATTGAAAACATAGGTTTTCAATTCCAATAGGACAAATTTAAAAGAAAACAGATTTCCATTTCTTATTCCTCTTCCCCAAAACTAACAGATGCATTCTTGAAACACTTGGGGTTCTGCCACTGAAGGCTGAAAGTCACAGCTCTGGAGATCTAATTCACAAAAATACATGGATATAGAACAACAAAGAGAAATACCCACATTCACACCTTACTTAACAAGAATCTCAAACTTTCTAAAATCCTAAATTCTAAAATGTGATAATATAGCAATTCTTCTCAAATATTTTAGAGTTCCTAGCAAATACCCTAAGTGAGCTTATTACTCTTATAAATAAAGTGTCCGTCTCTCTAGAAAATATGTGCAAAAGCAATGTGTTATGTGGAGAAACTGAAAGTGTCCCATTTCTCAGTTGCCATTTTCCCTGTGCTTTTTAAAAATTCCTTTTTTAACCTCTTTTTCAGATTTAAATAGTGGAAAATATATGAAAGGGTTTAGCACTCAGTATAAATCAAAATGTGTAGATTAAATTATTTATTTCTTCTTTCAAAAGGCCAGAGATTTCTAGTCCCTGCATTTGGAAACCTCTGGATCCCTACTCACTTTGGCATGTGCAGGATGCAAACAGTTCTGGCTAAAGGAACCTTTTCAAGACATTAAATGATGCAAAAAACTTGCAACGTTCTCTGATCCAGCCCATAAAAGTACGTGGCAGTTTGGAGTCAGTCTCCTGGGCCTTACATTCTGTTTCAAGAAATTAGGTCACCTGCTTATGTGTAGCAATGCATAGAAACAGTGGCATGGTAAAAACATGCCTCTCTGTAAAGAGGAGAATGTGTAAAATGCCACTGTGCTGGAAAGTTGAGTGTTCCTTAAAAGGCATGAGAAAGATATGGGCCAAAACATGATCTCAGTGACATCAAGTCAATAAACTTCATAAAATCACTCCAGAATTCCAGCAATTTAACAGGGATTAGAAGCTGTCACATTCTATATAGTATGCATATTATAAGTTATAAGTGGTGGTGATGACAATTGCTGCTGTTATGTAAAGACTTGCTTGGCAGGCAAAAGGGAGAAAAATAGCTGCAAAGAACCAACAGGTACCTGGAAAAGTAATAAAAGTTAAGGTTGGGGGTTGGATTTTTTTTGGATGGAAGTCTCTTTTTCAGGACTAAAATGAAGGTTTATGTTATGTAAGTGTAGTAGTGTTAAAATAATTTTATTACTTTTTTCTTCATTTCATCATTTTTAAAACACAAGTGTACTGCTGTGATAACTTTACTGGTAAAATACCAGTAGTGTCCACGTACAGAAGTGAAAGTCATTGCTCTAGGAAACTGGCAAGTTAAAAAAGTAAAATGGAAAGGATGAAAAAGTCTGTGGGATTGGCCGTATATAGAGAAAAGAACTTTGAGATCCAGGTTTAGGAGGATTTAATTTTTCATCAGCCATGTACTAATACTTCACAGATTTCCCAATAGTCTTGTTAGGTCTAATTGCCTATACATTTTAACAAAGTCTTCTGAAGGAATGAGCTGTGTCTGAAAAGATATATATTTTTCTTATTCCTCAATTTTTCAACTAAATCTCAATGTGTGTTGTTTTAGTTTGGCAGGTCTTTGCATTGCTGTTTAAAATTATTATTGCTATAGCTAATAATTTCTGTTAAAGAGCTGAAATATTTTGTTCAAGGATCTATTAAAAATAGAGCTTTTGGAACTCTTACTATGTGGCCCTTGAAAGCCAAACCACTTTGCAGGTTTTTCTTTTATTAAACACTGAGTCAGACTTTCAAGTATTAAAAACTTGTCAATTGTGCCAAATTAATTAACTTTTAACATTTTCTTAAGTCTTTCTTGCAGCATATTAGATATGCATGTATTTCAAGTAATAAAATAATTTGTATTATATTGCTGGAGGATACTGTTTTCATGCAGGTATATTTATGTTTTAAAGAATTGTTTCCATACTTGTGCAAGATCTTGTGAAACAACAGAAAGAAACAACATGGTCAGATTCTCTTTTCTATAGCAGACAACAGTCACCTTTCCCCTTATCTGACATATGATCTAAATTTTGCCTTCTTTTTCCCCTCATCAGTACTTTGATCCAGAGTTTGGATCAAAATGGGCATATCCTGATTTGTGAAAGGAAAATAATATTTTGGTTTTTTCTAAAGAAAAGAAGTAATATACTTGTTACATGGTTATAAAGATAAAATTATGTCTGTTAGATTAGCTGATTCCCTTCAGATATAACAAAATGGACTTCTGCACCTAAAAAGACTGATGAAGAGCAGGGTCAGTTGTCCAGAGTGGTGATCTCCATACCGTGTTTGCAAGGCCAGTCAGAGGTCCACAGCACCCTTCAGCAGGTTTCATGTCTAGAAGCAACCTGTGTCCAGTCCTTGCAAGATGTGCTTTTTTGGTGTTTGAAGTTGTGGGGTTTTTTGCTGAAGCAGATTTGGGACTTAGGCCCTACTGCATCTTAATCATTTATTATAAAACAAAGCAAATCAAAATTCCCACATTTAAAAAAAAAACCACAAGTTTTTGTGTTTGCTTTTTTCCTTGATGAACTCTGTTCTTGTAAACTGGGCATGTATTTCATTTCACATGGGCATACTTCTTTGGAAAGATCTGACGTGAATGCATGAAAGCTGTAGTGAATACAGTGAAAGCTGTAGAATGCTATTCTAAGCAATAACATTCTTTCTCTTCCTTAGGAATATAAAACATGCAGCTACATGATTTTGAAAATAATTGTGTAAGGAGAAAAGCTAATTTAGGGGGCACTCCTTTAGATATTACATGATACCAGAAGAAACAACAAAAACTTAACTGATATTGCACAAAATTAAAACAGAGGGGAAAGGAGGCCAAGAAGGAGATGTACTTGGCTCCTGTTCAGTGGAAGCTGCTGCAAAATGCAAGTGCCCCTGTCTGCGTTAAATTATATTTTGCAACAAAATATACAAGGATTTGTCTCTTGGTTGTATATGTATGATTCCACTAATAATATGAAGGGAAGTAATAGAAACTACATGGAGCACTCACTAAATTTATGAATCACTCGCTACAGCCAGTTAAAATTAATCCAAAGTTCTTATATCCAACCCAGTTCTTAAACTTGACTGAATGTAACCTTAGGGCTTAAGACATTATCAGGTTAAACATTCTGAGTTATTTTAGCAGCAAATCAGAGGAGAAAATATGTGACAAAAGAGAGCCCAGCCCGTGATGCTTCTGTGGAGCGCAGATAAGATTCCTGTTTAGTTTTGGTTTAATTCATTGTATATTTATGCAGTAAGAGTTGACCAGAGATGTCTGAATTCTGCTAATGTGGACTTTTGAGCCAATGTGGGATGCTTTCTGCTGTAAGAAGCTCATTCACAACCTCAATGTATGTGTGTATGTGTTATTTCTTCACATAAATGCAACCCTGCCAGGTTTTATGTCCTCAGACAAAATCCTGTCAGAAAGTAGAATCATTGTAACTGAAGTCTGTACTGCAATTGAATTTAGAATTGTGTCACAGTAACTACATCATGTATTAGACATACTGTACTGGTATAGTGCTGGGGGAGATAAAAACTCTTCCATGCAGCAGATGAAGGTAGGAAGTGGTTGCAAATTACATCTTTTGAATTACCACATAATTAGTTAAAATATAAGCACAATCCTAGCCAAGCTTTTGTAAGGATACAGGGTAATCAAATACCTATCCATTTATTTACCTATCAGCTCTCTATTCAAAACATGGAGTTGCCATATAAATGGAGACATATTATGTTTGGAAAGAGAGCAAGCAAAGCATTTTACAGTCTGCAAAATCACCTGTTTCTTCCTTCTGAGGTGTGTAGATACATGCTGCAATCTTTGTGCCTCAAGGCGATATTAGCAATGCTGTGTTTTGCTTCCCAGTAGAGCTTGTTTCAATAGCTGAGAGGTCACCCATGAACTTTATGCCGACTCCCAAAACTTCAACTTTCATCTTAATCTCTCAGCTGTTGGCCTCTCCCCCACAGTAGGCACTTTTTTGGATTCTGGGGTTTGTGCACGGTAGAACGCCCTCTCTCTGTGGCTTTGAGGCTCGGTTTGTGCTCAGGCTGTGCCTCCCCAGCCCCTGACAGAGGTCCTGGAGTCTGAGAAAGAGAGATCTGATCAGCAACCATATCCCTGCCCAGCCAGTTGTTCCTGCAGCAGCTGTTATCCCTTAAACAGCCCCAGCTAATGAGCCATAAGGACTAGCTGGGACCGTGACAGACCTCAGGGATTTATGTTCTAATCTCAGTATGCTCATCTGCAGCCAATTATCATGGAGATCAGAAAGTTTGGATTTTGGTCTGTGCTAGCAATTTTTAACCACAGAACAACATTCTGCTTGCCAGCTCTTGTACTTAGTGTTCATTAATAATTTTCATGTATCAAAATCACTTTTAAGTTTTTACTTTTAAGCTACCTATGGGGTATTTCTGTAACTTAATTTATATGGAATATAATTTGATTTTCAGCATCACAAGAAATTGTATTGTATTTCTTTAATGTGTATTTCCTCTAACAAGGCCTTTTCCCTCTTTCCTCCTCCCTCCCTTCTTTCTTTGTCTTGTTTTCTTATTAATTTGCCCCCCCCCCTTTTTTTTTTGTCTATTCCCCCTTTTTTTAAGGTAATTTGTAATTTTTCTGCAGGATGAAACAATATCTGCTGTTACAGAAAAAAACTGAGTCATGAACTAAACATCAAATGATCTTTGTATTTCTGAATTTGTTTGTTACAACCCCCACAAATTACTGTGAAATACCATTTATGTTTGAAAAAGAGTTTGCCTTGACAATAATTCAGTGAGGAAAATTACTGTGAGTAAAAAAACTGTTGTTATGTTTATATTCTCAAGGAGCTCAAAGCCTCCTCTGTGTATTATGTCTTGAAGAAAAATCAGGTCGAAGGAAAGAATGCTGATGTTCAGCAGTGTGCTGGTTTTGACTTCATTTTGAGCACGTTAGCTTCTTAATTAAAAAAGCATATACGTGTAAAATTAACTTGAAAATCATGGAAACAACATTTGCGTGAGTTAAGGAACATCTCATTTTATAGGCACGAGTGGGTAATCAGACACTATTGTGGATGAAGACAACAAATTGCTTTCAAACCTTGAAGACACCATCTTATTTAAGTACTGCTGAAGTGGTAGAACTACTGGTTCACCAGTGGACATGATGTCCCACATGTTTTGGGAGGCAGGGAGGAATGGTGTACAGCACTATCCCATCATGCTGTTTCTGAATTTGTTCTGGAAAAGAATCTAATACTTAGACCGTTACCAATAGATAGAAATATGTGGTTTCAGGTCAGCTGATCAATGACTAATGTTGAGGTTGCTAACAGCTTTCCCCGTAAACAAAGACATGGGCAACTTTAAAAAAAAGTATGGATAGGAGTTTTTAAAATGTTAAGCTAATGTCCTGAAAGCAGGACACCGCAAACTCAGTAAGGTCACATTTTTTCTCTAAATTTTCTATGCTGCTACTAACAATTGTTTTCTTTCTGTATCCGTTCTTTCTCTAATAATTTCTTTGTCCTTCCAACAGCACCCCAAGTAGCTCAGGCAAGATAGGAGTCTCAGATCTCCAAGGAGAAAGATACAAAGATCACTTTCTCCCATACAATCACTTTTTTCATATTGGTTGTGATTTGTTGTTTTACAGGTGAGTGCAGGAAAAGACAGTCACAGTCAGAGTAAGTGCTTCCAGGCTGCCTGTGGGAACAGGCTGCAAAGTAGCATTACTGTGTGTACCACGAGTTTCTCCATCATGGCTCAGAAAATGAATTCCTCATCTCTCATGGGTGTAAGCTATCCTTAGCTGAGAGCACATAACATTTGTTTCTGTGAGGAAGTGGTGGGTAGATTTTCGTGTTGCCATGTGCATGGAGATATCAGGATACTTTATCCCTCTGTCCAGGTGTTCCACCGCCTGCAAGGAAAATAACCTGCTCCATGGTCCTCCTGACCACAAAAGCAGCTTTGACTCCTGTCAGGAAACCCAACATTTTCTATCTCAGAACAGCTGAAATATGCAGAAAGAACTAAGAAAATTGAGACTATCCCTGCACCATACTTTGGCTTCATACCAGAGACAGCACCAGTATTGGTAAAGAAATGAAGAAATACTAGGAGTCAGTTCTGGGATTCTGGATTTAGAGAGAGACTTAGTGTTAATAATGACCTTGTTATTTTGAAAAGCATGACAGGCAAGGAATAGAAATAATGAGGTGAAATGAGAACAAAGTAATATACCCTCCTGCACTGACTAATAATGAAACATTTGCATGTAGAAGGAAATGGAAATCTCTGGACAAGAGCCTCCTGCTGTGCAGTTCTCCCAGAAATTTTGGAAGTTCAGAAAAGATTTTGTCAGAGGCAGTAAAGAAATGTCTGGAGGCTGTGTTCCATTTAGAGATTGTTCCCAGATGAAGAAATTTGTAAGGAAAAATGGGTGAGCTGCCAAACTCATAATGAATGTTTGGGTTAGGGCCATAGGCCTGTGTGTTTGGGGAAAGATTCAGAGCAAGGACGGGGCCAGAGAGTACAGGGGCAGGTCTTGGATCCATGGCCTGTCCCAGAGCTGGGCAGAGGTGGCGTCACCTGCAGAACCAAGTGCAGCATGTATGTGTGCTAGGGAAGGGGTATTGAGCAGCTTCTAATGTTTACTTCAGGAACTAGGTATCATTATATCTGAAATTACCATACTTTGTCCATCTTTGAATTAAAATGAGAAAAAACCCAAAAGGAGTTGAAGCTAACTTGCTCAAAATGTCTCACTAGAGACAAGAAGTGCTTGGAATTACTGCTCTTCTTTGTTTATTCTTTGCAACAATCACAATCACAAAATGTGTTTCCCAAAGCGTTTTGCAGTTGGTATGTTTATGAATTAATTGGAAATTTGGCTGTTCTTTACTTGTATAATTGTATTACATGAAGATTAAACATTCTTGATGACCTAAGAAATCCTTTGGAATTATCTGAGAACCTGTCAAACGCAATCTTTCTGGCTGGATATTTAGCTAGGGAAAACCAGAATCCTGGACTTCAAGAAAAAAATATTTGACACCCAGCAAGTTCATACATCTTTTAACAAATTTGGTAGGAGTTATACACAGATTTATAAGGAAAGAAGTTGTAAAAAGAAGACAGGCAAATAATATTGAGGGCTCGAGGGAAAATGAAATAATAAAATGGCAAAGAAAGAAGATACATTTAGGAAGAAGTTGTAAAATATGCTATCTGAGAGAATAGTATTCTCTCCCTTTTATTTAATTTTGAGTGAAGACTAGTTCTGTTACTCAAAGATAAAATCTAAAAATAAACCTAGTGCTACTGCTGGCAGTGTCACAGGATATGTAATTTTTGTATATGCATTACTGGGGAGTGAGCTAAGAAACACAAAATATTAAAATTACCATTAAAGCCTGCTCATGCAAAATTTTTTTTACTATCTCATTTTTTCTTAACCGATTTAATCCTTCCTTTTTGCTTGAATTGTCATACTCTATAACAAACATCTTCATGGAGCTAATATTTACTTGTTATAAATAACTTTTTCAATGTCTAAACTTTGCTGTAGTGTTTACCAAATTGAGCTAACCTCTTTTTGCTTTGCATACAACAATAGCCTTCTTTAACATTTATCCATTCTCATCTATTAGGATAAAGATCTACATAACCAAATAATTAATATCTAGATTGAAAAAAAAAAGAAAAAAAGTATTAAGGAGTCATAAAGATGTAGGACAAAACCAGAAAATAACTAACTCATTTTTAAACAAGCAGTTTTTTCAGGAGAGCCAACTTGCAAAAACTTTTGAATAATCACCATCTAAAACTCGTGTCCTTTGAATGTGTTCAGTTTGAATATCCACAAGTGGAAATGTTTGAGGAAATGAAACGGTGCTGGGAGCATTCTCAGGCATTGGAACTCCACCATTATTGTTGCTGTTAAATGGCTGGAGCTGTCTCTGGCCCACAGTGATCAGCAATCACCTCACATGGTTCAGAAGGCACAGAGAGTAATCCTACAGGGATTATTCCCAGGATGCCTCTTGCAGACAGCCACTCTGAGCAGGAAGGTGAGTTTAACACTGTGGATGCAGCCAGCTGGCCTCTGAGCTTGGCTGGTACCTTAGACTGCTCTCTGGCACTGAGACCAGGGGTACAACGTGTCCTGTTTCTGTGCTGGGGAATAGCCTGAGCTCACAGACCAGTTCCATCCACTAAGGGTGGATCCCTGGCTCATGCTGCTTCCCATATCATGCCTGAGGACTGCTTGAGAAAACGCAAATTGTCCTCAGACAACAGTATCAGGAACTGTTCTGATGATTTAACAGCATAGAAGAGTCAATTCCAATGCCCAAGAAAACTCCCTAGTGCTACTTTAGTTGTATTAAGGGAATGAATCATTAGTGAATAATAAGATGAGGGTAGAAACACGCTCTCAGGCACAGACCCTGGGTAGGTGAGCAAAATCAAGCAGCGTGAGCTTTGTCAAAGCCAAAACAGGCTGAGCATAATTTGCTTTGAGAAAGGAATAGAAGGAAACCTGCAGTCGTCAGATAAAATGATTTAACAGAATTTTCAGCTTTAGAGGAAATTAAGATGCTCAATATTATTTTAAGCTTTGTTTTATGTATTTCTCAGTAATTGGATCCGAGCTGGATTCTTCCCAGTGGAACTGAAATTTCCTTGCATTGTTAGTTTTCCAAAGGTGGCATCACTGTAACTGTCATTTACAAAGTGGATATTGAGCAGAGAAGGAGAACATATTTACTACTGACTTGATCTTTCCTTCTGTCTTTGCTTGCCTCTCCTGGCTTCCCCTTTGGATAATACAACCCACACTGAGGGTTTTTTAAACTTTTGTGTTGGCAATACAAGACCTCTGTTGACTTAGAAGAAGGTTTATGGATGAGTAGCTCTTTTCAATGAGTATGTCAATTTTCATAAGAGTGAAAGGGAATTACTTTTGGTTATGAAGATGTTTGCCAAAGTTGTGAGAAAGTTCACTGTTTAAAATGAGAGCTGGTCAGAGGAAGAGATTATAGTTTACAGGACAAATGGAGAAGCATGTAACTGCTAAAAAGCTATCATGGAAAATTTATCTGAGGGGGTGAGTGTTTAGATCTGCTAGTCATTACTACTGATTTCCACTCCTCAAAATACCACCAAGCTGGATTTTTTATCTGTAGAAGAGTTACATTTTATTTTTCACTGAGCCCAAGTTAAATCTACTTTAATAGTTACAGAGTTTTTAAAAATTCATACCAAATCAGAAGACAAAGATTTTAAATACATCTTAATTTGGAAATGTTTGGCATTTATATAGATAGAACTTTACTGGTCAAAGTAGTTTTGAAATACACTGTGCTTCATTCAGATTAACAGATTTTTCTAAAGTAATTCAGCACAATGTGATGTGTTTCTGGTTAGCCACCAACGCTCTCCAGGCTTTTTCCCACCAAGATTCATTCCAGACTTTAGAATAGACAAATGAGTCTCTTCAACCGGGATGCAAATCTTTATATTCCAATTAAAAGGATTCAACACCATGGCTGTAGTTTTGACTTGTTTTCACAGAATCACAGAATGGACAAGGTTGGAAGGGAGCACAGTGGGTCATCTAATCAACCTCCCTGTTCAATCAGGGTCATCCCAGAGCACACAGCATAGGATTATGTCCAGACTGTTCTTGAATATTTTCAGTGAGGGAGACTCCACAGACTCTCCGGGCAACCTGTTCCAGTGCTTGGTCACCTGCACAGTAAAGAAGTTCTTCTTCATGTTCAGGTAGAGCTTCCTGTGCACCAATTTCTGCCCATTGCCTCTTGTCCTGTTGCTTGGCACCACTGAGAAGAGCCTGGTCCATCCTCTTGACACCCTCCCTTCAGAGACTGACAGACATTGATGAGGTCTGCTCTCAGTTGTCTCTTTTCGAGGCTGAACAGCCCCAGCTCTCTCAGACTTTCCTTGTAAGAGAGATGCTCCAGTCCCCTCATCATCTTTGTAGCTCTCCTCTGGGCCCACTCCAGCAGCTCCATGTCTCTCTTGTCCTGAGGAGCCCTGAACTGGACAGAGCACTGCAGATGGTGCCTCATTTGGGCTGAGCAGAGGGACAGGATCATCTCCCTCAACTTGCTGGCAATGCTTTTCCTAGTGCACCCCAGGATACCTTTGGCCTTCTTGGCCACAAGGGCACTGCTGGCTCATGAACAGCTTGTTGTCCTCCAGGTCCTTCTCTGTGGAGCTGCTTCCAGCAGGCCACCCCCATCCTGTACTGGTGCAGGTTATTCCTCCTCAGGTGCAAAATCCTGCATTTGCCTTTGTTGAATTTCAGGTGGTTCTCTGTCCATCTCTCCAGCCTGTCGAGGTCCTTCTGAAGGGCTGCACAGCCCTCTGAGGTATTGGCCACTCCTCCCAGCTTTGTGTTGTCAGGGAACTTGCTGAGGAGGCCTCTGCCCCTTCATCCAAGTTATTGGTGAAAAGTTAAACAGTACTGGGCCCAGTATTGAACCTTGGTAGATGCCACTAGTGACAGGCCTTGAACTGTGCCACTGCTTACAACCCTCTGGGAGCGGCTGTTCAGCCAGTTCTCAAACCACCTCTCTGTCCACTCACCCAGTCCACACTTCCTGGGTTTCCTGTGAGGATTTTGTGAGAGACAGCGTCGAAAGCCTTGCTGAAGTTGGGGTAGACAATATCCACTGCTCTCCCCTCATCCATCCAGGCAGTTGTTTCATCATACAAGGCAATCAGGCTGGTCAAGCATGACTTACCTTTAGTGAATCCATGCTGAAATGTTTTAAGGGAAATAAAATAGCAGCCATTTTACCCTTCTCCCTTGTTGTATACACACACATATTCTTAGCCTTTTTTTTCTGTAATTATCCCGCTTTCCTCTTGCTCTGCTCCCACAAATCGTAACTTAGCATTATCTTTGTGTTGCTGGAGTCATTAATGTTACATTAGGAAAGATAATTCGTAATTTTTTATATATGTAAGGATAATAATAATTAAGATAATAAGGTGGAAAATACTTACATCAGGATATCTGTATTGCATTAGAACTGGAATTTTGTTTCTGCTCAGCTTGGCTTATATTCAGCCTGCTCTGATTTTGAGAGAATAAGCAACCCAAGCATATTCCTATGCTTATGAATAAAGCCGTACTGTAGACTGCACATGAATAAATCCAGACAGTCATTTTTATTGTTATTAAAGAGCATTTTTATTCTATGCCAACAAATGTTCTTGGTAATCTATGAAAGAGGCTTCTGAGTTAACGAGTGAAAACAGGCATCTTTCTCACCCCCTGCCTTGGCAGAAGTGCATGATGAGTGTTCGTCAGCAGTCACAAGTGAACTTGTTTAAAGGACAGTCTACAGACAGAGGTTTTTCCAATTGAGTCCTTGATTGGCCCACTTGTACTAGTGCATTATAACGTGACCTTTGATTATACAGTGAAATACTACTTTTCCACCAAGCATTTGCCTCATTTACTGCACAAGTTGGATGACAGTGCACTGGGAATTGAATTGGGTATGGCAATAAGGGGAAACTACTGATTAGAGATGTCTCATCTCAGTAAAATGAGGATGTCCCTGCACTCTGATGAGCATTCTTGCCATCTTTAATCTTTCAAGCCAAGCATACAAACACAACAACCTCACAGGTTTATTCATAGCCACTGGAATTTAAGAAGATGAGCAGACACAATGATTGAAGCCATAGGTCTATCTAACCCTGTGTTCTGTCTCTGACAGAGGTCAAAAGTAGATGCATGTGAAATAGTTTAAGGACAAGAAAATGCCACCTGCAGCTATTCCCTGAACTTGCCATGCTTTTGTGACTCAGGGATTTTCTAATTTGAAGGAGTCTATAACATACACATTAAACCTCTGTTCATTTCTTTTCATCAGAATCCCATCGAAGTCCCTTTAATCTTTTTCCATATGCTGTCTTCTTCTGTGGCAAGTCTGATAGCTCACTTCACAGGCTTGCCTCAAGCCTGCCATGTGCTGGCTTCGTGTGAATGGTCAGTCCCTATCCATTCTCATCATGCAACTCATACATATGTCTCATATTTCTCATATTCTTTCAGGAAAGGATGCGGAGCAGAAGTCAGAGGGCATACCCAGGGTCCCAGAAAGCTCGTAGGATGCCTAGAAGGCAGCCAGCCTTCACTTCTGCTGTTATCCATGATAGCTTGGCCTGCCCATCTGTGCAATTGTCAGATATAGACATACTCTGTAATGTTTCTGCTGCAGTAGCTCTTGGAAAAAAAGACTTCTGATGGCTGACATACATTTCAGGGAGTGTTCAGTATGAGTGGTTTTTGGCCAAGTGGAGTGCCACTGCAGACAACAGGATTTTCTCTCTGATGCAACCATAGAATTTCTCTGTGATGCTGAGCTAGTCCAATACATGAAGCTTTCCCCAGATGGGTATTAATTACGTGTTTGAAATCATACCATTTGATTTGTAGAACTGCTGAGCACTCACAGCTGCAGCTGACGTCATTGAGAACTGTACTTCGTACATGCAAAGTGCTGCTTACTGCCAACTTCCTTGAAAAATCAGTCCCTTCAGATTTCTTATCAGTCAGTGCAGTTAACAGATGCTTTTGACCTGTATTTCTTTGTGTTCTGGTTTCCCTGTTTCTAATGAAACACTTATACCCCCCTGGCTTGTCACAGTATTAGATTTCTAAATTCTCAGGCACTGCCGCACAAAACATCACGGTGCAGCCCACTTGAATAGTTAACGACATCATTTGGAGAGGATTTCCACCCTGCATGGGGAATGAGGTCAAAATTTCAACAATGACACAACAGTGTAGTGCACAAGTACCTGAAGAGTGACATTTGACAAGGGCATGTAGTGGTAGGACAACAAGTAATGAACAGATAATAAACTAAAAGAGGCCAGTTTTAGATTAGTTATAGGGAGGAAATTCTTTGCTTGAACAGGTTGCCCAGAGAAGCTGTGGATGTCCCATCCCTGGCAGTGTTTAAGGCCAGGCTGGATGTGGCTTTGAGCAACATGGTCTAGTGGAAGGTGTCCCTGCTCATGGCAGGGGGGTTGAACTACATGGCCTTTGATGTCCTTTCCAACCCAAGCTATTCTCTGATTAGCCTTAGTTCTGGTATCTCCTATTTTTCCTGAATGTTCACAGCACTTGTCAGAGTGTGTGTTTAGACAGTAAACCTGAACCTATTTGCATTCTGAAATTGTAAAGTACTTTTGTTTGCATTTTCCTTTTAGAAAACACTTGCAACAACAAACATCTGGACCTTGTTTTCATCATTGACAGCTCTCGCAGTGTGCGCCATTACGACTTTGAAAAAGTGAAGGAGTTCATTTTGACCATCTTGCAGTTTCTGGACATCAGCCCTGACGCCACGCGCGTGGGTCTGATTCAGTACGGCAGCACGGTCAAACAGGAGTTCTCACTGAAGACCTTCAGGCGGAAGCAGGATATCGAAAGGGCAGTGAAGAGGATGATGCACCTGGCCACTGGCACCATGACTGGACTGGCTCTGCAGTACGCAGTGAACATCGCGTTTTCTGAGACAGAAGGGGCTCGACCTCTGAGGCAGAATGTGCCCCGAATTATCATGATAGTGACAGATGGGAGACCTCAGGATCCTGTGGCAGAGATTGCTGCTAAAGCACGTAACTCAGGAATCCTAATTTTTGCTATTGGAGTGGGGAGAGTGGATATGAACACTCTGAAGTCCATTGGGAGCGAACCACATGAAGAACATGTGTTTCTGGTTGCTAATTTCAGTCAGATTGAAACACTGACCTCTACCTTCCAGACTAAACTTTGTGGTAAGATTTTTATCTACAGATTTGAATACATAGATGAAAGTGAAACAGAAAAAATATGCATTATAATTAAACTTTTGGGTTCTTTTTAACATGAAACCTTATCTGTTAGAACATATATATTGAAGGGACACTAGCCAGACAACATCCAGAACAGCAGTCACACATGTAGGAAAAACTCATGCTACTGTTAAGTGCCATAAAATGTGATCTAATTCCTCGTGGTCATAAGCAGTTAGGCAAACACACATGTCATGATTTTCCTATTTATTGCTCTTCCAAAGCTTAAATACTAATTCTATGCAAAGAATCATTTCTGTACGTGCCTTGTGACTGGAAGGGAAACATAGACATAGTAATGTTTATATTCCATCTATTTTAAATACAGAAAGTTAGGAAAAGCCATTACAGGGATATTATTCATTCATACAATAAAGTAAATATTTTAATAGGTATTTACAACAGAGATATCACTTCCATCTGTAATTCTCTGATAAGGAATTACCTTTTGCAAATATCATGACATTTGTAATTAATTTTATTTTAATCTGTATACTTAGTAGGCTTTTCTTTTTTATTTATTCCTGAGATAAATATGAAAGTACTTTATACAAATTTGGCGTTAAGCTGATGCATTTTCAGTAGAGTCCAGAAAAAGAATGCATGGTGAGATTAAATCTCATCATCTCTAGGGATGCTTTTGCCAGAAAAGAACTGAAGCTTATTGTAAGGATAGTCTGGAGAATTTTCCTTACTTGATCTTTTCCAAAATTGTTTCAAAGAGCAGCTGAACTGCCTCAGCATAAAACACCAACACAGACATTCATCAGATAATGGATTTTTTTCCGTTTCTTCCTTGCTGTATTACTAGCTGGCGTAGTAGGATATATTTAAAAACCAAGAAAGAGTAAACTAATAATGGATTCAGAATTTAAATGGAATGAACAGCAAATGCTGATTTTTTAAATTGTATTTTAGAAACAAATCTAGTACAAACACCATTTACTTGGGCGGTTTTGTTGTTGTTGTTGTCTTTTGTGGGGTTTTGGTTGGTTGGTTGGTTTTTGTTTGTTTTGTTTTGGGTTTTTTTTTTCTGATTAGGCAGCATCTAATAAATTTATTAGAGTTTTTTAGCTCACTTTTACTCAAACACGTGTTCCTCAGTAAAGCCACTCCCCCTCTGCAGATGGAGGAGTATGGAGGTGACAAGGATAGTGGTTGTCTCCTGCTCCCAGAGAATGCCTCCACAGGATTTGCTGTGCTGGAAATTTGAAGTGAGATCCTAAGGCATGTTTAAAAACCCAGACCCAGATTCAACAGAGAGTTTAAGCGGTTAGATTCATATGGATTTCAACATAAGTACTAAATTGCAGATAGGATCCATAACATTTTATTTGCTCTCGACTGTAAAGCAGCATTCAGCTTGCTGAATTTCAAGAGAGTAATCATAGCCTCTGCTTCCTAGAGCACATACATTCCTCCCAGGAAATGTGGTTAGTTTAAGTCCTCCCAGGTGTGGACCCAGAGGCAGTGTCATTGTAGCTGAGTGGAACATCTGGACACCTTGTTTCTTTACTAAAGCAATTGAAGGCTCCATCTCTCTGGTCAAGTCTCCTGGAATGCTGTCCACTGGGCTTCATGCTGTGGGAAAAGACCTTTTCCCCTGAGCTGTTCTTGGGTCTGTGGGAATGTGTCTTCATGATTCCCGTGATGACAAGAGACAACCATGGCCAAATGGCGAAGCTCTGTGGGGAAAACAAAAAGTAAGCCAAATTAACCACTACTTACTACTGGGTGGTGGAGACTACTAAGTACCTAGGACCTATATTCTCAGAAAAATCCACATAAACTGGATGTGCTCCATTCTGTAAAGTCAGAGGTTCCCTACAGTTGCTGCCCCTGGCTGCTAAAGTTTTGGGGATGTCAGAAACACCAATTGAAGCCAGGACCTCTTTTTATTACTAGTCAGCAAGCTAAAACAGAAGCAAAGAGTATCCTGAGGGATCAGAAGCATACAGAATAAGACAAGAGTTGAAAACTCAGAAAAATGTCAATGGAAATGGGGACAGAATACAGGAAAGGAGATGCAGATTAGAAGCAGTGTGAGAAAGACAGAACTTGGGATGGAGCAGTCAGGGAGAAATAAAGTTTTTATTATATTCCTGTAAAGTAGATAATGGTGTCATCCCCATTTTACATTGGAGGAATGGAGGCACAGAAACAGGGTTAAGTTTGTCAAAACCACCCACTAACTTTAAATATTTGACTCAATGCAATCCCTGGTGTGTTTTTCTGGGGCATTTAATGTTTTTAGACTAATACAACCTGTTATTCACAGCTCTACAGCCATCACTTGCATTCTTGCAAATGCACATTCAGGTGTCTCTTATCTGAACAGATACAGCGTGAAGGCTGATGTTTCTTTTAAGATACTGATACTGTTGGCTTGCCTAAAATCAAATAAGGACCGTGTGATACAGAGATAAAATCTAATCCACAACAAGGCTCGTGTTCAGATTCCTCAGCTATGAGATCACCCTTTCTATTACTTCAGTCCCTGCCTGTGACCAACAAACACCTCCTGCAACAGATCAGGCTGCAGAAATCATTCAGTGAGCAGACTCCACCACAGAAATCGAACTGATGACCAGAGTACCACTGCTTTGAAATGGGTACAACAGAAACACTTCAGAACATGTACGCTGTACTTGTGTGGTAGATGGGAAAATAGGTAACAGATATTAACAGTGTATTCTCAGAAGGAACTTGAGTTATTGGGACTCCTGTCATTGAATGCTTTCATTTTCAGAATGACAAAAAGATGACAAGACAAGAAGTCGAAGTAGGTCTGTATTCACACAAATAAAAGTACTTGAGAAGTTTTATTATGGGAGAAATTTGTGAGATCCAAGAAGCTGATTAAGAGATTAGGGAATTGTGGTGGTTTGTGTGTTAGTGATAAATACCTAACTCTTGTAACCATGCCAAAGAGCAGATAAATAGTATATATCTAAAAATTACATGTGGGCTTTTTCCACAAGTACCACACCTACCACAGTAAGTTATTTAGCAGGCTTCTGGAAGATTACTATTAATATCTATTCCATAAATTTTGAGCTTTATCGACCTAGCACGTTAAAGAGCACATCAATCTCTAATTGCTGTTGAGCAAAATAGATCATTTTCCACACAATGTTCTCTGAGAAGTAATTTACCTATATATTATAGAGATTACATACAACCAATGCTGCACTGGAAAGAAAACATCAAGATTTCTTAATCCTCAAATACTGATCTAGAGAAAAATAGTTCAACAATGAATTTGACTGATTTGGCTTCTATTCTTTTTCTCTTGTATTGTCTGTCTGCTGCATTTTAATACTTGCTATTAGAGACATAAAATACAAACAGAACAAAAATAGACTCAGAAAGACTTATAATCTGGAGTTAGCTCAACTCAGCTCCCGCTTAATGAATCTTGGAGATACATGTCCTCAGTGTCATCATGTATTATTTGCACGTTCCTCAGCATTAATAGCTAACCAAGCAAAATAGTCTCTTCGTAAAGTTGTTTTTTAGTCATTCTTCTTCTTTATAATTGGGTGCTGTGTGGTAATTTTCTTCACGCAAGAAATTGAATGTCCTCTAAATCAGCTTACACTTAAATTCCACTTATTTTGTAAAGTTGATTACAATAGGTTTGTTTCATTGTCTTCGTAGGACCACCAAATAATTCGCTTTTTCAGATACTCTCTTGTGTATTTTTATTTTCTTAAGCTCTCATTTTTTTCTTTACTAGCAACACTTAATTTGAAATTTCTAAGTTACTTCAGTAAAATTTTCTACACCAGTTCTTTTTCAGTTGTGACCACAAGTAATTAAGACCAGCAGTTAGTAATGTTTTCCGTTTTTTCTTCCAGTGCCTCATATGTGCAGTATAGTTGAGCATCACTGTGATCACTTCTGCATAAACACCCCTGGCTCCTACCTGTGCAGATGTAAACAAGGATACATTCTGAATGCTGACCAGAAGACTTGCAGCAGTACGTTATCTCTCTTTTCTCTTTCATACTCCCCAAAAGCACTTAACATCACTTACCCTTTCTGTTGGGCTCAGAAAGAACTGAGCTCAGTACATAATTAATGATAATCATCAGAAAGTGTCTAGAAAGGTGAAGTTGTAATTCTTTTTCTTGCTTTGTGTAAGTGAAGTTCTTACAAACGTTTCTGAAATACATCAAGCTCAATTTTATACACAGCTCTGCAGAGGTACACTGTAACTATATGAAATTGCATTCGAATTTTATTGGTATATTAAGTTCAACGATGAAACAACAGCGAAATAAATAACTTTATCATCTCAAATGAAGTGAATTTAGATACTTTACTAACTTGTCTGGCTAGCAACAGTACTAAATAGTACAAAAAGGTACAATAAACCCCATACTAGAAAACTGTGAGATAACTTGACATTCTGAAAAGCTCTTCCTAACTGCTGCTGGAAATACAAGGGTTTGCAATCCTTCAAAGAATGGTTTCAGAAATCTTGCTTATGGTCTCATTCCTCTCTTTAAAAGTGTTGACTTTTTTCAGTTTTGAGTAATTGGCTGTACAGTTTATAATAAACTTTATTTCACTTAAATTTTGATCTTTGTGATCAGTGTTTCACTAGTCCATCTTGTTTCCTAGTAATTAACTATAATTTACATTAGAGGGATATGCCAAATTTATTTCTGTATCCACCTTATTTTAAAGAAATTATGTAACACTATCTTTAATTACTTGTGGAAAATGTACTTGGTAAAAATCCAGGTTTTTATCACACAGCAGTGCACGGATTCAAATTAAAGTGACTAAACTGATTTTAGCCAGAAGAAAACTTTTGGAAAACATCTTTTCAAGAAGCTGTGGGAAACAGTCATCATGAGAGCATAGGACGTACCTCTTACAATTGGTAATTTAGAACTAAGGTGAAGACTGCAGGCTCAAATCCTATCGTTGTGTTTGATGTTCTGTTTCTCAAGAGAGTGCCCTAAAACTACCAGGTTTCTTGAGATTAGTGGGTTCCTAGTCTCACTTG
The DNA here is from genome assembly GCA_013397845.1 of Melanocharis versteri. Lineage (NCBI taxonomy): Eukaryota > Metazoa > Chordata > Aves > Passeriformes > Melanocharitidae > Melanocharis > Melanocharis versteri. The sequence continues at coordinate 51,363 of VZTG01002534.1, read as the reverse complement.
CTTAGAGCTGTGTTTAACATCAAATACCAAGCACCAATGAAACAGTGAGGGTATGTCAGTATCTGAGGTGACTCTGCAGCTTGGGGATTAGACTCTTTACATGTGTAGTGGGACACATGGTTTCAGAGCCTCCGTAAATAGGAATGGGATCTAAATTATGTCAACACCAGAGTGATCAGGATATTCTCACTTCTCCATAGAAGCATCTTGAGACCCTTCGGGCTACAGCAGGAAAACCACCTCCTATGCTGTTGAGCTGTGAGAATTTCTGTTTTCTATTCCTTCTCACCACATCCTTCACCAAATGTAGACATTTGTCATAAGCATTTCTGTGAATTACAAGGCAATGTGTTGCATTAAATGGAACAAATGTAACACTTTATTTGTGGTTTTGTTTCCTGTAGAAGATGAAAAAGAATCAGTCCAATCTGGAATATTTCCTAATTAGTATTGGTTTAGCAACTCAGCCAAGACAAGAATAGTGACCAGAAGAATTTTTCATAGAGCCTATTTTCCCTGCTTCTGCATGTTTGCTATAACTCATCAGAAAGAAGGCAGTCATACGATGTAATCATCATTGCAAATGATGGCTCCGACTACGTAATCACATTTCAGTAGCATTGCTATTGTCTAACCTTTTCTCTTTATTGTGTCCCTCTTAAAATGCTTCTCATTTAAAACTTTTGTATCCTTTAAGCCTTAATTTTAAACCCACCATATGCAATTAAATTTCTTAAATAATTTTAACATTTTTCCTGAAATTTATTTGAAATTCAAAATTTCTTTTTTAATTGCCTCTCATACATTGTTTCTCACCCCTGACATCAACTCTGGCAATTTTTTTTTTTTTGGTGAATCAATTGAAAAAATTTAATTACAAGTATGAAAAATTCTTTCTTTATTGTCTCTTCTTTTTTTTACTCTGTTACATTTCCATTATTTTTCTCAGCCTGTAGTTCAGCATTTGGGCACTGCACTGCTTCAAATACAGGTTAATTTCCAAGAGTTTTGGAATTGTGTGTAATTTTCCTACTGGTGACCCATGCACAGTAGTCCTCAGTATGCTCCCTCTCTACCATTTTTCAAAGCCCTTCACTGCATTGCTTTACCTTCTTTTTTAGCTATGACTTCTATTAGTTTTCCCCACTTACCTCTCACATGATTTCTTTGATTGTGTACCTGCTTTGATCATCAATCAAAGATGATACCAGATTGCAGTCTGGTCAATATGAAAGGGAAATTAGTCCTTCAATGTGTTTGTTGCCTTTGGGTTTTTTACATCACCAAATTGTAAACTAATTTTAGCAATTAGCACTGGAAGTCTGAGAGTCATCAAACCGGCATTAAATGTGCTAGGATGGTGCAAATCATTGGTGAAGGAGAGAGATGATGCACTATCACTCTAGAGAAGGTCAAACCATTACTTCTAAAACCCCACAGAGATGTAACAGGATTCATGAGGATAGGGAGCCAAGCCTGGACAAAGGGGATAGCTTAGTTCTGGAGGTAGGGGAACCATAGTGAAAGAAAAATGCACAGTCTGAGTATTTTAGTTACCTTCACTGGCTGTTAATTGCCCTCAAGTACACAGAGACAATGGATTCCTCACTTGACATCTAAGTTAAATAAATCTTCATTGTGTTTATGTTAATTACAATACACGATCAACATAAAACACATGTATTTATCTAAGGTTTGGATGTATTCAGCAGCTCTTCCATGAGCAAATAGTTTCCTTATATACGTAGTTTAACACTTGCTGAATTAAACAGTGCAGAAAAGATGAATGGTATGTACCTAATGTTATAATCTCTTTTCATTCTTTTGTACCTAAAGTTAGACTCTGTTTTTATTCTTCAGTTCCCTTTTTTATAATGTTGTGAGAGTATATGCTATCAGTACTCAGTTCTTTAAAGCCCTTAACCAAATGGCTTCAATTAGCAATGAACTGACAACTTTGCTTCAGGCTGGGAAAGGGTTTGTTTGTTCAACTTAAAATACTCTTACATTTGTTTAATTATGATGGTTTCGCATCCATGAAAGGATGCTCCTTTAGTGTACTATGGTCTAACTTTTCTAGAGAAGAGTGTTTGTGTCAGATAGTGGGTGTTCTTTACTTATTACACTGTATTTGTTTGTTTAACTAATCTCTCCCATTCTTCTCTAGAGATGCTCAAATCTTACATTAATAAACAAAATAATACAAAAGAGGAATGTAGCTGAAACAAGCTGGAAAATTATCTATTTGTGGGTGTTTACACTGGAACAAAAGAGTTAAGCGACTGTTTATGCTGTTCATCATGCCGCTTGATATGAAGCAGACAGCTATAAAAGAAAATTTGTTTTTGCTTGGCTGATTTCCGCAAACATGTTCCAACAGCCTATTTTGTAGCTGTAAATGACCATTATGTGTTGAGCAGTCTTTGAGCAACACAAAGTACTCTGATTTTCCAGAGCTTTTGCTGAGGAAACTTGGGGTTCTCATAAAGCTTTAGTCTGTTGAAAAGAAAGCCCAGTGTGCTTTATTTGGCTAGGCTAGGTGCTGAACTGACCTCATTTGTCATGGTAATTTTTTTTATGAGATCTTCTGCATGGGAGGGGTAACTTGCTATGGTAATTTGCATACAACTGAAAAATTCTAAAACTCAGAAATTAAGTTCCCCAAGTTTTTTGCTGTTGTGTTTTCCTTTTCTTTCCCTTTCCAACCTCATCATAATTTATCTGGCTATGCAAAAAAAACCTAACCAAAAATACACAAATAAACACAATTATTTTTCTTTTTCAAGAAAATCCCTGGAGAATGCTCTTTGCACTTCTTAGAGAAACACATGTCAAGCAACTCTGCTAGGCACCATTGGTCCATTAATAGTCATTGCCTTCAGCTGAAGGAATGAGTGCCTCAGCTTTGAGTGACTGACCCTATTGGCTTCACTGTTTGACAGAACATTGGCATGATCTGGGTTAAAATGAGCTCATCTCCAAAGAGCTGTCCATAGCTTCCTGAAATTTATTTTTGATCTATAGTCTACCTGGGCATTGTAGAAGATGAAAGAATTTCATACTCATGCAATTATGTGTTGTAGCTCAGGACCTTTGTGCTGTGGAGAAACATGCCTGTGAGCAGATTTGTGTGAACACACCTGGCTCCTACGTCTGTCAGTGTTATGAAGGGTATGAGCTTGCTGCAAATGGAAAAAGTTGTGTTGGTGAGTATGAATTCAGCAATTCACATTTATCTCTTGACACAAACCAAAGGAAAATTCAGTATAAATGAGTATCCACTTTAGCCATAGACAGTGATGTTCTCCTGTATGAGTGGTAGATGAGAAAGAACACACAATTGACATGTTTTTAGGCCTTTTCTGATGATGAATGGTGTCTTGGGAAAATTGTTCCAACCAATTTCACACAGAAAATAACTTTCTGATTTGGAACAACACACCCAATGTTTTATTCGAGATCCATGTAGGTGGCCAGCAATGTACTGCCATGACACATATGGCCATTAAAAAAACAAAGGTGGACAAATTCAGTAGCTCCTCTTCAGGAGGAGGAGGAGGAACAGAAGTTGTGCATGGAAAAACTTGAAAGAGGACAATTTCTTTATGTTTTCTCACTTGATTTTATGGTCATGTGAGAAGACATTTCAACCCCTTTTTGGGAAGATGACTTTAAGGAAAGTTTAGCCACTTTAAGAACCCATCCCCTCTGTGCCTTTAATTTTCACTGTGGACAATGTGGAAGTAAATATGAGCTCCAAGAATTACAGCTCGAAAGAGAGAGTGTGGAAATATGGTACAATAACTTTTTAACACAAAACATACTTCCATCTCTATTAGTCTGTAACTATCTCACTCTTCTTCCCTGTTTATACGTGGTAAATATTTCTAGTATAATCTCTTTTATGAGCCTATGCACCTACTCTTGTAAACTTTTAATCCCGTGCTACATTCTGAGAAAATACTGTCTTTTGGTTTCCACTGCAAAAAACCCTAGTGAGATCTGGATTAAAAAATTACATTATTTGTTAGGTATTCTCTTCAGGCAAGCACTTAGATGCATGCTTAATTTCAAACACAAATTGAAGTCCCAGGGAAATGAATCCAAGTGAATCCTTGGCCTCAAATCTGCCACAGGCCGCCACAATGCTTTTGTCCAACACCCTACTCTTTCTTGTCATTTTAAGACAGCTCTAACATATCTTTCTCTTATTGCATTCAAAGAGCTATTGGCTTGCAGGATAACCCTGTTTTGAGATGCAGAGTAGGTGACAATTTATGGAACTTTCTGCATGTAGCTTCACAACGGACACACAAATAAGGTTTTGAGGTTTTTTAGGCCTGGGATAACATGGTTTTGAAGAACATTCACTCTGTGCTTCCTCTTCAGAAATGTTTCCTTTACTTGTAGCTACATGATTTCAGTATAGGAATATTTAAATCTCTCAACATAATTGGTCTCTAGCCTAATTTGGCCACTCTTATACCATTTTAAGAACCTGCTTTTTGAAGCCAAATTGTTTTGAAAATGCAGATAATACTGGTTATTCAGGCAAGTTTTTATGTTCTGGCCCAAATTTCTAACGTTCATCTAATAACCTTTGCTGACCCTCCTGACCTTTACTCGTATTAGGATAAAGGATATACTTTTCTGCTATTTATTTGACTATATCCTGAGACAGAAAATCTGTGACTTCTGTTGGTAGATTCTTTCATCCCCAATTCTTTCCTACCATATATTCTAATCCGAAATATTCATGCTTAGTGTCATCACTTGTTGTTACGATTTTCTCTTAAGTTGAAGTTCCTTGACAGCCCAAGATAATCTTACGAGGAAGGCAGCTACCAGAGCATCATTCTGGTGAAATTCTTTGTATGTCAAGTCTAATATTATCCTTTGTAATAAATACGAAGTCTATTTTTGTTATTTAAAGCTTCAAAATATTTCTATGCCATTTATTGAATTTCTTGCATTGGTATTTGGTTTTTTGCCTGTCAGTAACTTGTCTGCAAAGTCTGGGGGAGAGTGCTGTTTGGAGGCATGATACATCTTTCACCTTTTTTTTTTCTACCTCCTCACTGACTCTCTTTGGCATGAAGAGATACAGGTTTATTATAAGCTCTATTGTTGACATTTAAGGATTTCATATTCTCTTTTCAATTATTTTCAAAATACAACATGCATGGGTTCATTATCTTGCATTTTATAGCAGTTTTTCTTCTTTTCTTCTTCTTGATTTCTATTCATTTGTACCTTTTAGCAACAAAACATGAATACATGCTATTCATACCACTTCAATAATTAGCACTATTAATTGGGGCTTAAAAGCACATTATTAACATTTCTATTTTTTAGGGTTTTTTTGCATTTGCATATTTGGCCACTTAACTTTTTAATTTCTTACTGATGTGCAAGAATGGTTGAAAGTGTATTAATTATATTTGATCTTTGCAGAACTTAGTTTCTCTACATTTCTTGAACAGGAAAGGCTTGTCTGGGTAATTTACGATTTTGATGCTAATTTGTCTGCAAAGCCTTTTGTCAGCCTCCAGAATCTGACTTTTCAGGTTTGAACAATTTGAGATTTTTGAGGAATATGCTACTACTAAGAATGTACAGCTTCTGCAGATGTGATCACCAATGAAGAATCATCCTTGCTGGAAAATTTTCTAAGAAGGGAGACTACGTGTAGTACTGAATCAGTAGTGATAACTCTCACTTTTCATTACTCTTAAGCTAGTTAACCTTTCCTTTCTGTGAAGTATTTATTATCAAATGAGCAGGATCAGAAGACAGATCTTGATATACACATATTCTAGAGATCACTGAGAAAAATAACAATTTTGCAAAAAGCAGTGACTTCGTTAAGGTTACTCTCTCCTCCCCTTTCAGAGAATGAAAAGAGAATTTCAGTAGGAAATACATATTGTAGTATTCTTGCTAAGAGGCAAAGGTTTCCATCTAAGATATCTGAGACTTCTAAAGTTTTAACTCCAGCAAAAGCAAATGAGAAAGTGCCAAAAATTCATTTCACAGGCATGTTTATTAAGATTTTTCTGATGGGCTAATTTAAGGATCAGTGGTGATACTAATTGTTTTATTGACATGTGCCAGCCAGTTACCTGAATGGCAATAATTATATGAAATCTCACAGCCAGAACTCACAATGTTTCCATTCAAGATGACCACTGACCAACCAACCAGTCTGAGTGTTTGCAATGCACATTTTATGAACAAATTTGTAGGCTAAACAATATTTGAAACTGTCTGCTGAGCAGTGAGTCTGGCTGGCAAGGCACTATCACTTTGCCTTTTTTGAACTGTTTTTCACATGGACAAAGTCCTGTCCATGGAAGTTTGGTGGTAATGAGCCATCCTTTCTCCATCATGCTGCTGGACACTCAGTCTCTCCACCTTGGTGTTGCTGGACATGCTGTCCTCTCTTTCCTGGCACTAGTGCTAGACTGTCCCCATATTGCTGCAGCTGCTGGGCTTGGGTCCTCTTTTCCTGGCAGTGGTTTGGCTGCTGGCACCTCTCTGCAGTCCTGGCACTGGATTTCTTTGGCTACTTTTTAGGTTCTTACGAGTCTTCCATGAGTCTGCTCTGTTCTTCCCTCACATTCTTTTTCATCTTCCTTATGCCTTTTCTTACTCTGTCGCCTTTTTCTCCTATACTTCTCCTTAATTTACTTCATCCTTCCAAGACTGAATAACCTATATAAACATCATAGGTGTAAAAAAACCATTCAAGAGAAAGGTGACCCATGCAGTCCATGGTTCAGAGAGGGCAATGTAAGCACCCAGAGTGCAGAACTGGTAATTGGAAGTAAAAGGTGGTTCTCGTCACTTACTAATACCAACTGAGAAAAATGGTGGAACAAATACACAGAGATGACAGCTGAATTAATAGTTTGCTCACTAAAAAGGACACTAATTAATCATTTAGAAAAAATTCTTATTGAAATAGACACGGGATAAAATTAAAAACAGTGAAATCTCTAAGTGTTCACATTCTAATGTATATCTCATGACTCAGCATAGAAATATGCTCTTCTCCCAGGGATAGGACATGTGGGAATGGTTCAAAGCTGTGACAGGGGAGGTTTAGACTGGACATTAGGAAGCATTTCTTTGCCAAGAGGATGGTCAAACACTGGAACAGGCTTCCTACAGGAGGTGGATGCCCCAAGCCTGTCAGTGTGTGAGAGGCATTTGGACAAAGCCAACTCTGAATTGGTCAAGCAGCTGGACTAAATGGTCCTCGTGTGTCTCTTCCAACTGAATATTCTATTCTCACTGTTATAATCATTAGTTGGGCAGTTGTAGGTATTGCAGTAGAAATTAATTTTGTTAAGGTTTAAATGCAGAGGAGAGGTGACTTTACAGAGACATCCATATGGGCTATTTCCCACGGATGATGCTAAATAGCATATATTCTTTGGCCTATCTATTTCTTACTGTGTCTTTTAAACACTTGAAAATGTGCATGTGATTAGAATTAATTTTAGAGGAAAGCTAATTGTATGACACATTATATCCTTGAAATACATATGCAGTAAATAGATTTTAATATGAATGCATTCAGTCTGGAAACAGGAGGGTGCTTGCCAGGAAAATGGTATCACATGGTAGCCAGTAAGTAGTTTAATTTTACTTGATTCAACACAAATATTCTGAAGGGTTAAGAGAAACTCTTTGAAAGTAACTGAATAGATTATCTGCTTTCCTGACTAGATAATCTTGACTAAATATAGTAGCACACCTGAGTGTGCATGGTTTACATAGGTGGGGCAAGTGAAGGAATTGATTTCATTAAAACAAATTACTGCCTCTTAAAGAAATTTTTGAGGCTCAGCAGTAAAAAGCAGTGAAAAAATTTACTCAGTTGGCAAAGAGGAACCTGTCTTGGTATGAAGCTAAGCACATTACTGTCTTCTGCAGAAAGAATCAGGTATACTTTCCTAATGAAGCCTGGCAGCTCTTTGCGGGCAGAACACCAGATGTGTGACTTTTCTTTAATTTCTTCTAAGACTTTTGTTGTGAAGATGAAGCTTAAGCTGCAAAGAAATTTTAAAAATCCTTTAATTTCTTTAGCAACTTTGAATGGGCTTGACAGAGTAAACTCTGAAGCATTACTTTATTACCCTTTGGCAATCTAACTTTTAAATATGGATTTGTGTAATAAATGACCAGACTTATGAAATAAGTGACTGGACTGCCTGTGATTTTTTTTTTCTTGCAAAAGGCATTATATAAGCGAAATATCAGTGGTGAATATCAGCCTGAAGCTCTCAGGCTTTGTAGTTGTAGCTGCTTTGTACAGAATAAATCTGGAGCACATTAGAGGGAATGAATGTACTAGGACAGTCCTCGGTGTAGAAGATAATGCCAAGATTCTCCTATATACTCAGGCTACAGGAACAGCTCTTGGGAATTAATACAGCTGGGAGGGAACTAAGCAAAAGTAGAGCAATTCCAGGACTGGGACTTGAGAGACAGAAGACAGAACTAAATCAAACTTTGTTATGCCCTGGCCTACAGTGTGAACATCTGGACAGAGTTACTCACTGAGGCATGGTTTCCAGATCTGAGAAAACATGTTGAGAAGGCTCCTGACAATCTGAAAGTTGATAAATGTTCAAAGTTGAGAAATGATTCAGGACTCGTTTAAAATCTGATTTACCAACTGGTGTTGTAAGTGCACTACTTTTTGCAGAAAGGCTTTTCAGGACAGAAATTGCATCAGCTTCTCTTTTTTTTTTTACAGCTACTGTGTGTCACTAGTCCCATAATATCTGTGCATAATAGTTTGATTTTTTTTCCTAATTGCACATGTTGGTCTTGTTCTTTTCCAGTTGTAGACTACTGTGCTCTGGATAACCATGGTTGCCAGCATGAATGTGTTAACACTGAGGACTCCTATTACTGTAGATGCCACCCAGGCTTCATTTTAAATCCAGACAAAAGAACTTGTGGAAGTAAGTTGTGATAAAGTTTAATTATGAGCAGTTTGTACTTCTTCTGTCTTCCAGCTGTCAGCAGTAATACTCCCACTGGCCCTGGGAATGCTGAGTAATGCATCAGGTATAGAAAATGTCGAAGTGCTCTGGAAGCCAAAGGTCTTGAAAGCAAAGCAAGTTGTTTTGGGGGGAGGGTCTAAGGGTAGGGGTCCTTCCTATGAACAGGAAGCTTTTAACATGAAACCCAGCTCCTTTTCAACAGCAAAAAGCCGAAGCTTTGTCTTGGATTTCTCTTTGATTATTCGGGTTTTTTCAGTTAGAATATAATCTCCCTAGCTGGGTAAACAAACAAGTCTGTGCAAGACAATTTATAATCAGTTTGCTTTGTAAGATGTTCTAAAATAATGAGTAGTTTCCCAATCAGAAGAAACACTGTAGTCTATTTTCCTGTGGATTTTTCTCCGGAATGAGTTCTCTGGTAGTGTGACAAAGCTCTGGCAAAATCAGTATCTTCTACCAGGCTTCCATGTTACCACCAGCTTATAATAACTTCATGGCTTTGCTTGTTTGTTGTTGTCAAATTTGATACCAGGCTAAAAAGATCAAAAATTACTGGAGTTAGGAATGGACATAAAGTGGAGGGGAACTGACAGACCAGAAAATACTCAAGCCAAGGCTTCCCATAATTGGGAAAACAAGCTAAAACCTCCACAGTGTTTGTGTCATAACTCCCCTTCAGAAATGTCAAAGGAAAACCTCAAGGTACCTTCCTAGTTACCTTTCTTCATAAATGTGGGCTTTGATACAGAAATATTACTATTGTGCCTGTAAGCAGGCAAGCTCCATTAGTTTTAGATGATTGCTGCTGCCAATGGTGGATTTAGCCCATATCATTGAATAATGTGTTCAAACGTTATTTCTGAAAAAATGCATCAATATAGCCCTGCATTTCTGTGTTTTCATAGCCTCAGAGGCATTTCAGCCCTTCTGATGAGAGACTTGGTTAGCCTATAGACTGTATCTATATTGTGTATTATGCTTGGTATCTATTTCACTTAAATTTAACATTTAGAAAGGAAACATGTAATCCAGGCTGTACATGTGTTCATACGATCAAAGGAAAGAGACATACACTTCTCAAAGGTGATCACTCCCAGTTCTGGTGCAAATTTATGGAAGTGCCTGTATTTTTCTTGAATATGCTGGAGGCCTGGATGACTTGCCAGACTGGACACATAACTTTAAATGGTCAGAGTCAGGGGAGATGAAATTTCTGCTTCCCAAGGGCCAGAGTATTGTTTGTAGTGGTTAACGTAATTTGTAGATTGTATTAACATTTCCATTTGTCAAGTGTCTGTCAGCTAAGGGCTGGCTAATTATACTTCTGCATATACTTCCACATCCTTATGTATTTGAAAGCTTACTTTAGTGTGCTTTCCACTGCCCAAGCATAAGTTTTTGTTAATTTCTTTAAGAACGTGGATTTTAAACAGTGTTCTCTCCTCCAGTTTAAACTGAAGAAAGTCCTTAAAACTACATAAACATTTCATATGCCTTGACTGATTTTTAGTTTATGGCCTAACTGTATGCATTATTTTAACATGTTTAAACTGATGATTCACAGAATGCTGACATCTGAGGGAATGTTCTGGCAAAGTAGTATTTCAGGCTTGCCCTGTCTCTGTCCTCTATCTGTTGCTTGAGACAGTATATTGGGCATAAGTAAGCACAAATAAAAGTTACTAAGCCACTTTTCATTACACTTGATACCCTCTGAGCCTTGCTGATAAATTAAAGCATGAATGAAAGAACTGTGTAGCTCTTAATGCTGCAAAAGTCAAGACAGCATGAGAGCTCTTCAGAGCAAAAGTGTCCCCTAGCTCCCATATGTTATGAATCACACTGCATTTGACTCAGCATAAACAATGCGAACAAACAAACTGCAGATCACTGGATTTAAAATGCTTGTGACTTTAAAACTTTTAACATAAATTTGTACATATTTGGCTTATGTACTGAGTCTCAGGGATGATGGCCAACTAGTCAAGACTGACACCCATGCCAGATCAGTCCTCTGCATCAGCAAGCAGGCCTGAGGCGCCCACTCCCGAGATCTTGTGATTGTCTCAGAATCCTGACTTCCCTTTCAAAAATAGAAAGTAAGCCTTTATGCTCATGGCTACAAAGAAAAGCTTGGAAATATAAGTGTTGTCAGCGTGGCCATGCATATCTAACAAATGTTTGCTCTGGGAACTATTCCAAAGTTCTTAGAATGAAACACAAGGAGCAAACCTTGCCAACACCAGTAGAGTGCTCTATGGTCAGAAGAGCACAGGAAATTTGGTTTATCAGTGAGGCAGGTGGAGGACGTTCAAGCTACTATTAAGGAGACTTCTGCCATTCTTGCTGCTCCCCTCAAGAGGACAGATGGCAGCTTCTGCTTGTGCCGGGGGCTGCTGAGCCTCAACTGTTGTTCTTTATGAAAGGCCTGTTTGAGTTCTGGGTTCACATAATTTGTAGCTGGGCAAGGCCCTATTAACATCCTTGATCTGGGCTGTGTTAATGAAGCCCTATGAAGTGTGCTTTTAGCATCCCAAAGAAAATAGCCTAAAGGTTTCAACAAAGATAAGAATATATATACCTCGTGGTCATCTTCAAAATCAGTTATTGAGGAAAAGTCTCTCCTGCACACTTGAGTGAGCAAGGATTTGAGCAGGTAAATGCATCACAGCACTGAGTAGGTCCAGAAGGCATACAGCTGTATTCCTCTGGTGCACACTCGTGGCTTTATGCGTTCTGTCTCTTCAGTGCACTCTTGGACAAAATGTATTTCCTAATTTTCATTTCAGTAAACAGATAAGATATCTCTATGTTATGTATATATGTATGTGCACATGCTGTCTAAAAAAAGCTTTGGTAAAGGAAATGTTAATTAATGTTATCAGTGTTAATAAATAAACAGTGGTGTTCATAAATTATAAAGTAGTCCTTCTGAGTTTTCTTAGAAAGTCACATTCCACTTCATTTATTCTGAAAATATAGGTGGCTTATTATCACAAAGGGCTTTCATCATGTATAAAGACTCAATTCCATTAACCTGCCACAAATCCAAAGAAAGAACTGTCCATGCCTCTGAAAGCAAACCACCTCTGGAAATAATAATTAATTAACTTCTGGGAATAATAAAACCCCCTGAGTTTTCAGGTTGTATAATGAGGTGTTCAAAAGTGCCTGGATATTTTTTGAAGTGTGATTTATGTAATTTGTGACTTGTTTATTTACTTTTAGCAGTGCTGAGGGGTTAGGAGCATTTTTCACTAATATAAATTAACTACACTGACACAAAACTAAGTGATGGGCAGACACTGCATCTAAGTGGATGTCAGGTTCTTTGACTTCATCAGTAATGATAAACACTATATGGGAAATATCTCAGTGCTCAGTGCACAATTGCTTTCCTTTCTAAGGTACTTAATCCATAAGTGGTAGCTGTTTCTAGACTGCTCCTCTTCTCTTCCATGGGCATTTCAAATGGAAGAATTGTGAAGCAAGCACTCAGAGCTGTTAAAAACATCCACATTCCTGATGACCTGGTTGTCCTGCTGTGATCTAATGGACAGCATTCAAAAGCATGTTTGTGTGTTTATTACACATCATGTCAAACATGCTCTGAGTGAAACAGAGGCAATTTTGATGAGGCAATGCATAAGGCTTAGCTGCAAAATGTTAAGAAATATTTAAGATTCTAACTTCTCTACTGCATGAACTACTTCTGTTCTTGAATAATTCTTTGTAGTATACGCCAGGTGTACCTCAGTATAGCAGATATTTGGAAAAAAAGAAACATTTTATTTTCATGGTTTGAAACAATATGGTAAAACACCAAAATGGTGCCTAAGAAACAAAAGAAAACAAAATAACTCATTTCTACCTAGTTTATTTCTGAGAAATTACATTACCCACTGAAACAAACGTTTTTGTCTTTAGAACCAGATTATTGCTCTCTTCAGGACCATGGTTGTGAACAGGAATGTGTTAATACAGATGATTCCTATTTTTGTCGATGCCAAGAAGGGTTTAGACTTAATCCGGATAAGAAAACATGCAAAAGTGAGTAATCCTTTGGACATAATAAAGTTCATCTGCTTTTATTTCTTGAACCTGCAGTGAATTGTTTCCCTTCCGAAAGGATGGAAGTTCTCTCTGTAATTGAGGTTGAAACAAATGTTTCTTTATAAACTTGAATTTTAACTGAATGAATCATGCTGGGAAAATATACGTTTTGCTGTTTCGTAGATGACTTTGTATATTAGACATTTTTTAAGACTTTTATGGAAACCTGAGGATTAATGTAGGAACCAAAATGACTTAAAATAAGTTCATTACATATTTGAAACTTTCTGGCCTTGGCTTGTAAAGACACAAGCAGCTTTGAAATAAAAAAGAAAAGTCACCTTGTTTTACCCAGCTGGTTTAGCCAAGGATAGATACATTTCATCAGCTTGGAAATGTACTGAACAGACAACACAGCTATCAAAATCAACTTAGAGTCACACACGAAACTTCTCAGTTTCCAAAAAAATTTGTAAAAACAGCATGAGCAATGTCAGTGTTATAAACCAATCACACATCCTATTTACTTTAGAAAGACTTCGTGTTACAGTTCGTCTTGAGTGGGGGCCTGGAATCACAGCAGATTTTTAATGTAATGTGTAAAAGTTTAGGGAGATTATATTCAGCAAAATAAAATAGCCTAATCTCGTGACTCAGTTGTTGTGGGGAGAAAATTGTACTACTGATATTTTATGAATAATAAACTTGTTTGTAGCAATCTAATTCTATTTCTAGACACTCCTAAAATGTATCTTGTTTTGAAACTGTATTTTTGTTCAGTCTTAAGGATATGTTCTCACAAAGCATTTTTGTCTGCACAGTGCTGGTTTTGCAATAATCTATGCTATTCTGCTTTTTATTATCCATATGGTATTTTAATACATTCTGGTTTTTATAGATTCAATAGCCTTGGTGAGCAAAAGAACAGCATTGTGTAAAATATTTATTGCCAAGGATGTAATTACAAATTAAAGGCAAATTGTAATTCCCATTTGGGGTATATTTCTTTATGGGGCTTTGGATTTGGCTGCAAATCTGGTGATGTTTCCAGGATTAAGCTCCTATTCCAAATTTTGTTGTAACAATGGTCATGTTAGCTAAGCTTGTAAAATAAAGCAGAATGTTTGCATATATGCCCTTTTCAGAAATCAGGGTCAATAGATGAGTAGTGACAAGCACCAGGCATTCCTCCTTCACTAGCACACGTGACTTCTGATGACTACAGGAGATCTGTGGGGGTCAAAGTGAAGCCTTACATAGCTGAGTGTTTGCAGTCTGCTCTCAGATCCTCATCTCACTGTCAGCTTTAGTAGGTGTCCAAAGCACTGAATCCAGTATTGTTTAAGCGAGTTTTTCTAAGCTGTTTTACTGTAGAAGCCCTTATGGCTGGCTTCAGTTTTTCTCTTCACAGAAGTAAACTTCTGTGCTTTAGGTCAGCGTGACTGTGAACATGAATGTGTTAACATGGAAGAGTCATTTGTGTGCAAATGTCATCCCAGATACACCCAACAACACCACGGCGATACGTGCAGCAATGAGTGTGTCTCATGAACTGCAGTGATGAGTTTACTGCAAGGGAGAGGTGTGAACAGAGTGAGAAAACACTCCTGGGTCCCTTTTGAGATAGATCTGAGTCATACAAACCTATGTTACTGCAAAGTCCACCACAAGCCAGGCCTAGTGAAGTAATGCTGTAGTGAGATCCCTGATCCTATGGAGAACAAAAGCATCATTTTCTCCAGTCCAAATAACTGGGGAAATGTGTTCAGCCATTTCACACAAAGGCACTTTCTGACACAAAGGCAGTGCTTGCTGCTGAACATCTGCATCATTGCTATGGGCCGTGTAACCTGCAGCACACCTCATACTGCTGTATGCTGGTATCTGGAGATAAGAGACCCCTCTCTTCTGTATGTTTACACCTTCAGTAATCCATTCAGTGAAATGTCCTTTTCCAGAAGAATGTTGCGAAATGAAGGATCAGAGAACAGCACTGCCCACTTGGCATCACCCAGTTTTAGAATATAGTTTTATTGCACATCACCTAAAATATTGGCAGCATTTTTCCCCGATGTACTTACGACATACTTTTCCAAAGGAATACTCAGTCACTGAAATTTTTAAAAAACTTGATAGGACAGGGAATAATCATTTTTTGATAAACTGTGATAAAGCCATATTTAAGGTAACCTGGATGTGTTGCAACTTTTTGACAATTATAGTTTTTGACTATCTCAAGTTGAATGTCTAAAAATTAATATATCCTAAGATATTCCTTGTTTGTAAAAAGTGAGCCTTTCCCAGTCCTTTCCCCTCCTTGCATTTTTTTTACACATGTAATAAAGCACATACGATAACAAAATTTACAGTTATAGTGATTTCCAAAGCCTGGTAATTAGCACCTTTGTGATTACTGCACTCTTTGAAAGAGTGTGTTACAAAATTCTGCATGAGAGCCCCAAGTATTTAAATGTTAAAAATTCATGTTGGTGTGGGTGTTTGTATTGAAAAGATGGAGCCAAACAGATGTAATTTTTCAGAGAATATGGGTATTTTCTTTTATTTTTTTTTCCCACATTTTTTGTGTGCTCTGCGAAGTTACACAAGCCTTTTCATGATGATGTGAACTCTTGGAAAAAGGAGGAGGTTCCAGCTGGAACTTGCTTTAGCTAGTAAAAACTGACACCTCAACTTCATTTGTTCAAGCCTACGTTGTGTCTCTGTGTATAATGGTAAATCTGGACCAATTACTGCAAACTCGTTGCTTAGTTAAATAAACCAATAAACAGAAATATTTAGAATAAGTGATTTAACATTAAGTACAGATTTTTTTGTAATGTAAGCAAATTGCTGCAGACATGTCTGTTCGCATCTGTAAATGATTTGCAAAGGAGACATGCGAGACTGTGTTTGTGTCTGAGGGAACTCCACTACTTTTGATCAAGTTAAGCTAAAGTGATTTGGGCCTATATAACTAAAACTAGCAATTAACAAACCAGCAGTAAAACACTATGAGGAAGTTCAAAGCTTTTTTCCTAAAATGTCCTTCTTCTATACTCACAGAGTCAGCAAATTACACAGTACATGTGCAAGTGCACGTATCCCACCATACAGCTTTGCTGTCCACTGTGAGGAAACGTATTTTTTAAACTCAGTTCACCCCTCTCTCCCTTCCCCCACCTTTTGTCTTTCACACAACTAGTTGCATACAAGACTTAGAAGACCATTTATCCCATTTATTACCATTTTATTCCATTTTATCTTGCTTGGATTAGGAATATGTTGAGACTCTCTCACGTGTTAAGACTCTCTCACACTCATAATTTCTATCTGTCCCCCAAGAGACTTTAACTGCTTGAAAGTGTTGGCAGGTTAAAGTTTTAAATTGGTGATTTCTCATCCTGTTGAAAAAAGAATTTAATCTTTATGAAACAATCTGAAAGCCATAATTTCTATTTCAAAAATTACTAATACTCATATTTGCTGAGAAAATTTAATGGTGAGCAGAAGAGAGAGTCTTGCTTTTTTAAAGAAGGAAAGCATGGTTCTGTGGGTAAGACCAGACTGGGCTTCAGGATTCTCCCTTCTCTCCACTTTGTGTTAGTTCAATCACATTGTGATTTTTGGCAGAGGAAATCTGCACTTCACCAAGTTTGCTATCTGCCAAGTGGGGTTGTTGTATTAATTTCACTTGGGTGTTGTTAATTAACTCAGGTTACTCAAGTAGGTGGGGATACTTGCATAAGTAAAAAGCTGTACTGATCTTTTTCCCTTGCTCTGCAAAGGCATCATGTACTAACTACAGTGTCATAGTTTATGTATCTAAGACACCAATGTGATTTCTTCAATCATTAACACAAATCAATAGGAGTGGACCACTGTGTTGAAATCGATCATGGCTGCGAGCAACTGTGCCTAAATACAGGTGACTCCTATGTCTGTCAGTGCTCTGAAGGATTTGTCATCAATGAGGACCTAAAAACCTGCACACGTAAGTCTTGCGAGAACATCCTTCCTTTCAGCTCCCTTGGGAAAGATTTCTGTTTTCATACAGGGAAGAGGACTTCACTTTATTCTTACAGTTTGCATTTCAGAAATCCTTTAATAATTATTTGAAAGCAGAAACAGAAAAAGTATTTAGGAAAGAATGCCTGTCAAGATAACTGTTCCCACATATTCAGAAAAGTTTTGGGAGACCTATTCATCCCCAGGTGTTGAGGACAGTTTTTCAGTCACATGACAAATGTGTCTGACAGGTCATTGGGATGCAGTGTCCCCCAGGCAAACTGCACCACCTTACCTGGGGCAGGAGGAGAACTGAGAGCCCTACACTGAGCTTTACATTTAGCATGGGAACCCTCAGTAAGTGAGCAGAAGTTATCCTGGCAGCTCTCTGCTCTTTATAAATCTAATGATCATTGAGAATTGATACAATTTCACAAACAGTTGAATTGCCTCCTTCACTGGAAAAATAATGTATAGAAAGGGCCAGAAAAAGAAGAACATGAGTGCATTTTACCTGTTGACTTTTTATGGACCTCTTTGGTGAGAGTGTTCTGTCCACTTTTTCCAGATTTTGGAGGTACATTATTTTTCAAGCTTGTAGAGTGTTGGAGCAGCTCCAGAGTTCATCCTTTTTCTTGCTCTCAGGCAACACAGTTTTAAGAGAAGTCGAACTACAAGTCCTCAGTCACAAAAATTATCTAGAGAGAAGTGAGGCAAATCAGCAAAGGCAGTTTGCCTTTGTATTTATCCTTGTGTTTGCCTCCATACTAACCTTTTTACCTCCATCCAATACCTTGACAGATTTTGCTTCTGTCTGCCACTGCAGCTCTCTAAAACGGGGCAGACAGTAACACAAAAGTATAATTAGTGTACATGTAACAACAATAGGGTCTACTAAAAACATTTTTCAGTGTAGTAACACTGAAAATTTAGAAACAGCCAAATAATGGAGTTTTATCAACTTGCAAATGGAAAATCCCTTTTCCTTTGTAGTAACAAGAGATGATTTTTCATTCCTGAGTTATTTTCCTCCAGGCTGTATTTGGAAACCTATCAGCAGCAGAGTTTAAGAAGCATTTGGACAACATTCTCAGGCAGATGGTGTGAGTTTTGGGACTGTTCTGTGCAAGGCCAGCAGTAGGATGTTGATTGGTCCTAGTGAGTCCCTTCCAACTCAAGACATTCTATGATTCTATGAAAACAGTGCTGTGTGCAATGAAACTGAGCATTTTTGAATAGCTCCTCTTCTCATAACCTTGTCTTCATATATATTTAGGAAAGATTTGTCCTATTCCTGAGCTCTAGAGGAGATGTTGAAACCTCGAGAACATTTTTAGGCTACTGTGAAGAGAGTTTTGACACTTTGCAATTTCCTGAATGAGTAGTTGAATAGAAGGGATTAGCATTTCACATATACCACTCCTAGTGAGAAAACACCTGGGACATGCTAGTGTCATATACACTGGCTCAAGGGTCTTAAGAAAGCTATGGGAACACCTGAATGGTAACCAAATCTGTACTCTGACAACTCATTACAAAAAAAATAAGTGTGTGTAGCCAATAGACAGTAGCAAGTCCTGCCTGCAAAGTCCCAGGAGCCTTATGTCTTTATATGACAGAGAAGAAACACTTGGGAAATTTGAGATGAAAAGTGGACCATATTTGACAGTACTTGTCATTTGCAATTCTTTGTAAAACTTGAATACTCCAAGCCAAATCCCACTGACATCCGAGAGCTTTTCTTCTTGCTGCCACAGGAACTGGGTCAGGTCCACAAGTGAGTTCTGGGGACTGCCAGCTTCACTTCAGGCCATTTAGAGACTATTTAAAGAATGTTCACAAGGTAGCTTTTATGTCTTTGCCAATGTCTTATATAAAATGATTGCCAAAGTATTTTGTTTTGTCTTAATCCACTTTAACCCAATCCAGACATGGGCTCTGTTTAGCTATGTTAAGCACAGGAAATTGTAATTTCTCAACTCTGCTTAAAGCAAACAAAGAAAAGTACATCACTAGATCCTCTTATATTTTATTGAAGCTATATAATCAGATGAGAAACTGAATTATTGTTTAAGCAGTTCAATGTATTTATATTTCCTTGTTTATATGGAATGCAAATACTAGAAATGAAAAATAATTGAATCATTATTGGTTAAATTTTTTAATAATTTTAATTGCTCCTACAGGAGTTGACCATTGTGCTCTAAGTGATCATGGCTGTGAACATTTGTGTGTAAATGGGGACACATCTTATACTTGTCAGTGTTTTGAAGGATACAGGCTTCGTAATGATGGGAAAACATGTAAACGTAAGTTATTATTCAGCAACTCAGAGTCTCATATTACACACATAGAAGAAATCTTTAAGGTAGGATTGGATTGCCTAAATGTTGCAGTCCAATGCAATTTTAAATGTTCAAGGATTTAAAGAGGTCATATTTCCCCTTTGGTGTCATATTTGCCAGCAGTACGCCGATAACTTGGATATGCTAAGGCATCTAAAATGGTACTGAATGCATACTTTTAGGCACCTGAATCACACCCTAAACATCTGTGCCATTTAAAAAGTAGCCCTGAAATTGGAGAGTTGTGGATCCAAAACTATCCAGAGCTGAGACGACTGTAATTTTCTTCTAAAATGTCAAGGCAAAAATATATAATGTTTAGAAAGTCTTACCCAGCATGAAGCTTGCAACATTATTAATGGAAAGTCCATTTTGTCCAGCATGGGATAAGGATGATTGCAAAAGAAATATCATAATTGTATTACAAATTTGACTACATTACACAGTTATGATGAGTGGCAGATATCAAGAAAAAAATTAATAGCAATTTTTTCTCAACTTTTATAGCGTAAGTCACTAAGTGATCAAAGAAGAATCATGGATAAGTCTCTGAAAAACTCACAGGCATTCAGTATTTTGTAACTGCAATCCCCGTAATATCTAACATCAACATCTGTTGTTAAAAAACGTTAACAGAAAAAAAATTAAAGGCATCCAGATATTACCATGATGAATGAAAAGTTCCTTATTCTTAGCTGGTGTTTCACAACATCACCTTCTTTTGTTATTTTGTGCAAACACAGACAAATTCTTCCTGTCTCAAAAAGTTAGGATACACTAAAAGCAAGTCAACTTTGAACATACTGCCCTTAACTGAGTTTTTAATATATTAAATTATTCCCAGGTAAAAATGTCTGCAAATCAGTCAACCATGGCTGTGAGCATGTTTGTGTTAATGCTGACAATTCCTACATCTGCAAGTGTCGTGAGGGATTCGTACTGAGAGAAGATGGCAAGACCTGCAGAAGTGAGTGACTGGTATCTATTGAACACTTTTGCATGTACGTCGGGCAAGGAAGGAAAGGGGTATCTTTCACTTCTTACTGGAAGAGAAGCAACAAACTTCCTTTTGATATCTACATTTCTTTAACATGTTTTCATTCAAAACCTACATTTATATCAATCATTCCCAGGACAGGACATCTGCAAATCAGTCAGCCATGGCTGTGAGCATATTTGTGTTAACGAAGATGACTCCTACGTTTGTAAGTGTCATGAGGGTTTTCTGCTGAGAGAAGATGGGAAAACATGCAGAAGTAAGTATTCCAAGAATTACTCATAGAATTTTATCTACAGTTTGTAGATCTGAGAAGCATTCAAATACAACAGTTTACTGATCTAATAAAGAAGTAGTCTTCATATGTATCATATAGGAGTAGTATTTATATGTTTATACATTTAGACCTACCTATTGCTTGTAAGAGACTCTGTGGACAAAAATAGTGTATTTTAATTGATCAACTGACACACTAGAAACAGAAAATATTCAGAAATTTTCAGGT
This sequence comes from Melanocharis versteri, assembly GCA_013397845.1. Lineage (NCBI taxonomy): Eukaryota > Metazoa > Chordata > Aves > Passeriformes > Melanocharitidae > Melanocharis > Melanocharis versteri. Next base: position 30,438 of record VZTG01002534.1, on the reverse strand, counting down.
ACCAAGAGTTAAAAGTGATTGCTACCTAAAATTTAACCTGTTTATTCCAGTGGTATCAGTAGACCTAATGAAAGCTGTTACTTCTCCCTGCATGATATATTTGCTGTAGATGTGCTTTAACCAAACCTCATCAACTCTTCTCAGATAAAGACATTTGCGGTTCAGTTCACCATGGCTGTGAACACATTTGTGTTAATGCTGATGAGTCCTACATCTGCCAGTGTTACGAGGGATTTGCACTAAGGGAAGATGGAAGAACATGTAGAAGTAAGTATCCTTCTCTTTGGTAGAAGATCTCCTTTATAATCTGCACGTTTGTAGATATATTTTAAATACGGCAAACTTATTTTTTTGACAGATAAAGATGTTTGCAATTCTGTTGACCATGGCTGTGAGCATATTTGTGTGAATACTGACAGTTCATACCTTTGCCAGTGCTACGAGGATTTTGTATTGAGGGACGATAAGAAAACATGTAAAAGTAAGTTATTTTAATGTTACTATATTTTTTATATTCAGACATCTATAGAAGAAACATATTATTTAGAGGCAGTTCTTCTCATAGGAGATTTTGCCAGACAAAAAGGAGAATAAATTCTTTATTTACTACGAGATTACTACTGTTAGTCTTTAAAGTTTTGGAAATGTCCATATTCATCAAACTGTAGTAAATAAAATCTAAATTATTCCTAGATAAAGACATCTGCAAATCAGTCAGTCATGGCTGTGAACATCTTTGTGTTAATAATGATGATTCATACACTTGCCAATGCCATGATGGATTCGTACTAAGGCAAGATGGGAAAACATGCCAAAGTAAGTAGTTTACTAATAAGAGAAGAAATCTAAGTTTCATCTTGTTAGAATATTATTCACTGATTCATAGTGACCAGAATGGAGTATTTTTCTCTATAGATCATAAGACTTGTATGAATTAAGTATTGTTTGAACTAAAGCTACATTTCAGAAAAATCAGCCAATTTTAAAGTTTGAATATACGTTTTAAAATGTGAACTTCATTTCCAAATTAAGTATATTGAGTTTTAATCTTGAGCCTTCATTCTTTGTTTCTAAATGTATATCCTTAATTCTGGCTATTTTAAAATACATATGATTTACTGTTATCCAAAAAGATTCATGTTACCTTATATCAGCAGCTGTTTTATATTTATGTGCCATTCTCTCAAAAGTGGAGTAATCCAGAAACTTTGTTAGTGCTTATTTTGTGTTTTATTCTGGGCTGTCCATAAAAATATTAAGTAGTAGAGAAGCAAGGCAAATTCTTAGAAAGAAAGCTATTTGATAGTTGCCCATCTACAATTGGTTCTGAAGACCTTTCTAGCCAGTGTTAATCCATATAATGTTGATTCTGTAGTCTGTTTCCTTAATCAAAATAAATACCAAGACTGCTGCCTTTCTAGATGCTCCATTGTATGAGCAGCATAAGCTTTAAGAACCAGCCTCATCATCAATTAAGAAAGACATTTATTTAATTTCTCCAGGCTAATTTTTCCATAACACCAAGTTGATTGATATTAGTCCTCTTTCTTTGATTTTACTGACTCAAGTTCCACATTATCTGTTGCATTATTTTAATTCAGATCAATGTCAAGCTGACAGGCTTACAGTGAACTACTCATCTTTTTGAACACTGGAACCATAGTACTTTTTTCAGTGTGTGTGCATCCACCTGGAATAGAGACAGCTCAGTGTTTTGGGGCTTCCTCAGAGTTCTAGGAGTTACTGAGAATTAACACTGAACATCCAAGCTGTTCTTCAAAAACCTCTTTTACAAGTCTCTGCTGCAAGTTATGTGGAATTACTGATTCAAAAATATGTGTGTGTATGTTCAGTAGGTGCTGTGTGACCTACTTCCCACAGAGTGAAACTCTTCACTCCAACAAGATCATCAGTAATCTATTTCATAAGTTCAGACCTGAATACACTAATTTTTTTTATATTTCTGCATTAAGGTCGGCAATTCTACCTTTCTGTCTATTAATTTACAATACATTGTTAGAATGCTTTTTGTTCCTAACAGTATTTAAATAATGTACTCATACTACCCTTTATTTGGTTGGCCGTGCACCCCCTTGTCCTTTATCTTATTTCAGGGTTTTCAAATTCCTAGTATTTTCACATTCAGTAAATACTATGAATGCTCCTTTCAGTCATTTTTCAGATCTTAAAGCTGTTTTCAACTTCAATTTCTAGACTTTTTAACTACCCTGGCATTCTTTATAGATTGTGAGACTACATTTTTGGGGGGTGCCTAGTAAAATAACCTTAAATAGTGCAATCATTGACTGTTTTTTATTACTATTTCCCCCCTGCATCCCAAAATAGTCTGGCTCATATCTGCTTTCAGCTAGGTAAAATTCATACTTCTGAAGTAATAGCCATGTCTGCTGCTGGTGTGTATTTTACTCTGTTTATAAGCAAATGTGTCTGAGTTGTGCACAGCTGTGTATAAACAGATGCTAATTTTTACTTACATTATAATTTCTCTTTTATCCACTATGATGGGATTGAGTTTAGATTGCCATGTCTTAAATATAATTATTTTTGAGTTAGAAGATTGTCTTGTGTAGTAGTTTTTGGAATTTTTGTTTTGGTAGCAGGAGACCCTCATGAAATTTAGCTCAGATTGAAGTTCTTGTAAAAATATAAACTTCAGGAGTCAAGTTGAACTTGGCTGTCAGGACTGCTCCACTTTTTGTGTAAAGGTAGTTCTCCATTAGAAACGGCTATTTTCTTTTGTGTTGCATGAAGAAGAAAAAGGGAATGCTGACAGATGGCTCCACTTTCTTCTGTACTTTCTCTCCATCTATCCTTTTTGAAGAGATTTTAACCAACTGGTTTAACATTGCATTCATACAAGTCCTCGCATCAATTTTCAGCAATCTAGTTAGATTTTGTTTATCGTCTTAAATAAGTAGTTCCTATTCTTTCAGGTTTTGTTTATGCAGACTCTTGGCACTGATATAAGGATGCTAAGAATTATGGTTAAATCATGTCCTGTGGTGTTTTTTTTAGTTTTGTTTTTATCAGCATGAATTTGTCTTAAATGACTGTACTAAATTATTCCCTCCTTTCATTCTTAGTGCTCTTAATGCAAAGTCCTCCTCCTCCTTAATCTAGTCATATTAATCCTAAAATGGTTTATTTTCAGTTGGAGGTCATCCAAACCATGAAGTTCTGGTCAGATGATAAAGAATTCATATGCAATGTAAGCTAAGATGTCCATCATTTATCTAGCCAGAGATTTGCTTTCAGTTTGCAAGCTTCCATCTTTTTTTGCTCATGGGATTAACCCCCCAGTCTTTGTATTTATAAAAAAAAGTTTAACTAAAAAGCCACATAAATATTATCTATTCCCAGGCAAGGATATTTGTAAATCAGTCAACCATGGCTGTGAACATGTGTGTGCTAGTGCTGGTGATTCATTTGTTTGTAAGTGCCAGGAGGGATTCTTGCTAAGAGAAGATGGAAAAACTTGCAAAAGTAAGTACTCTGATATTTATCAACATACTTTTTATCTACAGCTCATGCTTGTGTGGAAATGTGCTAACCAGCAAAAGCTGTCATCTGTTTTCAGATAAAGATCTTTGTAAATCAGTCAACCATGGCTGTGAACATGTTTGTGTTAATTCTGGTGATTCATATACCTGCAAATGCCATGATGGGTTCCTACTGAGAGAAGATGGGAAAAGCTGCAGAAGTAAGTAGCACAAGAACTTAACTGGATAAATTACACATATAATAATGAAGGCCTCTGCTGATTTGTGCTGACTACCAACTCTCCTGTTTGCAGACAAGGACGTTTGCAACTCAGTTGACCATGGCTGTGAACAAGTTTGTGTGAATACTGAAGATTCCTACATCTGCCAGTGTCATGAAAAATTCATACTGAAGGAAGATGGAAAGACATGTAGATGTGAGTAGCCCGAGCTTTAGAAGTATGTTTTTATTTGAGGCTTTCAAGTGTTGTGGGTGTGAGTGCACATGTGTATGTTTGTGATTTCCAACTATTTGGGCTGGTTAAAAAAAGATACCATCTCTCCCTAACAAGCCTCACATCACAAACCCCGTCCACTCTTCTCAGATAAAGATGTTTGCAACTCAGTTGACCACAGCTGTGAACATATTTGTGTTAATACTGATGATTCCTATGTCTGCAAGTGTCATGAAGACTTCATACTGAGGGAAGATGGAAAAACTTGCAGGAGTAAGTTATTTAATATTTGTTTTGTACTTCATGATCTGTTAATGAAACACATTATGCAACAGTAGTGTGTTATTTGTGTCTTTATTATAGAATCAGCTTCATGTAAGTGAGCTCCTTCATGGAAAATTACAGCCAAATTTTTTATATTTTTTGAAATTTACTTACTTAGCTAACTGTGCTAAATAGAATTTTCATTATTCCAAGGTAAAAATGTCTGCAAAACAGTCACCCATGGTTGTGAACATGTCTGTGTTCCAACTGGCGATTCATACATGTGTCAATGTCACAAGGGATTTATATTGAGGCGAGACAGGAAAACATGCAGGAGTGAGTAGCTGAAACTATGTAATGGGGAATATGGTTTTCAGTCTTAAAAGAAATAACAGACTTAATTTCGCTCAAAGCTTGCTTGTGACAGTTTTGTATTTGAAAAATGGTCTAATAAGGGGATTCTCTTAACAATTCTCAGATAAAGACCTGTGTAAATCCATTGACCATGGCTGTGAACATGTGTGCACTAGTAATAACAACTCATACAGTTGTCAGTGCCATGAGGGCTTTGTCCTGCGACGAGATGGGAAGACATGTCGAAGTAAGTAACTCATTATGTCTGTCAGCCCCTCTTCTCTGGCATTGCTACATAAATGAGCAAAGATGTTGTACTCCTTTGTCATATGTTCTTCAGACATCATGTTTGGAGTCTTTGGATTTATAAAATGTTAAATAGAATACAGATAAATACTTCAATTTTTCCTAGGTAAAGATGTCTGCAAATCAGTTGACCATGGTTGTGAATATGCTTGTGTTAACAATGACGATTCCTATATCTGCAAATGCCAGGAGGGATATGTACTAAAAGAGGATCAGAAAACATGCAGAAGTAAGTACATTGTATTTAGAAAGCACTTGTTTCTTTGATTTCTAAAATTAATGTACCACACTTCAAAAAAATTATAGAATCATAGAATGATCTGGGTTGGAAGGAACCTTATTAAAGATCATCTAGCTCCATCTCCCTGCTGATGGCAAGGACGCCTTCTACTAGACCAGGTGTCTCCAAGCCCGATCCAACTTGGCTTTGAACATTGCCACAACCTCTCATTTCAAACATGATAAAATATTTGAAAGCCCAGGGCATATGTGTGTGACAGAAAATGGCTCAAACAATTAAGTCGGTGCTCTCCTAAGCAAAAATCTATCATATTGGAAGAGTTGTTTTGGTATAGCGTTGAGTACAATCATAATTCTTTTGAAACATCAGGAAAAAGCCAAAGGGGAATCTTATTATCAAGGAATATGCATTTTAATCAGGTTCATATACTGCGGATCTTTTATATTTATATACTATATTTTAAAATACCATTAATTCTATTTGCTTATCTTCCAACATGACATGCATATATCTCATAATCTCTTAATACTTGGAGGAGAAATTCTACTGGAACTCAGTAAAAACATTTATTCTGCCAGAAATGGATGCCTCAGTAGAGGAGACTGATTACCAAAAGAACAGTAACAAGTTCTGGCTGTTCTCAATCCTAACAAACACCATGCACCATGAACTGCTGCCCTTTCTTGACTTATGCAGTAGTATTGAGGTGGTTCTGATATGTATATTCATTGCATTTTCATCACCTTAGTACATGTGAGGTGTGTTTTTCTCAGATGACTGCAGAAAGGAATTATTGAGCAGTTTTTAAATAGATATTTTCTAAGAAGAAAAGTCCAGGCTTTAAAGCTGAAAATCCCTTATTCGTACATTGACTTGGTAACAAACATCTCCAGTAATTTCTGCAGAGTAATTTCTGCTGCACAATTCTCTTTTGTGTAGTGCTTACAGCATTCTTCCTGTACAAAGATCCGCGATGAGTGGAGGTCAGAGTTTATTTGGTCCAGACTAAGAAGAAAATCTTACATTCCTTAGTACAGCATATTCTCCCTGGAAGCTACATTGATCCAATAGGAGCTGAGCATCTTTGCAGCAAGCCTTTGCACAAAGCACATTAATCTCTGACTGCTGAAGGCCATTCCTTTCCAAAATAATAAAAAAAGACAAACCAAAACAACCCACCTGGCAGAAGCAGTCTGCAGCTTGGAAGACATTCTCCAGTCCCTAAATTCCCATACCTGATTATTGATGCCCAGTGCCTACAAACTGCTTTGATTTTTGCACATGCATTTGCCAAAAAGTATGGGAAATACAAATTTTACAAATCTGCCTCTCTTCTGACAAACTCCCAGCTCTAATGGGTAAACTAGAAAAGGTTAATTGCAGCAATACATAAGTCTTCTAATTACAAAATTGATAGACAGTTACAGGCAAAAACCCCCTTATCTAGCCAATTCTGATTCTCTCAATAATTAAATAGTTTTTTAACTATTTTATAACTCCTGCAATACAAATGATTCTCTTCCATGTTGTTCAGTGCTGACAAATTTGACAAATGCAAAGTTAGCATATCCCTGGAAGAAAATGATGGCAACTCTGTCTATGTGCTAGCTATGTTCTTCAGTTCTTTCCACTTAAGAGTAATTCTTAACATTTGCTGATTGTTGCTGCGTTTTTAAGAGTTGTAGTATTCTGCAAAGCAGAATATGTCTCAGTAAATATACACTGTGATTATAATTTTGTTAAATTCTCAGTCATAGGCCCACTCTTAGCTTTTGAGACAGACGGTACACAACATCTTCAGACACACTGGCACAGTAGGATGAGCCAGGTGCAGGGTACTTTAGATGATCTCTGAGTTTTTGCCAGGGTATCTGGATCCTTTTCCCAGCTTAGTGGAGTTTTTTCTTGATCTGAACGCTCTGCTGCTCATTTCACAGGATGCACTGAAGGCCCAATTGACCTGGTGTTTGTGATTGATGGATCAAAAAGTCTTGGAGAGGATAATTTTGAAATTGTAAAACAGTTTGTCTCAGGAATCTTGGATACACTTGAGATTTCACCCAAAGCTGCTCGAGTTGGTTTGCTTCAGTATTCCACTGAGGTTCGTACAGAGTTTACCTTAAGGCAGTTCAGCTCAGCCAAAGACATGAAGAAAGCTGTGTCACAAATGAAATACATGGGCCGAGGTTCCATGACAGGACTGGCGCTGAGGCGAATGTCTGAGAGAAGCTTCACAGAAACAGAAGGAGCAAGACCATTTTCAGCAAATGTCCCTCGAATCTCCATCGTGTTTACGGATGGACGAGCCCAGGATGAAGTCTCTGAGTGGGCCACCAGAGCAAAGCAACGTGGTAAGTGGAGATGTTTTCAGTGTCTCATTCTAAAAGGCAAATATTGTTAGAAATAAGATGTAGTGACAGTTTGGATGTGCTACGGTGTGTGCTAATCAAGAGAGTGCTTGCCACAGCAGTCTGGCCAGTACAGCGACCACTGTCGTGCACATCAGATCTTTGTGTTCACAAGTTCAGATCTTTGTGTTCACAAGGGCCTTTTCTGCCAGGCATGTGCATCATCCCCAGAGCAGGACCCACGGGGATGGTCTCACCACAGGTAGTGGTGCCACCCACCTGGCATGCCCTGAGCGCCCTGAACGTATCCACTAAGGGTAGACATTTGATGCAGAGATCGGGGAGCACTGGGAACTTCATTGAAAGTTCTAGGAAAACAATAAAAAGAAACCCCAAGATGTCTCTTCAAAATACAGAAATCTATTCTTATGAGAAATACTATGGTAATAATTGTCTATATTTGTGTTTACGGTGTATATTCTTTATTTTTAGCACTTTTATAGTGCTAATGGTGTTCTGGAAGGAAGATGACTCTTTTTGAAAACATACAGCTGTAGGGCTGTCTATCTCACTATTTCTACATGCCTATATGCTGAAATGTGACTGAAAACTGATGATTTTTAATTTCTAATATGTTTGGGCAGAAATCCGTGCTCTAGGACACCTGTACCAAAAATCAGAAACTTTTCATCTGTTTAGCAGAGTCAACTGAAAATTTTCAAAACTCGTCAAGAAAACAAACAATCCCTTTTCCCTTTGCAAAACTTTTTTTTTTCATTTTATTAGAAACTGCTTTAAGAACCATGGCTGATGGGCCACAACACAGAGAAAATAGCCAGACTTTAAAAGATACTGCACATCTTTTTTCTGTGCTTGTTTTATTGATTTGACCTATCAATCAGAATTTGATACATGATTAGTACAGCATTGATCAGGACCGATAAGTCTCTGTAAGGAGAAAAGGGAAAAACATCCAAGGATATGAGAAGGGCATGTGCTATCAAGAGTGCCATTGCAATGAAAGATAAAGTGGTTTTAAAATAATTTTTTAAAAAACCACATTTACAGGCTTACTAGTGAGATGTGTGAAACCACATGGAGGATTTACAGAAGGAAAGAAGTACAAGCCAACTTTCTTACTTGCTGAATGAAACCTCAGCCCTGGACTGCTTACACTGACTCTGCAATGCTACAAGCCAAACCCATCCCCTGTGTAATCGCAGCATAGCCAATAGAGTAATACTCACTATGAAATGGACCTTGAATACTTTATCACTGATAACGCCAGGTCTTCAAATAACAATAACTTCAGCATGACTGGTGCATTCATTAAATTGAATCAGCTTCTGGTGAACATCGTCCTTTCCTGGCTGAAGTGCAATGGTAGGCAGATTCATGAAGAAAAGTAAGGAGATACTTACATTAAAAGTTAAAAACTTGGAAAATGCGTATTTTTTTATATTATCAGGCCCATGATTCTTCAGCAAAAACGTTAAAAGTTGTGATTGAGTGAGTGTGCAGCAGTTATAACCGCATGTTAAATAAAGATATCAAACCTCCTCATCCCAAGTTTTATCTGAAACCAACCAGAGAAGGCAGCTTCTTCTCTTGAATCATATAAAAGAGCTGTGAAGCTTATAGCTGTACTATGAATCACAAAATCAGTGCTAGCTGTGGACACTAAGCCTGAACTGATGTAGAGAAGTGTTGTATCAGATCATATGCTCACGAGCATAAAAAAATAACTGCTGAAAAAGAGGTTATTGAAGATCTCTGTGTTTTGTAGTTATTGCTTGTTTAAAATCTATCTGGTGAGAGGGCTCTGAACCACTTCCTCCTTCCCTGCTTCCAGAGTTAAGAAAACTACACATCCTCACTTACCTTCTCCCTAGCACCTCTGCTGTGTGTCTTGTCCTGAGAATCCCTGTTGTAAGGCTCTTCCTTTCCTAGCCCCACAAATTGTTTGTTTTCCCATTCTTACCCTCCTAAGTGGGCCTTCCAGCCTGTTAGTGCCCCTTAGAGAGCAAGAATCAAGTCTCAATGTTCTATGAGGGTTTCGATGAAACACTTCAGTATTTTCCAGGGACTTGCAGTGCAATTGTGAGGCTGAACTGTGCGAGTCTCTTGGACTGTTTGTAACACTCTTTCTGGGACCATTTACTCTCAGTAGTGGCCAGGCAAGTGTCATCTCTTTGACACAAAAACTGTATGTTGAATTACAGCAAACAAGAGAGTTTCTGCAAATCTCCCAGTAATTACAGGATATTAAGCCTCTTCACTGATTTTGAAGTTACATAGCATATACACTTCTTGTGCTCTCCCTTTCTCTCATATTTTCCTTTCATGGACGAACAAGTGCTTAGAATCTGAACTGCTGAAATAATAAGTATGTCCAATTTCTTTTGAATCCAGGTATAATCATCTATGCTGTTGGAATAGGAAAAGCAATTGAGGAAGAACTGCTGGAAATTGCTTCTGAGCCATCATATAAACATCTCTTCTATGCTGAGGATTTCACAGCTCTGGAGGACATAAGTGAAGAGCTGAGAGCCCAAATCTGTGAAGGTAACAAAATTCCATTTTCCTTGAGATAGAAGAGAAGTGAATGCTTACAGGTGTTTTGCTTTTTGGATCATTCTGCCCTTTAATATGTGAGGAATATATACTGTTAATCTATCACTGGGTAAATGTATTAGTAATTATCTTCCCTTTATTTTCATAAAGGTTGCATAAGATGTACAATTCTTTGACTGGAAGAATCAATCACTCCTTCTCTTTTCTATTTCTAGTTCAGTCAGTCATGCAATGAACCCCACTCCACCAAATAAACATGATCTATTTCATTAGGAATGTGGGAAAATAATCAGGGATTTGTAATACCTTAATGAGAATTAAAAAAAAATTCCTAAGACCAGCAGCAAAAACCTAAACCACAGTAAAATAAATCGTCAAGAGCTGTTTTATTTATAGAAGACTAGAAATAGTTCACTGAACACATACTCATAGCTACAAAGAGTGGATTTCAGTTACGCTTAAGCTCTGAGTTTTGCTACACAAATGTGGAAGGCTTTTTTCAGAAAGCACCCTTCTTCACTCTGGAACAAACAGCTTGTATATAAACATCCCCAGATGAAGTTTTCCAAGGGGAAGGAGGAATCTGAGCTGGGATGAAAGCTATTCAGCCAGAGAGAGGACAGCATGTCTCTCCTACTCACACATTCCCAAGACTCAGTATATTTTCTACATTCAAACTGGTACCTGAAGCAAAATTCAGAAACAACACACAGAATGATGTTATTCACAGGACTAGAATTGTGCAAGATTATTTAATTTTCACTAGCTTTTATCTGGTTGTTTTTCTTGGAATTAAATGCAAACAGGGTTTGTCCCATTTTTTTTTCTTTAACATTACTGTATAAAATTAGCTGCAGGACATTTCTTTATACAGATCTCCAGGAAGAATCTGTAAAAAAGACTTTGAGGATGTTTCTTAGCTTGCATACTCTTTGTTTTTCAGTCTTACGATGTCCTAGTTTAATCCTGCTGAAATACTAAATACTATGATAATATAAAACCAAGCCAGTTCAATTAACCTTATTAGGCAGATAATCTTCTGATGACAGCACGTCATCTTAAAAGCTTTTGGAGATGCCAAAGCCAAAACTATCCGGCAGCCAGAATAATAATTCTCACTCATTAGCAAACCCCAGTATAATAACTCTCGCTGATCAGCAAACCTCAGAGCTCAGTGATGGAAATGCATCCTTCAGGTACCCACAACAGTGGTTAGCAACCACCATTTTTTTTCCTTTTAACTACACTATTTACAATGTGAAAAAATAAGTAAATCCTGCCCCTTTGTGGCAGTTTCTTGTCTACACCTCCAGTAACTGGGCAGCACTGGTGCCTCAGCTTCTGTCCTGCCCCTCTCTCAACAACAGGCAATGAATGCCTCACACCTGTGAACTGAGGACTGACCCAGCCGTGTTTTTCTGGACACTCCAGGACTACCTGCTACTCATCAACTCACTCCACCAGTAATTCTGCCTCCAAACCTGTTACACAATCTGAAAAGTTCTTTTTTTCATACCTTCTGTTGTCTACAGTGCAATTTTTCTCCTTCTTTGCAATAGCAATGACTTTTATCTTTACTCCAGCCTTGGTCCTTAGCTGAGGTCTTCTGAGGCTCCAGCCTGTAAGGACAGTGGGAGATCCTGTGAACCTCGTGGACTCCACTGACGGAGCCTCTCATCCCTAGTCCCAGCTGTGGATGCATTGCATGTTTCCAACTAAAGCAGAAGCTCTCCAAATTTCTTGAGGGGGTAAGGCTTTTTTCTTTTATTCTGCAAGGAAGCATCTGCCTTGTAGAATAGCTGCTGATTACTATTAATTATTCTTGATGACTAATAGTAAAGGCAAAAAAAAAAGAGGAGGGTTTTTTCTTCTCTTGCCTCTTATTAAGAGGAATTCAGTCGGAAGGCTCCCATTCATTGCCTTGGTTAATGTTAATTTCTCATCTGACTGGAAGCACTAACGAGGCTCCAGCAATGTCATACATAATACACACTCAATATGATTGCAGCTTCAGCCCTGTTCTGAGCATGTGCATTATGGGAGCTTTTAATTACATGGTCATATACTATTTTTGTCCCAAGACCCCAGCCCTGATCAGATGACAGTACTCAGCAGCTGGCTGGTTAACATTCTGTTCTCCTTCCAAACTGTGGATCGTTATCAGCTCAGCAAATATTCAGACACTGATTTTGATGACACTTTCTCACAGGCTCCTCCTAACAAATTACTTGTGTTTTGTTACAAAACAGAACACTAAAAACAAACAGCCATCTTCAGCATTGTTCCCCAACAAATTTATTCATTGCACTGGCTTCACCAAGGGATTCAGGGTGATCAGCCTCTGTCACTACTTGTGTGTTTATTAAGCTTCACAGAGGCAATGAGACTGGAAATCTTAGAGCCCCAACCAGTTTCTGAAGCCTGAAGAGGAGTTTCTGAAACACCCAATTTGCATCCTAAACTGGAGACGTCCTGCCACACCTCTACCAGTGCACCTGTCTTTCTTCTGTCCCTAATTACGTGTCCATACCAGCCCTGTGTCCAAAGCTCAAACGTTTCAGGTCAGTTCCTCTGCCCTTCCTAAACAACCCCCTCATTAGCTTGCAGCTCCGGAACAACTTCTAGAGCAAGTCATTACCCAGGGTCAAACACTCAAGATTCATCTTACCTGCTCCATCTCTCCTACAACAGAAATCTTCACCATCCTGGTTCCCACTTGATCATTCTTCAGCTAGACTCCGCTTCTAGTTTGTTTCACTCCCTTGTGATCTCATCCCACACCTCTCCGCCCTGAACTCTTCTCCAAAAACTGAGTCCCTTCCAGTAGCTGGTTCCCATGCAGACTGAAATATCATCTATATCTATATCTCTATATATAAATATTGTAGTTCTGCTGCCTGATCTCTGGTCTTCTCATTCGGCCACTCATCTGTTCTTCCCTGATATTCATGCTCAGTAATTCCAACCTCCACTCAAGAGGGCCTCATGTCCTGCCCAGTGCAACTTAGCACAGCTGTATATTATTGTGCATCTGTCAAAACTGACTCAACCAGCAGGGATCCCAACAGTTATAGCAAACCTGGATGTCACAGAAGCATCTTCAACCTCCTTACTGCATCTTCATGGCAGATCAGGTGAGCTTGCACTGTCACCTTTTACCCCCATGCATTCACTTTCGGGGAAAGAGCTCTGGGTTCCAGAGGAGGGAGTGTGTCCCAGATGCTCCGTCCCCCCGGCATCATCGGTCACGTCGTGCAGTTGTTAAATAGCTGCTCTTGGCCCACCTGGGCCCTGAAGACTCCAGAGGCAGCCGAAGGTGTTCATTTCCTGGCGAAAGCCCCATTCCCAAGGAACCGCAGCTGCCTCCACGCTGCCCTCTGGCGGCCAGAAAGGGGCAGCGCCCACAACGGCTGACGTTCTACCTCAAAGCAGGCTCCGGCTTCCTCTCAGCCTCTTGGCTCAAAAGATCGGGCTGTGGACTCTGAAATAAATCCTTACATTTTAAAGGCTGTGCTTCATGAATTAGAAACGCGTATTTTTGCTTATAACTGTAGTGTATCAAATAGACTCTACTGCACCCTTCTCACCTAAAAACTCCCAACTCCCTGATCCATGTTTCCCATTATAAAGAAGAAAACTGAAGGACAGTAAGAAACTTTTTCTTTTTCCAAGCAGTTCTTATTCTTATTCATTTCGCCCAAAAGGATGATGGATGATAATGAAACATGAAAGAATTTTCACTGCAGGACACAAAGTAGATTGCTGTCATTTCAGATTGCTTCACTGTTATTAAATAATCACTTCTGGTTTTGGAAGAGTTCCTCTGATAGTCTTGAGTTGAAGGGCAAGTCCTGGAGTTTCCATCAACACTGGACCTCTTCTAAATTGCACAGGTACAAGGCATTCTCCATGTGTTATGAGAGACAAGCACCAAGTTACTGGCAAGAAACATCTCCAATTCTAGGGAACGTGAACATTTTTATTGCTCCTTTTGTGATATCGTTTCCTTTGGCAATTTCTATCTACCAGCCTTGAAAGAGTCACCTCACCAGCAGGATGCATCATCTGGGAGGCTTCATAAGACTGATCCACAGCCTTCAGGTTGGCTGTTTTAACTCAAGTGTCCTGTCCTGCTGCCTCTTCATGCTGCCTTCTGTAGAGAACTCTCACAATTCAGCTGAATGGTTCACCCCATGTCCCTGCCTCCTCGCCCCTCCAAGTCACCCTCCTTTCTGCAATGTGAAAAATGGAGATTCACTGTAACAAAAGCATGGCTGCATGCTTCTCACAGCATCCAAATGAAATACTTCATGGGGAAGCTTGTATTTCAACACTGTGCTTGACACTTAAAGCATGTTCAGCTTTCAATCACCTGTTTCTCACAGGAACCTTCACAATTCCCTTTTGGTTCTGCAACCCACAACTTAAATCCTGTGTACAGTAAATACAGCCTAACAGCTTGGGTCCTTCACATCTTTGTATCCCTAGTCCTTTCCTTGAATGATCCTCACTGCAATTAGTGAGATTACTTACTAACTAAGGAGAACTCAGTGCATGTGAATAGAAAAAAAAATTATAATTTAGTGGGCCTGATTTTTAGACTTTTGGGGGGTTTCCTGCAGGACCTGAATCAACCACAATAGCCATCACAGATGTCATTGATTGTCCACATCTTGCAGTACACCACAAGTATCTTTTTGAAGACAGTCACTCAACAACAGGTAATCAGGTTACCTTTGTTTAGAATAACCCAGACTGTTCTTTGAACATAGAGGACTACACATTGTGTACTGTTTTCCAGTACCGACAGAATCTGCCTCGGGGCATTCCTTTGGATATTGACCTGTTTTGAGAACAGGAAGCTGTATTAAACCTGCTCTGCATTTATAATTCCTTGTCACTTCCTCCCCATCCTATTCAATTTATTCAGCATTTAGCCTATGCTTAAGTGTTTCTGTTTTTCAGCAAAAGCCTCAAAAGATAACGACCAGTGCAAATGTGAAAACCTTGTGACATTCCAGAACTATGCAACCAGTGAAGTAAGAAAACTCACCCAGCGATATATCCTTTCTGAGTAACTGTTTCTTACAGGTAAGAGAAGAGAGGCAGGTTAAAACAAACTAAATGTTTTTGCATCAAGTCTAAACTGCCTCCATAGCTAAAATGTTTATTGTAATGAAAATCTAAACTACATAATAGTTAGTTTCCAAGAAGCAAGGCCTTTAAGGCTTTTAATCTGCTTCTCCTTCATAGAAGAGACCAAAATATTAATAAGGATCTTGAATTTTAATAACCCCTAAGAGTAAACACCTTCAGGGACAGCAAAGAAATGACTGGTCAAATTCAAGACTAACACACTTCGCTTTGGGTTACTTCTTCAGATGCTACTGAAATAGCATTTACTGGCTACAGGTGTTAAGAGTACAGGAGATGTTTCCCTGCTGAACTGCTTGGTAAGGCACTAGATGCTGTGAGTCATTTAAAACCATACTCTAGATGAAATCAGAGGACTCAGGTTTGGTTAATCCTGCATTAAAAGAAATGCAGATAAAACTTAGTGAAGTGCAGATCAGTAGCTTCTGCCCCCCAGTTAGTCTGTTTTTTTCAAGGGAGCTGCTAGTGCAGCAGCCTTTACACTACCTGTAACACCCACATCTCAGGAAACAGCACCAAATCGTCATGCAGTATTTATGCAGCAAATTCCTGGTTTCTTCATGAAAGCTGCTTCTGATCAAATAAACAGTAAGAAGACATCACACCTTCTACTGGAGTTCTGTAACTGGGTGCAAGAGCAGTAAGCACCTATTCTCTGCACTGAAGAGTGCAGTGATACCAACAGCTCATAACTGTGTGCTTCCAAGACAAGAACAGCTTCAGACTGAGGTACCTGTGAACAGTCTGTCCAGTGAGGCAAGCAGAGCCCTCACTGGCTGGTAACCTGATGCAGAACATTGCCTACCAGTTCAGACCTTCCTTGCAACAACCAGCCTCTCTCTCACCTTCCCAAGTGAATCCTTTGGCAGTCACTTTAAAGAATTATGTTCTAATCACTTGATTAAATTACTCCATGCAAAGCAGATTTCATAAAGGAGGGGAAGGCCATCATGTAAGGTTATTGCTAGGTGTTTCAAATGCTCATCAACATACATATTTCTCCGACGAGACTTCTCCAAACAACTTTGGAGAAAAATTTCTAGGTAATTACCACAACCTTCAAGTGTTATATGACATGCAGCATTCCAACCTGCAAGCTGACAGGAAAGGAGACCAATTCTTGCCCCTTCAGAAGTTCTTTACTGCAATCTCCTGCAGCTGGGCTATGAGGAACTCTGAGCTTACTCAGAAAACAAAGAACTTAGTCACTAAGCTTAGAAACTTAGCAACATGCTTTTTTGCTTTACCATTTGAGCTGTGATTTTTACTCCAAGGACTCAAGGTGATGGAAAACCTGTCAACACTGAGCCAGAGACTAGGAATTTTGATAGGAACAGTGCTAAGCACTTCCTCAGAGTGCTGTGCAGTCACTGCTTTGAAGAGTGTGAACCATCCAGTTGCCTCTTTATTAGAAACTTCATTTCTCTGCCTTATCTCAAGAGCAACTCAGGTATGAGGTGATACACTAGTTCTTGGTAACTGCAGACTGCTGGCTAGTCCTCATCCAGAGATCTGGGGGGTGCAGAGGGAAAACTGGCTACAAAAGTAGCTCCAGTTACACAATACAAATTTGGAGGGACCAGTCTGAACTGTTTAGTGTCCAGCTAAACTGTGTCCAACATTAACTTCTATCAGTAGTTGATTGCAGTTTCACTGCTTCAACTTTGCCTCTGTGAACACTTGTGAAATATGCCTGTTGAAGAGAATGCAGTTCACATGGTGCTCGTGTGCACAGAGTAATCCTTACTGCAGCAGACAGATGAGAAATTACCAAACCCAATGTCCAGGCAGACTGGACACCCACAGAAGCAGGATACCCACTCTTGTTCCTAACTAGCAAGAGGACATTCTCCTGCTGTCCATGTGGGGACATAGTACACATGGCTGTTCTGGCCAAACCCAAGACACCAAACTAAATTTGCCTGTCTGCTCTAAAAAATTCCTAACAGCAATGTGTCAAAGAGCCCAATTTATATGCTCAGTTCTCCATCTTCCCTTGTGTAAGACCTTAAAATGTCGAAATCAAGACCCTAGTCAAACAAGCACGGAGTGGGGTGCAGCAAGTTCATCCTTCTGAGGTAGACCTCAGTGCCTTCAGTTCTCTCTTGATGCTAGGCCTCCTCTTCCTCTCAGCTTCCCCTGGCTGCAGCCTTTCCACGGCACTCACAGAGACGTGCCGAAGTACTGGTCCAACCTCTTCCTGCAGCAGACAGCATTCCTGCCAACTGGAAGTCCTTATCAGGAAAGGGATGCTGTACATTACTTTGCACTGCTACAGCTTCTTACTGTAAATGGAACCAGATCTCATGGAGTTTGTTGTGCTCTATTCCACATTTGTCTGGAAACTACGGTAGCAACTGTGGACAGGAACAGATCATGAGGAGCAGACACTGTTACTGCAGTCTCAGAGCCCCACAGTTTTATAATCTACTGTTAGTTACATGCAGTTTTCCATATGACTAAGTGAAACACGTTTTTAAAC
The DNA here is from genome assembly GCA_013397845.1 of Melanocharis versteri. Taxonomy (NCBI): domain Eukaryota; kingdom Metazoa; phylum Chordata; class Aves; order Passeriformes; family Melanocharitidae; genus Melanocharis; species Melanocharis versteri. The sequence goes on along the minus strand of VZTG01002534.1, from coordinate 12,760 downwards.
AGCATTAACTAGATAAATATTTACCTTCCCTTTGAACAGAGAAAAGCAATTAATTTGCAGAACCAGCCTTTTTAATAAGCTGCAGTCTGAACTCCATGTCAAGGTATGCCTGTTAAGGAATGGGGCTCCACACAGCTTTCTCAAGTCAGCTGATCTAATCAAAACAAGTAAATACAGGGGAATATTGTATGAGAAACTACTGGGAGTCAAAGAGGAGCAACAGGAGAATGTTTATGGACCATAGCAATCAGGTAGCTGACTTTCTCAATTAATGCATCCTATCAGTAGCTCTCCTTCCTTAACTTTTATCTACTGGAAGAAATGACGAAGAGAATGGAAGACTTGGAAAACAGGCTAAAATACTGATAAGAATTTTAACTGTATGCTACACTGTATATTTATACATACAAACTTGTCAGAGCTATTTTCTTAAATTGGTTCAAAGTAAAATAACAACTTTGTGTCTGAAGTTGAAAAGAATATTTGGGATCCTTGCATTTATATGCCATGTGTTGTCTTGCATTGATTACAGATACAAAATGTTGAAAATTTTATATAAACAATTTAGTAACTAGCAAAAGTTCTAATTAAGCAGAACAACTGAAATAAGCTATGCAAAATAATAAAATGCTGTTATTTTTTGAAATGAAACTTTCATGTTTTGAAGTATTTTTAGGGTATGAATTTATTTGGCTTGCTTTTCTGTATTTCCCTCCTCCACTCTTAGTATTTTAAGCACACAGTCTGTGTGTATATATATAGTTCTGTGTATACATACATACATAGAACAAGTGGTACAGCATTCACAGCCATTAGGCTTGACTTGGATTCTTCAAACCAGAGTAACTGCTGAAATTAGTAGGAAGTAAAAATATAAATTTACACATTTGTGTTTAAACTGTGATGGAATTAAATGCTCGAAGTGGGAAGTCTGCTGGATTATCAGGGCATCACAACCTGAAGTTTCAAGAACTTTTTCTTATCATGTCCAGACTATCCAAGTTCTCCCTCCTGTCCTTTGGTCAGTATTTGCTGATTATCTAACTTTCCTGACTGCAGGTAGTATATTCTAAAAGCATTGCTTTGTCAATTCAGCTAGCTGCACACCTGTTTAACACTAAACATAAACAAAACCACCAAACTGCTTCTATTCTGGCCACCTGAAGTATCTTTAAGTCTCATTCCTCTCCCTTGGCTGCAACTCATCCAGATTTGAGGTTTAATGAAGACACCAGCACTTCCTCCTTTGCTCTGACACCCCTCAGATTTTGCCTGTTGACTGTCTCCAAATGGAAACACACAACTTCATCCACTTTATAACAGAAGTAGCTGCAGCAGAACTTAACTGATTAAGTGATCTCAGACAAGCTGATGAGTGTGCATGGATACACAACAACAAGCTCTGAAAGGTACCTTGTGCTTTGGCATACTTTCAAACTGTGCAAGGTTACAGGTACATTCTGATTTTCATTAGGTGTTTCTTCTACCACCTCAGAAAATCACTGGCACCTCAATTAATAATCCCTAGTAATAAGAAACGTCCTGCAGTCATGGTCTCACGCACAACAGGCACAAATCTTTAAGATACTGACGTTCTCAGCAACTGTGACTTGAGGACACCAGCTTATCTATCTCCAGCATCTTCAGAAAACTAAAAAAAAGGCTACTGATTTAAAAACAGCTGTGTGAAGTTAACTGGTATCTTACTGAAAGCGTATGTTACGCATCTAGAAGCTATATCCTGTTTGCCCTTTTACAGATATGTACTCTCGGAAGGAAAAGACAAAAGGAATAGCACACATTAGCACTTGATTCACTTGGTAAAAACAGTGTGAATTATTTTAATGTTAGTGAACCTTTAAGGTCCCCCACCAACATCCCAAATTTACTACTGTCCCTCACGTTATGCCTGGTGTTTGCATTAGCACTCCAAAAGCAAACACTAAGGAAGCCCTAGCCTGCTGGGATTTGGCACCTTACTTGCCATGATGAACCCCTCCTTCACTTACCTTTTAAGATCCACAACTCCTACAGAAAGAAAAGCAAATTTTGCCACATCAAGGTTATTTCTAACAGAACAGGAAGCACAGCAGTGGTAATGAATCTTTGTTTATATAGTTTGTTCCCTAAAACCAACAAAGGTATAATACAAATGTTTCTTAAAAGAGATCTGTAACCAGTTTTATTGTAGAAATAACACCTTTACAGCATTTACTTCTCACTGGTTTGTTCTGGCATGCTTCTAATGATGTCAGAGTCACCTGTAAAACAAAAATGTATTGTTACAATAGGTCCCACAGAAAGATGTTTTTAGGAATAAAAATAAGAAAAAAACTCACGCATAAAACCACCACAGTGTTCTAGAAAAAGAAAACAACTTAAAAGCAACAGACAGTCTGCTTAGGAAAAAAGCAAATAATTTTGATGGATTGATGAAAACACTTGTAACTGTGTTTTTCTAATCCAAATACAGTATTTCCAGTAATTATGCATCTGTCACCAGCATTTACAAAGCCAGTACTAGAACAACAACCTAGTCCTGGAGGACACAATGCATAGTTTTACTATAGCGAATGTCTAGCCTCCCCTGATCACAGAAATATCAGGACAGCGAGAATATTCGCATTGTCAGCTACAGAACATTAGGATTTACTTGCAGCTCCTACCCCACCCAAAACCAAACCTCAAAGTGACAATTTGAAAATTAAGTTTACAGCTACTCTTTGAATACAAGCAAGCTAAATAAAGTTTTCTGAAGAAGTAGGAAATTCAAATCATTGTGACTTGGGGAACAGTTGATGAAAGTTATTACAGAAATCATTAAACCCATGTGTACGCATTCTGGTCAACAAACAGAACAAGGGATTAATTCTTCTCTTAAAGCATCCTGGAAAGAGGATGGGAAGTCAACTACTTAGCATTCTATAAAAGGAATTTCAGCAACTCTCCGGGACAAAGACTGTTACCAAACCATAGTAATTACATACAAACTTACAGTTTTAAAATTAAGTGTTTAATACCATTTTTATTCCCTTGATGAATATCCACCTGCCTATTGGTTATTTTTCTCTTTATTATTCTGGGAAACAGGACAAGTCACAATCCTTTGTCTCAGATTAAGAACAGTCAAACAGGGCTGTTGTAAACGGTATGTTGTGCGAGCTCATGTCCTAGCTGATGGGTTCAGAAACAGGTCCCATACAGTTGCTTCCCAGACACTGAAACCTCCCTACAGACTGACAAGCAGACAAATGCTCACAGGGCTCAGCAGTAAAAGAGCTATGAACAAGAGAAGCAGCAGTCCTTCCAGGTTGTAAGAACCTAGGACTCACAAAAGAAGAACAGGATCTTGGTCAGAGGAAATTATAACTCAGTGTTAAACCTGATGGAAAAAGGCAATGAAGTGTGTCATCACCCCTGCTCGTTCCTTGCTCAGTGCTGCTACTCACAGGAGAAGGGAGGATCCACAGACACCTCCCCATTTGGTCCCTACACTGCAGGAGGGAATTACCTGGGTCGATGATGGCCAGTGTGCACACTCTGTAGTATTTTCCACATGCTGTGCCCAACTCAATGTTGTTCCCACTATAATGATGGACACCGGTCTTGGCAAGCATAGCGTAGTACTCAATCTCTGATTTTCTGAAATCCAAAAACCGGGTGTTAACAGTACCCACAAACAATTCTGGCTGACTGCAATACAGAGAGAGCAGCTTTTAACTCCTACCACACTTAAACCTTCAGCCACTTTTCCTTCCCACCCAGAGAAACACAGCTGTTCCTTGTGAAGCAAAATCACCCCAGGGTTGTGGCTCAGGAACCTTTACTCGGATGTCTGCTGAAGGTTGGTAACAACAAACCCTTCAGGCTGCTCCTACACAGGCTCATTTCTACACGGTAGAAGGTTTCAGCACTCGCACACCTCTGAAAGGCCACAGGAGCTGTGCCAAAGTGCTAAACTAACAGTTAATGCTGATGGCCAGTGGTGGCCAGATGCTGAACAGAGGGGCACAGCTGCTGCTAGCTGAGGAAAGAAATGTGTATTTTAGTTTAAAACAAAAAGTGCATCTATACTGCCCTCTCTTCTGACTTCCACTAGGAGAATCTAGCAGTCAGTACTGCTTCCCAAGCATTTTGGGATCCCCTCTAATATTGGGGATTGCTGCCTACTGCAACAGTCCTACTGTTTCTCAAGCATCTAATCTCTGGGTTTCGCATTTACATTTTCTTGAGCCTGTCAATATCTCCCAACAACAAAAAGGGCACAGATATTCAGTGAAGAAAATGTACAGATTACATTCTCAAAAAAGCAGTTTTGCTGGCCAGGACCCCGAATTTATGTCTAACTTCAACAGCAAATTTAGCATACCTCAACTATTTTAAATCAATTATCAGTTTTCCTAGCTGTAAAATTATTTTCCCGTACACTACTCTGGAAAAACACAGGAATTCAGCCCATTACACTCTTAGTGAATGCTATGAAGTGTGAAAAGCTTCCAGTTCTTCCTCTAGTGCAAACTCCTTGAATTAGAAAGCTAAAAAAACACCAGTAAGCATTTCAACAGTTCTAGACTTGAAATCATTACACAGCAAGATACCTGTCACTTTTATTTCAGAGCACCCTAGAACATGCCAGCAAAGTCCTCTGTATTAAGTCTCTGGAGCAATTAGCATGAAGCACACACTGCATTTGTACAAAGAACCCGTCTCAGAATTGTTTTCTCACACATCTGCTTACCTCAAAGCCGGACAGTTGTTGGCGAGGATGACCAACTTGGCTTTGCCCTGACGAATCATTTTCAGAGTCTGTTTGTACCCAAGCACATATTTGCCACTTTTCATAACCAGCTGAAGCCTGGAGTTGATAGACTCCAGGGACTTTTTCTGAAGAAGATGTAGAAAAGCATTATTGTGTTACTTCGCACTTTTCAAAACAATGGAGAACATAAAAAAACTAAAGACATTTCAAATACATACAGTTTTTCATAATCTCCCTATAATCTAAAACACGCAATAAGAAAGGCCAGTCGGTCACTGGAGCATAAGAAAGCTTATGGATAGGGGCGTTGCTAATACTGTGTTTTCACAAGCTCAGAAAGTTCCTTCTTACCCTCATATCTCACAATGGTAAAATACATCCCAAAGCACTGTTGCTGCTAGCTACATAAATCAGTGACATCTGCGCGTATCTGACAAGCTCTTGTCAAGCTCAGCTTGACAAGGCCAAGGCCAAGTAAATACCTCTTCTGCCTCGCAAATCCAAGCCAGGTTTAGAGTCTGTCCCTCCCCAGGGCACACATCAACAACGTTACATGGGGCAGAAGAAAAAAGTAACCCTGTGCAATATCGAACTGATATTACAACACGTGAATGTGATGCTCACGACAACAGGTTAAGCGCATCTGACGGACGAAATCACCACCTCTGAACAAGAAACCCAGATCTGTCAGAGCCACTCTAAGAGAAAAGCCAGAACGTGGCAAGAAAAGCAAAATCTGACCTCCACCCGCGCTAGGACCTCGGCACCACCTCTCCCTTCCTGCAGCCATCTCGGGGGCTCTGCAAGCACCCGGGATATCGCACGGGAGGGACCCGAGGACACCGGGCCCGGCGGGAGGCGGCCGAGGGGCGCGGCCAGTGTCAGGAAGGTACGGTCCGAGCTCTGAGGGCCGCGACGAGCTGTGCCTAGGGGCCCCCCAGCACCCCCCGCCGCCAGCCGAGGCCATGCCGGGGTGCCCCCGCCGCATCACGGCGCTGCCCGGACCCCCCGCCACCACGTGCGCCCGGCGCGGCCCCGCTCTCACTCACCGTCTTCTTCGCGGCCACCATGTTGCTGCCTCGCGCGGGGTCGGGCGGTACCTGGAACACAGGGGGATGGAGGGGAGCGGTCAGAACCCGGCAGCAGCGCCCGCAGCGGCCCCCGCGCCCCCGGCCCGGCCCCGCTCACCGCAGACGCGCCGCCAAGATGGCCGGGCCGCCAGAAAGGAGCGAGCTCCCAGCGAGCCCCGCGCGAACCCCGCGGCAGCTCTCGCGAGAGCCGCGAGCACACGCCCCGCCCCGCCCCNGGGCCGGGCTCGGCTGAGGAGCGGGTTCGGGTGTTTTCGTCCGGCTGCTGGCTCTCGCCCTTTCCCATGCCCGCCGTGTCTCTCGTTCCGCAGAAGTGCTTTGAGCGGATGTTGCACATCACAGCCTCGTGGAACGTTCAGGCGCTGATAAGGGAAGAGCCGTAGCGGCCTGAGCCTCCTATAGTGGAATCACAGAATGGCCTGGATTGCTAGGGATCTTGAATCTCGTCTAGTTCCAGCCCCGCTGCCATGCCATCTTCCGCTAGACCAGGTTAATCAGAGCCCCATCCCACTTGGCTTTGGATACCTCACAGGGATTGGGGGCATCCATAGCACCTGTACCAGTGTCTTCACCACCCTCACAGTAAAAAGCTTCTTCCCAATTTCTAATGTAAACCTACTCTCTTTCTGTTTGAAGCCATTCCCCTTTCTCCTGTCACTACCACTACACGCTCTTTTAAAGAAAAGGCCCTCTCCATCTTTCCTGTAGGTTCCGTTCAGGTACTGGAAGGCCACAATCAGGTCATCCCAAAGCCTTCTCTTTTCCAGACTGAACAATCCCAATTTCAGACTGGGCAATCCGAATGAGCCTTTCCTCATAGGAGAGGTGCTCCACCCCTCTGATCACCTTGGTGGCTTCCTCCAGACTCGGTCCAGCAGGTCTCTGTCCGGGGACCCCAGAGCTGAACACAGTACTTCAGGGAGGGTATCACCAGAACGGTGTCCCTGGAGACTGTCACTTCTGACACAGGGCTGATGGGGAAAATTATGGGATGGAGAAAATAAATCTCTTGGGCACCACAAGGCGCAGGGGACACGTGTGGTGGTCTGCCCTCGTGTCCGTGCTGTCAGCACTGAGCACGCTGCCTCGCTAAAGCAGCAGCGCCTGCCTTCTGCCCTGCACGACAGCCCCCGCCAGGCCCCCAGTTCTGCATGAACGGCCTGTCCCGTTGGGACACAGCCCCGGGCCAAGCCCAAGCAGATGCACAGGTTTCTAGCATGAAACCAGCCGCTGAGCTTGGGAATAGACCTGGGCCCGACGCTGCCTGTGATAGCAGGTTCAGCTTTCGGCGCCCTTAGTGCCGCTCCCGGGTTTGCCGGGGCGATGGCTCTGCGCTCCCACCAGCCGTGCAGTGTCCTTAGCCCGTCCCCAAGGAGCTCAGTCCATGGCTGTGCCGGAGTGACGGTGCAGGGAAACCTCCTCCTGCCCCCCGAGCACTCGCTTGAAACCACCAGCTTGAAAACTATCTCGCTGAGCACACGCGCACTGCATTGTTTGGGAGCAGGGCCGCGACATGAGGCTCCCACTTTCAGGCCGAGGACGTTTGTTCTCGATCCCGCAGTGCTGTCCATCATAGAACAAGCACCCCAGGCTGGCGCAGGGAGGAGCAGAGAGCAGCAGCAGCTCAGCTGGCACCTGCAGGGATGAGCGGTGTGGATGCTCTGAGTGTGAGTTGCCGAGGTTGCCTGTGACATTCCCCTAGAGGATGCTCAAGGATCCAGCCACAGGACAGCAGGTTTGCTGCTGGTGTGACTTTGTGCTCTTAAGACACTGCACCAGAAAGGCATCCCAGCGCGTACATTTCTTATGAAATTACAAAACTAGCACAGGAGCTTTGCTAGGCTCGCCCAGGTTAGCACAAGCATGGGAAAGTGTGGTGCTTCTTGGCCTAAGGAAGTTTTAATGCCTTTATCAATATGGAATATGGAGCAACAAACTAAAAAGCCAAGACCAAACATGTTGCACTCAGTTATTCTAGTATGCTTATGTTAATAGATATTATTTCAAATAAGGGAAATAATTTATAGCAATATACTGCTATGCCCTTCTCCTGGTATGGCCACCTCCATGGTAACTTTTTCTGATGTATGATCACAGACCTTACCAAAATATTTCCAGCAGGATAACCTTCTCAGTGACAGGCAGCCTTTGGTCAAAAAGCAAACCATCATCTCAACGTTTTTTTTTCTGGGTAACAATCTTAGGTTTTGACAGATCAATTTAAGCACCTAAATTAACATCTAAACTAACACTGAGACAAAGGTGTGTTGGGAAAAATATTACCAAACTTCAGTGAAGCTGAAATACCACAAGTGAAACTCTGACATTGGTCCATCTCTGAAGGTAAAGTTCTCTAAAAGTAAAGTCTCTGTTAAGCACATAAATGATACATGTAGTATATAAATAATAATATAAAAATGTTACCTTTTGATGTGCCTCTATAGTCCAAACTTTTCTTTGGCAACAGAAAAGTAAACTCCATTCTATGTCTCTTTCTTTTCCCGTTCCTCTTTTTCCCCTTGTCCCACCCCTCAGGTGCATTGCTGTTATTCCCCATCAAACTGTGACTTTGCTTTTAACTCTTCATACTTTTACTCGGTTGGTTGTGGTCTGGTGAAACATTCATCTTTTGTTCTTGTTGAAATTACTGGCAAGGGAGTATAAAGCTCAGTGGTCCTCGTGAAGTCCTCGGTGCCATTCCTTTTGGCCATTCCAGGTTTTATGTCACCTTGCCAGATGTGGGAGGCATGCATGGCTCCGGGAGAGGGAGCTGTTTCCAGGGGTACCCTTGCAACCTCCACTCAGGTTAGGAGAGAACAACTTGCCTTAGCAGTTTATAAAACTGGGTCTTTCCAGTAATGTGCTTTTTAAAAATCTCTGCATTTCCAAAAGAACTTTCTGGCAGACACTTTGGGCATTGGACACTTTTGCATTTGGCACTTTTGGCAAATTCTGTCCCTAAATCTAGGTGGAATAAGAGTTGGTTTGGGGGTGATGGGAATACATGCAGAAATGGCCACTATTTTCTCTCTCCCTTCTGTGAAGGCCTCTCCTAGGGGTCTTTGGTCCATAAAATGTCCTTTATAAAGACAAAGGGCCGGTCCAAATCAGATGAAAATTACACTAGAAGAAAGAAAATTCCTTAAACTCCACTAAAATTCCTTAAACAATATTATACAGCTGCTGTTTTGTTAAAAACAGTGGATGGGCCTTGACAGCAGCTGTTTGAGAATTAAGGAATGGGGGAAGGCACATCAGGGAGAGTTTGGCACCCAGGCACCCTCAGCACCCTCAGGGATCTTGAGCTCCCCTCCAAAAGGAGGCCGTGATACAGCAGAATTAGAAGAAAGGCAGGGAAGCAGCAGACAGTGTTTCCACCTCCAACAAACAAGTCTCGAGATGGAGTGACCCAGGAGCAGCTGGCAACCTCAGGAAAAGCAGTGTTGCTTCTGCTGGCACTAACAGCAGGCACTGTGGTCTCACCCAGCCCCCCTGCCTGCCCCACCATGCTCAGCCAGGGAGGTCAACCCCTTCCTGGGCTGAGTCAGGTATTACTCTGGCTCAGGGGCTCTGCAGGCTGGTGCTCAGCTTGGCAGTGAAGATGAGCATGCAAGGAATGCAGAATACTCGGGGAAAGCAGGACCACTCCTCACCCTGGCCTAACTCTGTACTTGCCTATTGAGAGGACAGGAGTGGGATTTCCAACAGAGAGAGAGAACTTAATCCAGAGATCAGTGGTCTTGAAATTCTTTCACTTTTCCCCACTAAAATGCTGCACAGTTGTGTAAGAAAGCACCAGTTAGAGGTATGAGGAGGTAGGAGAGTGAGAGCACTGCGAGAAAAATCACTGGTGGAACACTGACCTATCCCAAAAACTAGAAAGCAACTTTGTCATTTTGAGTGAATGAAACCAACTCAGTGTATCTAAAAAAGGGAAGTCAGGGTGATGCCTTGTTGGGACTACTTAAAAACAGAGGCCAGACAAAATTAAGGGAATAAAAAGCAATTATATTTATTGAAGGGCCTTCAGGCACATTTAGGGCAGACGAAGCCCACCCAGGGGCTACACCCAAAAAATGGACGACAGGTCATGGGTTTTCATACTTTTATAAGTTTGGTCCATTTGCATATTGGGGGTTAATCTTCCAATTACAGTTTCAGATAATGAAGTCGTTTACCCCAAGTTTGCTCCCCCCCAACTCACTTTTGTTTTACATTTCTTGGGGCCTGAGACAGAAATGTGTCCTTGATTCCCAGGCCTGGAGAAGGATTGTTTTGTCTGACCAAAATGGGAAGACAGTAGCTGACACTCTATGGACTTTAGAGTTAAACACTATAGAATTGCAGGATTACAAATACATGAAAAATAGAAAAGCTAAAATCCTAAGGCATCAAGGGAATCTCCTGCAGCAGCACTGACACCAATGCCAGTGTATCAGCAAACAAGCCATGGTGGCAGCGTTGCACATACCTGAGGACAGACAAGCAAGTTCATGGAGCTGGCCAGGATCACCTGTGGGGTCTCTTGCAGCAGTTTGGCTGCAAGGAATCAGCACTGGACATAGTGCAGATGTGGGCTCATCCAAGCAGCATGCCTTTCTGCAGAGAAATCCCAAAACAACTTCTCTTTGTTACAGAACCCCAAGCACTGCCCCCACAAATGCAGTGGTAATACTATTATCAGCTTTTCTCATTACTCATTACTCCAGTAAACAGTAAAATGAGATACTAAGAAAACAGGTATGTGTGCTAGTTACGTATGCTGTAGTAGACAGTGTATAGTTACCTAAGAGAAAAGGTTGGAAAGTAGAGAAAGAGAAGAATGAGGAAAAAATCATTCTGAAAAATGAGCAGTATATGGGCACCCTATGGTACAGCCTGGGATGGATCATTCTGTTAAATTCTCTGAACTTCTGAGGTCTTTATAAAGCTGAAGTGGCTGTGCTGCTGACCCTGAGAGAAAGTGGGGATCACTCTGGCAGCCAGGGATGCAGAGGAACATCTGAAGCTGTATCCCTGCTCAGCCCCTTCCCCTGAGCGTCAGTAGGCAATGCGTAGAACTCAGGACTTGCTCCTTGTGAGGGCTGACAGGTGCCTGAGATAGTAACAGGTACTGACCCGTTACCAGGAAAGCTTCAGGAAATGTGTGGTGTGACTGGGGGGGGTTTCAAATTGTAACCTCTGCTAAAGCCGCTGCAAGAGGGACAGTGTGTCTGTAGCCATCCTTCAGGTGCCACAGGTCACGTGCTAACCCTGAATGATGAGATTCAATCCAAAAAAGAAGACTAATCTTTTGACAAACTAGGCCTATATCTTTATTTTACCAACATGAACAGAAGATACTGTTTTTATAGGATGAAAATATGCAAAGTCCTGCTTTGATTTATAGTCTGGTCAAGTCTCTGCGCAATTACACAACAATGTTATGTGAACACCTGCGGCCATTATTCTCTGGTTTTGCACATCAGGGCTATTAAAAGTGACAGATTGTGTTCCCTGGTAATCATTGCATTTACAGTAAATGAAAACATGTTCATCTGATTTTCACAGGGTCGTGCACTGAACTATCCCCTGTATTGTCAGGCAGAAGAATGCAGCTCTTTTTTTCAGGATCACTGGGAATTTAGAATCCCAGTAAGGCACAGGTCCACTTGATTTGAATTAAAACCTCTCCTCAGCCACCCTTGCAGCAGCTTTACTATGAGAAAAGAAGGAAAGAAAGAAAGGAGTTGTGGAGGAAAATGGGACAAGTGGAAAAAAGTTATCTCATTAGGGAACAGGGAAAAAACCTTGAGGTTAAATACTGTCTATTGTGAATACCCAGATATCTGCAGACCTGGATAGATTTTCAGCCAGTAAAAGCATGCTAAGAAGTATGTGTTTATGCACATACATAAATCTATACATGCATAAATACATACTTTTATATACCTATATGTGTAGCCAGCTTAAATCCAGTGCCACTACAATGAGAAACTGCATTTTCTAAGGGCCAAATTGTGCAGAAATCCACAGGTGCAGTACTAGGAGCTAAGTTCCAAGGTCATTGCTATCCCAGGCAAAACAAAAATAGCTGTTTCAGAAGGCAGCTCTCTGCAGTTCATAAATGAGCATCACTGAACAGCATTCAGTGGACCTACAAATATTTGGATCAGTGGAACATTTGGCCTGAATTACTTGACACAATAAACAATTTAGAATATTTTATTACTTGTTCAGGTACTGGTCATTCCGTACAGAATAGCCAAAGAGCTGAGAAAAGAAGTCACAAAAAAGAGAACTCTTTATTAACATAATGTTTTGAAAAGTCACTGTGATTTGGAAAGTCCCAGGATTTGGGAAAATAGATATAAATTTAATAGCTGCAGTAGGAATAATATCTAAAATACTCAAAAATCTTAATAGCTAGTGAGCTCTGGAATGAGTGCAACAAGTTTCCTCATATCGTACTGGCCTGGAGAACTCAAAAACTATCAGGGCCTTAAAGAAATCTTTGTGAAATTTCTTTTGGACATGTATTGTATTTTGTAAGATTGTATATAACAGGTCATAGGTATTTGTTGCTTTACCTCTCGAAATACAGCTATCTCTGAACATTCATAGTTTACATTCAATTTTAGTCTCCCAATTTGTATTCCTGAATAAAATAGTTTTCTTTTTTAAAAATAACTGGTTCAATATAATTGTTTAGTTTATTTGCTCTTAAAGGTTTGGTTGATTTTTTTAAATCTACTTTGGTACTGCCTTCATTTGGGGCAGTATCAGGATGGTTCGGATTAGAGAAGACAGAGAGTCTGTGGAGAGGTGCCCTGCCGAGGGGAAGAGATGGGATGGGAAGGGAAGCTTACCAAGAATTTTCATCTGCCAACATCATGCTGCAGCCACTGTATTGAAACACAGAGTTTTAAACATT